>CM051259.1:72227650-72560150 GCA_027921565.1 Artemia sinica
TTTTGAAGTTTCTGCGACAACGCGCTCTATAAGAACCTTATATGCCCCCAGGGCATAACTTACAACCCTTGCCCTGAGGGCTGTGGGGGAGTGTCCTCCTCAAAAACATAATTTCTATCTGGAAATCAACTACGCTGACCAAAATGGTCAGCTATCTCAAAATTTGATTGGATGTGTTTCGGGAAAACGGTGGGTGTGGAAGGGGTGTTAGTTGCCTTCCAATCACTTTCGACTATTAAAAAAGGCACAAGCCACTCCAATTTTCAATTGAATCATCCCTTTTCGAAGTTTCTACGACAACTTCTTCGATACGAAGTGCCCTGGTCTAAAGGAAAAAAAAAATAATAAATAATACAGTGTTCCAACATCGTTCTTATATGCCCCCTGGGCATGACTTAAAACCCTGGCCCTGTGGGTTGTGCGGGAGCGTCCTCCTCAAAAACATATTTTCTATCTGGAAATCAACAACGCTGAACAAAATGGCTATCTCAGAATTTTGATTGAATGTGTTTCGGGAAATGGTGGGTGTGGAAGGGGTGTTAGTTGCCTTCCGATCACTTTCGACTATTAAAAAGGCACAAGGCACTCCAATTTCCAATTGAATGAGCCCTTTTCGAAGTTTCTTTGACAACTTCTTCGATACGAAGTGGCCTGGTCTAAAGGAAAAAAATAATAAGTAACACAGTGTTCCAGCATCGTTCTTATATGCCCCCAAGGCATAACTTAAAAACCCTTGCCCTGAGGGTTGTGGGGGAGTGTCCTCCTCAAAAACATATTTTCTATCTTGAAATCAACAACGCTGAACAAAAGGGCTATCTCAAAAATTTTGGTCGGGAAATGGTGGGGGCTTGGAAGGGGTGTTAGTTGCCTTACAATCACTTTCGACTATTAAAAAGGGCACAAGCCACTCCAATTTCCAATCGAATGAGCCCTTTTCAAAGTTTCTACGACAACTCCTTCGATACGAAGTACCCTGGTCTAAACAGCAACAACAACAAAATAATACATTATACCCACATCGATCTTTACTATAGAAATGTCAAGCCTTCCAATCACTTTCGACTATTAAAAAAGGCACTATGCCTTTCGATTTTCAATGGAATGAGCCCTTTTTGAGTTTCTACGACAACGCTTTCTATAAGCACCTTATATGCCCCAAGGGCACATATTACAACCCTTGTCCTAAGGGCTGTTAGGGTGGTTGTAATCCTCTAAGACCTAATTTCCAGAACTTTCAACTACGTTAAACAAAATGGCTATCTCAAAATTTTTATTAGATGTGGTTGGGGAAATGGTGGGTGCAAGAGGGGCGTTATTCAGTCTCCAATCACTTTCAACTATTAAAAAGGGCACTAACCCTTTCAATTTCCAATCGAATGAGCCCTTTTTGAAGTTTCTACGACAACGCTTTCAATAAAAACCTTATATGCTCCCAGGGCATAGCTTACAGCCCTTGCCCTGAGGGCTGGGCGCTGTCATTCTTAAAGACCTAATTTCCAGAACTTCTACTATGTTGACCAAAACTGCTATCTGAAAATTTTTTTGATTGGATGTGTTTGGGGGAAATGGTGTGGCGTGAGAGTGGGTTAATTACTCTCCAGGGAAGTTCAACTTAGGGAAGTTCAACTTCCAATCAAATGAGCCCTTTTTGAAATTTTTACAACAACTTTCTATATAAACCTTATATGCCCGCAGGGCATAACTTACCACCCTTGCACTAAGGGCTCTGAGGGGGTTATCATCCTAAAAGACTTAATTTCCAGAACTTTCAACTTGAACAAAATGGATATCTAAAATTTTGATTGGATGTGTTTGGGAAAATGGTGGGTGTTACAGGGGGGATAGTTGCCCCAAATCACTTTCGACTATTGAAAAGTGCACTACCCTTTCAATTTGCAATTGAATGAGCTCTTTTTGAAGTTTCTACAATATCGCTTTCTATAAAAACCTTATATGCCACAGGGCATAACTTACAACCCTTGCCCTGAGGGCTCTGGGATGAGGGGTTGTCATCCTTAAAGACCTAATTTCCAAAACTTTCATTTACGTCGTTGAATTAAATGGTTATCTAAAGGGAAAAAGTGGGCGTGAGAGGGGGGTTGGTTGCCCTCAAATCACTTTCGACTATTAAAAAGGGCACTAGCCCTTTAAATTTCCAATCGAATGAGCCCATTTTCAAGTTTCTACGAGAAAGATTTCAATAAAAACCTTATATGCCCCAGGGGATAACTTACAACACTTCCCCTGAAGACTGTGGGGGGAGTATCCTGCTCAAAGGCATAATTTCCTGAAATTTAAACTACGTGGAACAAAATGGCTATCTCAAAGTTTTGATTGGATGTGTTTGGGGAAATGATGGGCATGGAAGGGGTGTTAGTTGCCTTCCACTCACTTTTGACTATTAAAAAGGGCACGAGCCATTTCGATTTCCAATCGAGTGAGCCCTTTTTGAAGTTACTACGACAACGCGCTCTGTAAAAACCTTATATGCCCCAGGGCATAACTTACAACCCTTGCCCTGAGGTATGTGGGGGGTGTCCCCTCAAAAACATAATTAATATCTAGAAATCAACTACGCTGAAACAAAATGGCTATCTCAAAATTTTGATTGGATGTGTTTCGAGAAATGGTGGGTGTAGAAGGCGTGTTAGCAACTTCCAATCACTTTCGACTGTTAAAAAAGGCACAATCCACTCCAATTTCCAATTGAATGAGCCCTTTTCGAAATTGCTACAACAACTTCTTCGATACGAAGTGCCCTGGTCTAAAGGAAAAAAATAAGAAATAATACAGTGTTCCAACTTTGTTTTTATATGCCCCCAGGGCATAACTTAAAACCCTTGCCCTCAGGGCTGTGGGGGAGTGTCCTCCTCAAAAACATATTTTCTATGTGGAAATCGATATCACGAAAAAATAGCTATAGCTGTAGGGGTGTTAGTTGCCTTCCAATCACTTTCGACTATTAAAAAAGGTACAAGCCACTCCAATTTCCAATCGAATGAGCCCTTTTCGAAGTTTCTACGACAACTCCTTCGATACGAAGTGCCCTGGTATGGAAAAAAAAAAAAAAATAAATAATAAATTGTGCCAACATCGTCCTATTTGACTGTGGGGGGAGTGTTCTAATCAAAGGTGTAATTTCCTGAACTTTAAATTGCGTGGAACAAAATGGCTATCTCAAAATTTTGATTGGACGTGTTTGGGGAAATGGTGGGCTTGGAAGGGGTGTTAGTTGCCTTCCAATCACTTTCGACTATTAAAAAGTGCACTAGCCATTTCAATTTCCAATCAAATGAGCCCTTTTTGAAGTTTCTACGGCAACATGTTCTATAAAAACCTTATATGCCCTCAGGGCATAACTTATAATCCTTGCCCTGAGGGCTGTTGGGGGGGGAAGGGGGTTGTTATCCTAAGAGAACTAATTCCTAGAACTTTCAACTACGCTGAACAAAATGGCTATCTTAAATTTTTGATTGGATGTGTTTGGGGAAAAGGTGGGCGTGAGAGGGGAGGTTAGTTGCCCTCCAATCACTTTCGACTTTTAAAAAAGGCACTAGCCCTTTGAATTTCCAATCGAATGAGCCTTTCTTGAAGTTTCTATGACAACGCTTCCTACAAAAACCTTATATGCCCCCAGGGCATGACTTACAACCCTTGCCTTGAGGGCTGTGGGGGAGCGTCCTCCTTAAAATATAATTTCTATCTGGAAATCAACTACGCTGAACAAAATGGCTATCTTAAAATTTTGATTGGATGTGTTTCGGGAAATGGTGGATGTGGAAGGGGTGTTAGTTGCCTTACAATCATTATCGACTATTAAAAAGGCCACAGGCCACTCGGATTTCCAATTGAATGAGCCCTTTTCGAAGTTACTACGACAACTTCTTCGATACGAAGTGCCCTGGTCTAAAGGGAAAAAATAATAATATATTGTGTCAACATCGTTCTTATATGCCCCAGGGCATAACTTAAAACCCTTGTCCTGAGGGTTGTGGGGAGTGACCTCTTCAAAAACATATTTTCTATCTGAAAATCAACTACGCTGAACAAAATGGCTATCTCAAAATTTTGATTGGATGTGTTTGGGAAAATGGTAGGCGTGGAAGGGGTGTTAGTTGCCTTAGTTGCCTTCCAATCACTTTCGACTATTAAAAAGGGCATAATCCACTCCAATTTCCAATCGAATGAGCCCATTTCAAAGTTTCTACGACAGCTCCTTCGATGCGAAGTGCCTTGGTATGAAAAAAAAATAACACATTGTGCCACCATCGTCCTATTTGACTGTGGGGGGAGTGTTCTTTTTATAGGTATAATTTCCTGAACTTGAAATTGCGTGGAACAAATTGGCAATCTCAAAATTTTGATTGGATGTGTTTGGGGAAATGGTGGGCTTGGAAGGGGTGTTAGTTGCCTTCCAATCAGTTTCGACTATTAGTAAGCGCACTAGCCATTTCAATTTCTAATTGAATGAACCCTTTTTGAAGTTTCTATGACAACGTGTTCTATAAAAACCTTATATGCCCCCAGGGTCTAACTTACTCCTTGCCCTGAGAGCTGTGGGGGGGGGGGGGTTGTCATCCTCAGAGAACTAATTTCTAGAACTTTCAACTACGCTGAACAAAATGGCTATCTTAAATTTTTTATTGAATGTGTTTGGGGAAAGGTGGTCGTGAGAGGGGGGTTAGTTGCCCTCCAATCACTTTCGACTATTAAAAAGGGCACTAGCCCTTTGAATTTCCAATCGAATGAGCCTTTTTTGAAGTTTCTACGACAACGCTTTCAATAAAAACCTTATAAGCTCCCACGGCATAACTTACAACCCTTGTCCTGAGGTCTGTGGGGGAGTGTGCTCCTCTAAAACATAATTTCTATCTGGAAATCAACTACGCTGAACAAAAGGGTCATCTCAAAATTTTTATTGGATGTGTTTCGGGAAATGGGGGCGTGGATGGGGTGTTAGTGGCCTTCCAATCACTTTCGACTATTAAAAAGGTCACAAGCCACTCGGATTTCCAATTGCATGAGCCCTTTTTGAAGTTTCTACGACAACTTCTTCGATACGAAGTGCTTTGGTCTAAAGGGAAAAAATAATAAATAATACATTGTGTCAACTTCGTTCTTATATGCCCCCAGGGCATAACTTAAAACCCTTGCCCTGAGGGTTTTGGGGGAGTGACCTCTTCAAAGACATAGTTTTTATCTGGAAATCAACTACGCTGAACAAAATGGCTGTCTCAAAATTTGATTGGATGTGTGTTTCGGGAAATGGTGGGCGTTGAAGGGGTGTTAGTTGCCTTCCAACCACTTTCCACTATTAAAAAGGGCACAAGCCACTCCAATTTTTTCAATTGAATGAGCCCTTTTCGAAGTTTCTACGACAACACTTCGATACGAAGCGCCCTGGCATGGAAAAAGAAAACAAAAAAATTTAATAATAATACATTGCGCCAAAATCGTTACTTTACTTAGGCAGCGCTATGACAGTACTAAAAAACTTTAGCGTGAACAAAGAGCGAGCTGTTGATTAGAGGTCGAACCCAATCATATACGTAATAGTTTTTCTGTTCGTTTTAAGTATATTTATGTTGAAAAATTAAACAGTTGAATAAACAAAATTCCACTATTTTCAGTTGAAAACTTGTTTTTTTTTATATTTAATTGCTGATCATTTTTTTTTAATTAGATGCTCGTTTCTGGCGAATAACGATGTCCCTAGTCCCCCATGGAGCGACCTGGTTGCCCTCCACTAACCCCCCCCCCCCAACTACCAGAAAAAAAATCCCCCCTTTTATACTTCCTAATAACCAAGGGTAACATAGGCCAACTTCATAACTTGCAGCCCTTCAACGGGGAATGTGGGGGATCAGCCTCCTGTAGACATAGTTATTATATTTTTCAACCATGCTGAACAAAATGGCTGTCTCAAAAACCTGGTGACTTTAAATGAACTTGGGAGGGACCTAGTTACCCCCCATTTTTTTGTCACATAAAAAGAGCCCTTGCAATTTTCGTTCGAGAGCCCTCCCATGATATTCTAGGGGGTCGATTCAAGCCCAAAAAAAAAACAAATAAACCTTTAAAATAAACAAAATTCAATCTATTTTGGACTATTTTGAGCAAAATGACTATCTCAAATTTTATTAGATGCCATTTGGCGTAAAAGAGTGGTGTTGGGGGGGGGCAGCTTGCCCCCCAATCACTTTGAATCTTAAAAAGGGACACTAGAACTTCAAATGATTTCAACAGCCTCGAATAGAGTTATACCCATCCTTCCATAAAAACTTTAAATGCCCCGGGACATAGCGACAACCCTTGGCTCCAGGCTCTGTCGTTTCTATAAAAAGCCTTGTATATTCCCCCTAGGGCTATTTGGAACTACAATGACTATCTAAAAATTTCTATTTGATCCATGGTAAAACGGCAACGGTGTGGGGGGGGGGCAGCTGCCCCCAATCACTTTGAATCTTAAAAGGACACTAGAACTTCTGATTAACAATCGAATGAGCCCCCTCCGAATTTTATGCGACCACCGTTTCTATAAAAAACCTTATATGCCCCCAGGGCACTTACAACCCTTACCCTGACGGCTGTGGGGGTGGGGATCATCCTCAAAGACATAATTTCTGGACTTTTAAACTACGCTGAACAAAATGGCTATCTCAAAGTTTTGATTGAATGTGTCTGGGGAAGTGATGGGCCTGGGGGGGGGGGTGTTTACCCTCCAACTACTTTAGACTATTAAAAAGGGCACTAGCCCCTCAATTTACAATAGAATGAGATCTTTTTGAAGTTTCTATGACAGTTCCTTCAATACGAAGTGTCCTGGTCTAAAATAAAAAGAAATAAGAAAAAATAAATAATACATTGTGCCAACATCGTTCATTGTTTCGGCAGCGCTATTGCGCTGCCTATGATATTAACTAAGTACCCATACAACTGATAATTTCTTCAGTGCTAAGACTAGCGGCTCATGGTCAATTAATTGATGACGCTGCAATATTTACGTTACAAAAAATGTATGAAAATTTATTTTTTCCAATGAGTTTGAGTAAAATATAAGTTTTTGTTGAAATGTAATAGTACTTATTAGACCAGTTGTGCAATTTCGGTACACTATTCTAAATGAAGCTTCGACTATGTCCACATGCGAAAAAAAAAAAAGTGATCTATATCGTTTTTTTTTTAGGAACTAACGACCAAATCTTGAATTTTAATGCTGGGTTGATTGGTAGGGTTTATTTATTTTCAATCTTTCAATTAAACGAGCTCAAAAGGGGAAAACCGTCTTAGAGTGTTTCTTGGACTTATGGATCAGAGTTAAAATAATATTGTGGACTTAGTAAAGAGCAATGTATCTGCAATGAATTATTTACTTGAATTTATTTTAGATGATTTTTAAGGCTCAATCAATCAAAGGGCATCCAACCCTCTTTTTCTGCTCTTTTTACCCTTGGACTATCTCGTAGTGACCAGTGGGCTAGAATCAAAATTTGAAACAGCCATTGCAGTTAAAATGTCGAAAGAACCCAAAACTATACAACTAAAAATATGTATAGCTCACATGAACCCAGGAGGGCTGGCCTCGATTTATATAAATTCCCCGATCTTCACATGTATATTTTTGTAGAAAAAGAGTGTTGCCCTTATTTAAACCAGAGTCTCCTTCAATCAACAGCATTTTAGCGGAAAGTTAGACATGTTGTAGCTTGTTGAAACCGGAGTCTTGCAAGTATTCTCAATCTCAGTGCCGAACAAACTGAGTCTTAACTCCAGACTGAATCGGTGCAAAAGTGAGATATCTTGCTCTGGCATGAAAATAAGCTATCAGCCTGACTCAAAAAAAATTATGAAAGTCGTATCTCTGTGCATGAACAAGCTAATTCAAAGATTAGAATTTTGTATAGTTTATGAACAACGAACTATGTCTTCCCTCAGTCCAAATCTAAACCACGGCTCAGTGATGAAAAAAGTACTGATTCCTGGCTTAATGCCAAAACAGTCAATGGGAATCAAACAGTTCGTGATAACGAACTGTAAGTAGGGAGCGACTTGGCTCAATAGTAACCGAAACTCTAACAAACAGAATTTTGATACCAATAGATACATCAAAAGAATCAAATTTTAATGCTGATTTCAAATATATAAGTTTCATGATGTTTAGTCAAACCCATCGAAAGTTACGTGCCTGAGGAAATTTGCCTGATTTTCGAAAAAAAGGGGGAAACACCCCCTAAAAGATATAGAACTTTAATGAAAATCACACCATCAGATTCAGCTTATCAGAGAACCCTACTGTAAAGGTTTCAAGCTCCTATCGGGAAAAATGTGGAACTTTGTATTTTTTGCCAGAAGAAAGATCACGGATGCGTGTTTATTATTTCTTTTTTTTCCAGGGGTGATCGTATTGACCCAGTGGTCCTAGAATATCTTGGAAGGGTTCATTCGAACGGAAATTAAAAGTTCTAGTGCCCTTTTTAAATGACCAAAAAAATGGAGGGCAACTAGGCCCCCTCCCACGCTCATTTTTTCCCAAAGTCACCCGATCAAAATTTTGAGATAATCATTTTGTTCAGCATGATCGAAAATATAATAACTATGTCTTTAGGATGACTTAATCCCCCCAAGTCCCTGGGGGGAGGCTGAAAGTTATGAATTTTACCCAATGTTTACATATAGTATTGTTTATTGGGAAGTATACAGTCGTTTTCAGGGGGAATTTTTTTCTGGTATGGGGGGTTGGGGGTTATGTTGGAGGATCTTTCCATGGGGGAAGGGACATTGCTATGAGGGGGTGCCAGATTTCCCAGCATTATTTTAAAAAACGATCAGAAATTCAATAAAAAACAGTTTTTCAACTGAAAGTAAGGAGCAACAGAAAAACTTAAAACGAACAGAAATTATTACGTATATGATTGGGTTCGCCCCCTAGCCAATACCTTGCTCTTTAAGCCAAAGGTTTTTTAGTACTTTCATAAGAGCTATTTATTCTAATTAACGGCCTTTGTAATTAAGGGGCCATTTTTAAAGAATTGGAACGAAATTCGAACTTTAGCGTAAAGAGCGAGGTATTGACTAGGAGGCGAGCACCCTAGTATGCGTATTAAAAATATATGAACATAGAGGTTCGTTACGTAAGTTAATTCGTAAGTTACTTATATTTGTTACTAATAAAAACCTGCATAAATCATTTTTTGAGAAAGCCATTTAACCAAATAAAAGTAAAATTAGTATGTCAATTTTGTTTTAATTATTCATGTACACTGACCAAAATCAAACTTGCAATAATTCAATAGTGTAAATAATTCAGAAATTATTCCGTGTATAAAAGGGGCTGTCCCCTCCTTAACGCCTCGCTCTTTACACTAAAGTTAGACTCTATATCACAACCTTTTTTTAAACAATGTAGCGATAAAAGAATTTATTTTGTGGTAATGGGAGATTCGCTACTGTGGTGATAGAAATTTCTCCTATAGCGCCACTTATAGCGCTGGAGATTGTGTCAACTAGGCTAGCGCCGCTCTCAATTAATGAGAGAAAATTGAATATGTAGACATACAAATGTGGCTTCTTCTTTTTTGAGCTATCTGGAGATCAGATTCCTCTGGGAGCATTTACTTTGGAGACTTGCGAACTAATTACCCACTATCGGACTAGACGCAGACATATAAACGAAACAAATACACACAAAAAGACAATAGATTTATTGAACTTACATGCTTAGTTTGTACAGCAACGGGTTACTTCAATGACAATTATGGTGACCGAGATTATTTGCGGTACTAATCGTATCAGGTCTGACTGAAGATTAAAATTAAAAAACACATTTACCCCACTCCCAAACGCAGTTCTTTCGTCCTGCGCTGTAGGGACTGCCTGCCATTGGCTTACGTGGACCAAGGACGCGAACCCTCGTCCAATAATACGTCTTAAATATTTCTGATGATTTAGGCGTTCACACGGTTCTTATCGTTTAAACTTCCTTAGAAATATTGTGCGTAGCACCTTTCTTATTGCTCACTGTCTTAGCGGAATCCAAAGACTGCAGTTTCTTTTCTTTGCTGATTAAGGACTTTTTCATTTTGAAACTAGATTTAGCTTAATTATAGGAGTCAGAATTATCTTTAGAAAGAAGGAACTTTATTTTGGTATTTCAAATACATCGTGTTTTAATCCCGGTACATATCACCCTTCCCATCAATTAATGACGTCCCGTCATTAGTAACTGCTCGCCTTTGGGCTTTTTTAAAATGTTCGCCATTTATTAACTATTTTTTTTTTATATAATTATTTTATATATATGTTATGGCTTAATCAGGAGTGCTAAAAATTTTCTCTATTACTTTTCTTATTTTATTCTACATCCCTATCTAAAATTCATCTACCGACTAAGATTATTCATGGTTCTAGGCTAGCTACTATACTAAAGATTTTTTTTTTTTTTTAATTCAATTTTTACAAGGCTTTTTTTTTGATTTTGCTGTCTATATGGCATGCTACATTCTATCTACGCTACATTAAATGAATGACATGATAATACTACACCTAATTCTACTTGTGGTACATACATGAATGATTTATAACATACAATATTTGGTTCATCATATTCACTGATGACATTAAAACACTTTCACTATTGAGATTTTTGAATTGTCAAAGTTATTAGGAAGTACAACATGTAGCTTCACATCTATTCATCACCTTTCGTGTCCTTAGTGTACTACACCCTTTTGTTGTAAATTACTGTCCTTCACTCCTTTTGTCCTTGTGAAAATTTCGAAGCACTTACGTTATGGTTTCTTCATGGAACAGTTCGAGTCTAGTTGTCTTTACACGGTAAGTTTTCCCAATAGTCAACTGGGAAATGACCGTTAAATATCGTTCTAATAGTCAACTGAGAAATGATTCTTCCCACTGCAGGTGTTGGTGTTTTTCTTCTCAGCATATCATTTTTTAGGATTTTAGAGGCACATAGAGAATGTATTCTCGCGTAAAATTGTTCATTTGTGCCTTTTGAAACGGGTTGTCGTCCTACTATAGTGACTCTCTTAATATATTGTCTTTAAATTCAACTTCGAACCTCTTCAACTATCATTTAACTTCAAATATCGTTAAATATCGTTTATCTTGTACTGCTCGATGGTGTTCTCAGAGTTAAAGTTCAAATTGTCTTTAATTTCTGCTTCAAATATCTTCAAATGTCTTTAAGTGTCATTTAACTTCAAATATCGTTTATCGTGTGCTGATCGATAGAGTTCTCAGAATTAAACTTCAAATTGTCTTTAATTTCGTCTTCAAATATCTTCAAATGTCTTTAAGTATTTTTCAACTTCAAATATCGTTAAATATCGTCTATCTTGTTCTGATCGATGGGGTTCTCAGAATTAAACTTCAAATTGTCTCTAACTTCAGTTTCAAATATCTTCAAATGTCTTTAAGTATCTCTTAACTTCAAATATCGTTAAATAGCGTTTATCTTGTTCTGATTGATGGGGTTCTCAGCATTTATGTGATTATATAGTTCGTTAAAGCACTTTATACTGAGGTTCAAATATAGTGTTACCTGATACATAATATGGTTCATAGTCGAAGAAACGACGATCGAAGGCAACTGTTGTTTTCGTAGACGAAGCTGGGATGAAGTTGCCTGGAGTCATGGTGAGTACTCTTCGTTGGTTGAGATATGATGAAACTAGATGTTACTGGGTCGTATCTGTACTGTCGCATATTATTGTAATACTCAATGACCAAAGTGTCCATTTACTTTCCTGTAATAAAAATAGCGAGGCAGAATCACATGTTCTTTGAAGTAAATACATATACAATAATTCACGCATTAATTGGGTTATAATTTCTCAGCTATGAGACAGAATTAAATAAATACACTAATATTAGTACTCACAATGAAAATTTAAAAATTTAAAACAGAGATGTTTTCAAATTTGTTTTGAGAACGGAAACATCGATAAAGGGCTTATATACTTCTTCAATACTTATTAAATAAACGTTATTTACCCTACATTATTAAGTTTGAGGTCTAATTTTACGACTTATTTCATGCCTTCATTGTTCACGCAAGTCCGTGCTGTTTAAGAAACGCATGTTGCAGCGTCATAACCACACGGTTTTACGCAAACAGTACTACAATGAGGAACAAGACATAGCAAGGACGAGTGGAGACCTCTCTACCCACTCATTTTCTGATGTCTTCCCTATTTCTTGGCTTAGACGTTCTCATGGGGCTCCGGGTTTAACGGCTGAAATGCAGAGGTTCTTAGTCTCAGAATTTTTCCGTAATTGCAAGTCAACATTGGTGCCTCATATTCGCTTTTCGAATAAGGTCATTAGATGCAGGATTTCCAAGCTTGCCTCCGTAGATTCCAGTTAATGCTTGGCAAAGAATATAAGCATAATGAAGAACTGACATCAATATCTTTTTAGAAGGCTATTGTTTGAGCAAATCCTTCAGCACTAAATAAATAAATATTATATTAAAGTCTTATTAGAATCCGTTAAGCGAGAAACACCTTCACATTAATAGGGAATTCCTTGTGGGTTTTACTTAGTCGCCATCGGACATTCACAGGGTTTCAATCCATATAGCTTAACTGATTAAATGGTTTTAAAATTTTACATATTATTATTGAGATATAATTTCACATCCGCCGTGAAATTCTACATATAAACGTACCAATAGGTTGTTTGGTTATAGTTACCAATAGTTGGCTATTAGTACATATATTATTCGAGTAAGAAACACATGAATGAGCAATGTGTAGGCCTAAAATAATTATAATCTGCACTAAGATAAAATATTTCATATAATTAGACGCTTCTGTACTGATAATATCTTGTTTTGGATACTATCCATCTTAGTTAGGGCACGGGTCGAATTTTTTCATAGAAAATCCGAGGGAGACCTGAGTCAGTATAGGTAAGATATAATCGTGACTGACTTGCGAAAATATGTCACAAAAATTAGAGCACAAGATATGTCATAGATAAACCAATGAAATTAAAGAACATTTTTGTCACAAAACTATAGAACGGTGATCTCTCTGTTATTGTATACGTCATAGATATAAACTAATGAAATTAAATTTTTCGCCAAGGAGCTAAAGACATTAATGTCTCTGTTTCTCTTTGGAAGTAATGTTTAACACAGAGCTGTAGGACAGCATACGTCATAGGTATAATATAATGAAATTAAGAAGCTTTTCTTTTTTTTTCGCCTCGGAGCTATAAGAAAGTAAACTCTCTGTTTCTCTTTCAAAGCATTCAGATCCAAAAAAAAAAAACGAAAACTTAGCTCACTGAAGTTTCTATTCAACCTTTAAGTATTGCTTTGACTGGCCCTGATTGGCATAAGAATACTAATTTCTTACACTTGAAGGACTGAGAAATATTCCTTCCTACGATCGTTTACACAAAAAAAAAATTACAAAAAACAATCATGGGCCTTGAGTTCCTCCCCAGGCTTCCCACAAGACGTGGTCCAACACCACTTGTCGTTCTCAGTAGACCACGAGCTTCCTACTTATGGTTATTTTCTCTGATCGCTGACGTTTTGACATCACTTGTATTATATATATTTTTTTTTTTTTATTTACTTGGTTAACTTTATTGCACACTGTTACATTTGTTATGGTGTTAAATTTGTTATCTTTGAAATTTGTCTTTACATTAGTTAGGGATATTTCCATCTGTCAGGTTTTTTAACCGTTCTGCCTGACTGTGTCGTTACTTTCTCCTCTGTTTCTTGCGGTTTGTTCTTTTTCGGTTTGTCTAGCGAAATAAGGTCAAACTTTTTGTATTGTTTTTTTCAAAAATTCTTGCCCTTTTAATTTCGTTTGTTTCCCGTGTGCGGCTGCTGAGGTCGGCCTTGATTTCCCTATTTCTTTAGCTACTATATGGTCTGATTCACCATCAGACTCTTCGGAACTAGTTTCCGACGAATCCGGATTAGAACTTTTAGAGGTGGCACTTTTTGTGGTATCACCTGCCATTCCTTCGTGAATTTCTACTCCCCTGGAAGTAGAAGGTTTATTCCCTAAGTCCTCGCCTTGAGTCCTCAACTCGGGGGATTTGAAAGATTCTTGAGAGCTTTGGGAGGATCAATAGTTTTTGCGGGGTTCCTCCATTGTTTGAAGGCCATGTCTTCAGGGGGATGGGGCATTCTTTGCAATAGGGATTCCCTCCGTGAAGTCGACGTCCAGTCGTGTTTAGGTTTGACCTTGGACACAGTTATATCATGATATTGACCTTGCTGGTCATCCTTTGGAGTTTTATTCCCGGGCAATGTACTTTGACTCGTTTTTATGGGAAAATTTATTAAATCCATAGCTTCTCGCAGGTTTGTTTTAGTTAAATCTTTGGGAGGAGTTTTCTTTACAGTAATACCGGGGTTTCTACAGCTCTGTTTAATTCTTCCTGTAAAGACAGGGGCCTTTCTATTGGTGTTGTAGGGGAAACCATATCGTCTGGAAATCTTTTGGGGGGACATGGGATCGAAATTCTATCGGGGAAGAATTGGGTTTTTGGAGATATTGTATAATCTAAATCTCCTGCGCTTGCCGATGAATAACTTTTTGGAGTTTTTGGCGTTCTTATTCTTACTGGTATTAGGGATTTTTTTCTCTGGAACAACTAGATTTTCCATAGCCAAAAATTCTTCGAAGTTTTGTTCATCACTTTCATTTTCAAAATATTCTTGTTTAAAATTGAAAGGTTTTAGCTCTGCCAATCTTTACCTAGGGGGCTCATTTTCCGAATCTGACGAATCAGTCGAAGAGGGATGGGATACCCATCTCTCTGGAAATTTGGCTGTTTTTATTCGGCTAACATGCGCCTTGTAAGTTTTTCCACTATCGGGGTTTTCCATTTTAAAGGTATATTCATTATCGTACTTTTTGACTATTCTGTACGGCCCAGAATATTTATTTGAAAGTTTTTTTCCTTCCGTTTTCGCCTCGTTCTTTAGGTAAACGAAGTCTCCTACTTTGAAATCTATATTCCCCTTAACTTTGGGTTGGTTTCTTAGTTCTTGGTTTATTTTGCATTTTTCCAGCTCTTGCCTTACTATTTTCTAAGTTTTCCTCATTCTATTTATGAATTCTTGTTTATAATCCTCCGAGTCGTTATAACGCTGCCGAGACTCAATAATCTCATCATATGGGACTCTAAAATCACGACCAAAAAGTAAATAAAATGGATTGTCTTTGGTTGCTTCGGAATAAGCAGTGTTGATTACGTTAGTTAAGTAAGGTAAGAATTTATCCCAGTCGCTCCTATTGTCTTTTGTATAAATACTTAGAACGTTCGAAAATATTTTATGTCTGTTTTCTATTTTGCCATTAGCTTGTGGATGGTACGGCGCTGTCACCATTTTCTCTATATTAAGGAAACTCATTAAATCTTTTGTTACTTTTGCAACAAAATTGCTCCCGTTGTCGCTCAAAATTTTATTAGGAATGCCAAATTGTAAAAATATTTTTGCTAATGCCTTACTTGTGGCACAAGCACCTTGATTTTTTAATGCTTTTGCAAAAGTAAATCCTGAAAAATGATCTACAACCGAAAGAATACAAGTATGGCCTCCGCTAGAAACAGGTAAGCCTCCACTTGTCCCGTATAGGTCAAATGAGACAATATCGAAGGGGTACTTTGCTACTGGGACCCTTCCCATTGGAGGATTTGGATAAGCTGGGGGGATTTTTCTCAAATTACATGCTTCGCATGTACTTACAAATTCTTTAAGTTTTGTCAGTGCCGATTGTACGTAAAAGTATTGTTTTAACTTATGGAACGTTTTCATAACTCCTAAATGTCCACCTGTGTCCGAATGAAAATATTCAAATGCAGGCCCTATCAAGTTTTGTGGTAACACAGGTATTATCGAGGGTTGGTTTCTATTTGTCTCAGCAGTCACAATCCTACACAGTATTTCTTCATCAAGGTCGTAGTAAAAATTATCTATCTCTTTTCTAAGAGTTTTGAATTTATCCGGTAACGCCTCATCCTTCACAAAATAATCAATTAGTGCTACACACATTTCGTCCTTTTTTTGCTTTCTTTTTATATTTTCCAAAGACAAGGGACAATAGTTAATCTTATTTTCTTTTACTGCGTCTTTGACTTTGTTTTTCTTACATCCATGTTTGCTTTTAGCATTAATAGCATTAACTTCATTTTCTTCAGTTTCCGACGGACTATTTTCTGGATATCTACTCAAAAAGTCGCAAGCTGCGTTTTGTTTTCCCTTTAAATATTCAAATTCATAATCTAGGTCTTGGATTTTCATAATCCATCTAGCTAGAATGCCCGTGGGGTTTTTAAATGTGCGCAGGTACTGCAAGCTTTTATGGTCTGATCGTAGTATAAATTTTCTACCAATTAAATAATGTCTAAATTTGTCCAAGTGGTAGATAATAGATAGTAATTCTAAGTTTGTGGCGGAATAACTACTTTCGCCTTTTGATAAGGTTTTACTTGAATAGCATATAACTTTTTCTGTTTGTTTAGGCGTTCCCTGTAGAGGGTTTAGGGTTTTCTACCGGGATTATTTGGGAAAGAATTGCGCCTATGCCTTTTGAACTAGCATCAGTGGTAACGATGAATTTTCCGTTTTCGAAATCAGGGAGTGATAAAATTGGCTCAGAAGTGAGCGCCTTTTTGAGTTGGTCTAGGGAAGTTTGAGCTTCCTGGGACCAGATGACATTATGGGAGTTTCCTTTGGTTAATTCCGTGAGGGGTTTCGCAATTTGGGCATAATTGCGTACGAATTTTCTAAAGCAGCCAGTAAGTCCTAAAATTCCCCTTAATTCTTTCATAGTTCTGGGGGGCTTGAGGTTTTCAACACATTTTATTTTATCAGGGTCTGGGGATATCTCTCCCTGGGTAACTAGTAGTACTCCCAAAAATTTAATTTTGATTGAAATAAATTTACTTTCTCAGGCCGGCATTTTAAATGGCTTGCCTGAACTTCTCGAACACCTTAGCTAAAGTTGCTAAGTGTTGCTCAGTGTTTTCCCCCACGCATATAATATCATCAACAAATGAATTATATTCTTTAATCCCCTTAACAGGTGCAATAGGGGTCTACATAACGCGCTTGAACTTGTTTTAAGCCCAAATGGTACTCTCAAGTATTCATAGGATCCATATTCGGATGCTGAAAATGCAGTTTTATGGACATCCTTTTCGGCTATTTTCACTTGGTGGTAGCCTTGGGTAAGGTCCAAAGAAGTAAAAATTTTGTTTTTGCTTGAAATTGAGTCAAGAATTTCGTCTATTCTTGGTAGAGGAAATTTATCGCTAACTACTTGTTTGTTGAGAGCACTATAATCTACTACGAGTCTAAGATCTCCATTCTTTTTTGGTACTAAGATCACTGGTGCACTATACGGACTTATACTTGGGCGTATAATTTCGTTTCTTTCTAATTCATGGATTTTATTTTTTAACCACTCTTTGTGCTTATATGGCACACGATATGGCTGTTTTTGATACGGGATTACCAGTCGTTAAAATTGAATGCTCATAAAATGGAATCAGCCCGATATCATTTTCAGATGCAGAAAATACATCCTTAAATTTCCATAATAATTCACATAATTTTTTTTTAAGTTCCATATCCGTAATATGATCCATTTTAAATTTGTTTAAAAATTGCGATTTAGTCAAAGGATATTCGTTATTTGAAGTTTTAATACCGTTAACTGGGTTTCTTTTAGAATTTTCCCATTTATTTAAATCATTTTCCGTTAAAACCTCGATTTGGACTAAACACGTCCCCTTTTTAATTGTAATTGTATCATTTTCATGGTTATTGGCTACCCAAATAAAACCTTCCCCTTTGTCATAAGATATAATCTGTTCCTCGCATAACAGATTTTCAGGTATTTCAGACGGTGTCGCAAACCATATTTCTGATTTGCTAATTATTGGCTCGATCATTTGTGATATTTGGATTTTTTGCATCGTTTTGGGAGGGATTTTTGTTTTCCTTATCGCAAATCCGTAATATTTCTCTTCATTTTCATTGTTTATTAGATTCATACTGGCGCTATGCTGCGCCATTGCGGCATCTTGCGGCGTCACGTTGGGTTTTATTATGTTTTTCCACAATTCCACTATTTTCTTAATTTCATTTGATCTGTACTGTCGCATATCTCCTATTTTTATTTTCGCAGATTCAATACTGTTATTATTTAAATTTACTTCATTTCTGCGATATCTCTCAGGATAATTGAACAAATTTCCAATTATGCCATGTCTTTGCGAGACATGGGGTTCAAAATACTTCGACATTATACCACTAGAAATTTTGTTTACTCTTATGTTATCTTCGTAACCTCTGTTACGATTTCTTAAGGTAGAAATTTCTTCCCCTACCTTAGCTGGGTATACAAGCTTCTCGTTGGCTACGTCTAATAGTATTCTATTAGACCTTAGAAAATTTGCCCCTATAATGGCTTCATATGGGAGATTATCACATATAATAAAATCTGTCATGAAGGTTCTGTTGTCTCTTTTTACGTTTAGGCAAATTGACCCTTTTGTATTTAATTTATGACCTGTAACACTTGTTAAATTGGGATTATTAGGGTTCTTTTGTCGCCTAATGTGCAGAGGCAACGTATTAAATACGCAAGAGTTTATGATATTTACAGTAGCTCCACTGTCAACTAAGGCCGTAAAGTAAACGTTTCTACACAAAAATCATTAAATATAGGTAACCTGTTAATAATATCACTACAAGAAGGCACTAGCATTGTTTTGGACCTATTAAATATCCCTGGCACCCTCTGGGTCCAACTTATGTTTCTGAGGGGCCCTGAAGCGTTTCCCTGAGAATTTATTTCATTTGTCGGTGCCTGCAATAGATATTCAGACGTATTAGGTTCCGTAGGCATATTTAAATGATTTACGTCTGCCTGTCTTTGCCATGTATTATTATGGTAACGTGGATGTCTCGTGTCAGTGCCATTTGCTGGCGCTGACTGCCAGTGCCGTTGGCTTGTAAAATTTTCATTTCTCATCGGCAAATTTTCATGATTTCTATATTGCATTCTCGCATTATATTGACCTTGGCGAGTATTTGGGTTTTCAAACCGGCAATTAATTTGCCTGTTGGGGAGGGTTATACATATTTGGTTGGTACGCATTATAAGGTACTGATTGGCGCAATCCCCCCTGGCTATAGCCTATTGCACGACCGGTGCTAAAATTTGTTCTTCTGAACAAATGGTTACCGTAATTTTGCGTATTACCGACAGCATTTCTTGGTATGGGATTGGTGACGTAGTGGCACTCTCTTGCTATGTGGCCAACACGATTGCAGTTATAGCACCTTATTATTGTAGGGTTAATGGGCTGAAAACGTACTGTTTTCTGCCTAGCGGGTTCTGGCGTTTTGTTTCTTTGTGCTACTGGGGAGTTATCCCTTGAAAAGAAATTGGGGGATGCTTGATCGCCCTTGAAGATTGGGTTCGCGTTTGAGTCGCCTAAGCTATTTATTTTTGCATTACTATGATTAGCAACCATTTTATCAACTTCGATTAATCGTTCTACCTCTTGGACTGCAAGATCCAACGTCTGAATATTCTTGGATATTACTACTCTATATAGTTTTGGGGTAGCCCTTGCAAAAAGGTATTTAGTATGACTTTTTCATACAGTTGCCCAGAACCACTTCCGTATTTTGCTTCTACAGAAATGCGTATATTATCCAGATATTCCCTTATATTTTGTGAAAAATCAAAGTTCACTACTCCATGTTTTAATTTATTTATTGAACTGGTTTCTATAAATCTCTCTTTGAATGCTTTTAACAAGTCATCAACCGTATTTATTGGCAAGTTGGCGTTATTTCCTATGGTATGTTCGACCTGTTTTAGAAAGGTTAAGGCCTGGCCTCTTAATCGTAGAAGCAGCATGTCTTTTAACGCTCCAACGTCTGTTTTTGTTAATTGTACAAACTGGGTCAATTGGATATTAAATTCGTCAATGTCTGACTGACCATTGTATTCCGGGATAGATTTTGCAATCTCTATATTTTTTGCGACTAACTTTTGCACTATTAATAAATCGTTTAGGTCGTCCATATTTTTTTTTGCGTTTGTATCAAATTAAAATTTTACTTAACCTATTTTGGGGTAGGCTATTATCTCCTATGAGATATTCTAAAGGGTTTCCCTGTAGTAGCTTAGCGGCAATAGGCCTAATCAATTTATTTATATGTCTGTATCTCTCCAACAATCAAATCCAAATTACAAAGTTTAAACAGCCCAACTAGTTCGCAGTCTTCCTCCAATTTCCGACACGCGCCATTTGTAGCCATAAAAGAATTTTTTTTGGCACACGATATGGCGAACTAATTAGCTATATAGGCTAAATACAGACATATAAAATGGAATAAACAGAGATAAAAAAGGACAATAGATTTATTGAACTTACATGCTTAGTTGTACAGCAACGGGTTACTTCAATGACAATTATGGTGACCGAGATTATTTGCGGTACTAATCGTATCAGGTCTGACTTAAGATTAAAATTAAAAACAAATTTACCCCACTCCCAAACGCAGTTCTTACGTCCTGCGCTGTAAGGACTGCCTGCCATTGGCTTACGTGGCCCAAGGACGCGAACCCTCGTCCAAATACGTCTTAAATATTTTTGATGATTTAGGCGTTTACACGGCTCTTATCGTTTAAACTTCCTTAGAAATATTGTGCGTAGCACCTTTCTTATTGCTCACTGTCTTAGCGAAATCCAAAGACTGCAGTTTCTTTTCTTTGCTGATTAGGACTTTTTCATTTTTGAAACTAGATTTAGCTTAATTATAGGAGTCAGAATTATCTTTAGAAAGAAGGAACTTTATTTTGGTATTTCAAATACATCGTGTTTTACTCCCGGTACAACAATAAAAAACTTTAGTGTAAAGAGCGAGGCGTTGAGGAGGGGACAGCCCCTTTCATATACGGAATAATTTCTGTTCGTTTTCAGTTTTAACGGTGCTCCTTACTTTCAGTTAAAAAAAACATGTTTTTTTTATTTAATTCCTGACCAAGGTCAAAAACGATGTAAGATCTGCCTTTGCGCAGGGATGAACTAAGTTCAAGGTTCAGAATTTTAGTAGTTTTGTGCAACAACAACCTATGTCCTGATTCGGTGCAGGAAAATTTGAAGTCGACATTTAGTGAACAAAAGAGCCATCCTCAGACTCGATACTTCAACAAACTAAGGTACTTGTATGACAAAACCCCTACCACTTAAGTTGTTCATTCATTGACGCATTATGGAACCGGTTATTTTCGTTAGTTTCTTTCAGCTTAGCATGAGACAAGACAAAAATCCCATTCCTCAGCCACAGTCAAAAAGTTCCTTGGCGTATTTGTAGATACCTCTCTTTCGTTCAAACATCACAAATCCCAGCTGTCTTCAACAGTCTCACGGCAAACATCAATGTTAAATAGACCTAGCCTGCTTCTAAGTGCTGACATGATGGAAATGCTTTATAATGCTTTTGTCTTCACCTACTTCAACTACTGCTGTTCTGTCTGGGGCAATACATTCAAATCTCATCTAAAATCATTAAAGAGATCACAAAACCGTGCAGTCAAGGTCACATATTGCCTCCCCAGGCTATACCCCTCAACAGACCTATACAGAGACACTGGAACAATAGATATAACAGAGATAATCAACGTTAGTAATCTGCGTTTAGCACACTCGGCAATATCGAATAGAATTCCTCAAGGTCTTTCCAGGTACTTGGAACTTTGTAGCACAATTCATCGAGGAAGAGCTCTCCGCTGCAACAAATACAATTTTATGCTACCAAAAAGAAGGTTTACAAGGTCTCAACGCTCTCCAGTTTATAGAAGTATTTCTGTATGGAACTCAATTAATGAATCTATTAAATCCATAAAATCATTTGGCACACTCCAAAAACGATACCTCTCTTACCCAGTATTTGATACTGCATGAGTTAATGTCTCAATTTTTCTTTTGTATGTTATCCTCTCACTGTCCTTCTTTGACTCCACCTCGTCTCAATTATTTCCTGTCTAATTCTTTATCCCTCTCTTATGTTATCAGCTCTTCTCTTTTCATTTCATAGTGTGTTATAAATTTGTTTACTAATATCAGGTGTGACTCGCACTAGTATTGCTTTGAGTCGAAATGTTCATGTTAATTGTTTCGTTTGTCCATTTATTTAAAAATAAAAGGTTGATTGATTGATTGATTGAACTCTATTTTCAAAAGTTTGACTTGTGCTTTACCTAAGCCCTTTTAGAGTGCGAAAAATGTAGCTGTGTGATCGATCTAACTGTTTTAGTTACTGATCGGGTTTCAAATCACTTCAAGCATCATGAAGAAAAACAGACTTTAGAGTAAAGATTGATAAATGAACAGGGGGGGGGCAATTACGCAGGATAATTTTATTTCAGCAAAGAACAAACGTACAAGTTCCTTAATTTTGTAACAGTAAAATGCAAAGGCAAATATTTCAATAGCTTTAATACTTTGCTCTCAATTCCAAGTACGCATCCCAAACGCAGTTTGTGTTAGTCGCCATCTAACCCCTCCTGTGTGCTAGCCCGCAACTGTTAAAGTTAAGTTGGCTGTGCCGTTGCCTCTCTCCTACCAAGAAAAGGCTACTCAGATGAATCGCTCAAAACAGTATAAATATTATACAGTATGGAGAATTCCTATCATCTCCATTAACTATTTTTGGGACAGATCAGTCTCGCACATTTCTTCGTGATTTTGACTCCGTGCGTGCGCAATTGCAAAATGCCAAATAGCAACTACACTACTACAACAATTACGATTGACGCGCTGTGATGTGTCCCGTTTCTGAACCAAATTTTATATCACAAGCCAGGCATGGATACGTCACCAAGACTCATCTCAGAAATAAAACATCTCTTAGGTGAGTAAATAAATGGCATCCCTGGTAATTCGTCCCTGAAAAATTGGTCTCAAATCATTTGGGCGTTTCTCGGCTCTAAGGCCTTTTTCTCTTTCCCTATCTTTTTTTTAGTAAATATTCTTGGTGTTTTTATAACCACCAGTAGTGCCCTTGGCTCCGAAGCTGATATATAAAAATTACAGGTTTCCAGTTTGAATTGCTTCGCTGACTAATCAGTTACCTTTCTATTTGATCATTTTACTAATCCTTTTGTCAATAACTGTCGTCTCCAAGGATTCTCTTAGTTCTTCTTTAGCCCTCAATTGATCTGTGCAAAATAGATTTCCGATTCTAATTATGTAAAAAGTATCTTACGCCCCACTTTTTCTCCTTTGAGAGGTTTTGTCTCCAAATGATTGAATAGAGAAAGCTGTAAATTCTTATCAAATTAGACGAATCAGTTGCAGTAATTCAAGGGGCATTACGTAGACAGATATGAATCCAATAGGGGAACAAGAAATGAAAAGTAGTTTTTTATGTTGAGCAGCTATTTCACTGGTTTAGTGGTCTTTAACACACGTGAATATATTTCCACTGACAATAGCTTGATTTTCAAATTATTTTTGCGACCAAGAAAATGAGAACAACCTGTTTTCCAAATTGCAAAATCAAAAATTTCCAGAATCACATACAAAGCAGGTAAATATATTGCATCAACCTATTTTTAAAATCGATCTAATTTAAACCAGATTATATATTACTAGCGTACTGGAGAGTTGAGTCATGAAATTCATTATTACTAATTAAATTAGTGCTATGAAAATACTAGCAGCTAAAATCCCCCCCCCCAAAAAAACAGCTAAATTTTTTGAAAGCCAAAGTTTTGGGTTTTCTGCTGCATATTCCGTCTTTTTTTATCACCATACTTGTATTAATTGTTCGGTAAAGAAAAAGAAAATTGTTCACACTCTATCTTGTTTCATTATTTTGTCTCTCTGCTCTACATGTCATAGGTGCCGGCAGAGGGGGTGCCATCCCCCCTCGAAATTTGGGACTATAAAGTAATTATAAGGAAACAAAAAAAAAAACAGAATATGGAAAAAACATAGAAAAAATGTGGGTTGCGCCATTGTTGCCTGCCTGCCAATAGATTTTGACCCTACAACGAAAGTGTACGAGCCTAACTATTGATAACATTCAATCAAAGAAGCAGCTTTTTACGGTGCTCCTAAATACGTATTTGTTTATTAGTAACTAGTGCAGTTATTAGTACACAAGAAAGTTCGTATGATTAAAGAATATACAAGGAAAATGACTTAAAAAGGGGCAATTTCCGTAAAAATATGCCGTCAACTTTTGCTTGCATTGCCAGAGTACCCATGAGCTGACATATGAAGCCACTATAATCAGAAATGTTTCCCCTGAACGGGATGCTGAGGATTTTTGTATTTTCCCCCTGAAGGGATACGTTTTTTGTGTTTTATTATAATTTATTTATTTTTCCAGGAGAGATTGTATTTATCTAGTTGTCACTTTGAAAAAGATTTAATTTTTTAGAGTTACGAAGTATAATGGTGTCAAATCTATTGGTTTTTGGAATTCAAAATTAAATTAAAAATGTCGAATTAAAAAGTTTTATTTCATTTTCTTAATCTTAGTTTTAATGTTTTACTTTGAACAATCTACTTTGATAATCCGTTACTTTTTATAAACAATTGAGTCTAAAGACATTAAATATTGTGGTGTCTGACAGCCAAGTTCAAAACTGTCGATATCATAGGCAGCGCGATAGCGCTGCCTAAGTAAAGAACGATGTGGGCACAATGTGTTATTTTTTTTTCTCCTCCATACCCAGGCACTTCTTATCGGAGGAGTTGTCGTAGAAACTTCGAAAAGGGCTCATTCGATTGAAAATTGGAGTGGCTAGTGCCCTTTTCAATAGTCGAAAGTGATTAGATGGCAACTAGCCCCCCCCCCCACGCCCAACATTTCCCAAACACATCCAATCAAAATTTTTGAGATAGCCATTTTGTTCAGCGTAGTTGATTTCCAGATAGAAAATATGTTTTTGAGGAGGACACTCCTTCACAACCCTCGGGGCAAGGGCAAAATGTATTTGGCACAACCCTTGGCACAATGTATTATTTATTATTTTTTTTTCCTTTGGAGCAGGACCCTTCGTATGGAAAAAGTTGTCGTAGAAACTTCGAAAAGCGCTCATTCAATTGGAAATTGGAGTGGCTTGTGCCCTTTTTAATAGTCAAAAGTGATTGGAAGGCAACGAACACCCCTTCCACGCCCACCATTTCCCGAAAAACATCCAATCAAAATTTTGAGATAGCCATTTTGTTCAGCGTAGTTGATTTCCAGATAGAAAATATGTTTTTGAGAAGGACACTCCCCCCAAACTCTTGGGGCAAGGGTTTTAAGTGATGCCCTGAGGGCATATAAGAACGATGTTGGCACAATGTATTATTTATTATTTTTCCTTTAGAGCAGGGCACTTCGTATCGAAGAAGTTGTCGTAGAAACTTCGAAAAGAGCTCATTCAATTGGAAATTGGAGTGGCTTGTGCCCTTTTTAATAGTCGAAAGTGATTGGAAGGCAACCAAAACCCCTTCCACGCCCACCATTTCCCAAAACACATACAATCAAAATTGTGAGATAGCCATTTTTTCAGCGTAGTTGATTTCCAGATAGAAATTATGTTTTTTGAGGAGGACACTCCCCCACAGCCTTCAGGGCAAGGGTTGTAAGTTATCCCCTGGGGGCACATAAAGTTTTTATAGAAGGCGTTGTCGTAGAAACTTCAAAAAAAGGCTTATTCGATTAGAAATTCAAAGGGCTAGTGCCCTTTTTAATAGTCGAGTGATTGGATGGCAACAAACTCCCCTCTCATGCCCACCTTTTCACCAACACACATCCCATGAAAATTTTGAGATAGTCATTTTGTTCAACGTAGTCAAGAGTTCTGGAAATAAGGTGTTTTAGGATGATAACCCCTTAGAGCCCTCAGTGCAACGGTTGTAAATTATGCCCATGGGGCATGTAAGGTTTATACAGAAAGTTGTTGTAAAAAATTTCAAAAAGGGCTCATTTGTTTGGAAATTGAAATGGCCCTTTTTAATAGTCGAAAGTGAGTGGAGAGTAAATGACCCCCCTCTCGCGCCCACCATTTCCCCAAACACATTCAATCAAAGTTTAGAGATAGCCATTTTGTTCAACGTAGTTGAAAGTTCTAGAAGTTATCCATTTAAGGATGACAAACCCCCAGAATCCTCAGACCAAAGGTTGTAAGTTAAGATTAAATCAAAATGCACTGTGTTAATGCTAATTCTCAATAAGGCATCTCAGCAGTATCCAAGAACGACTGAGGGTATTATATTAAAACTTTCGGAAGTACTTCTGCTCTTGAAATTTAACCAAATCAAAATAGCGTAAGTGTATGCAATCTATCAAAGAAAGTAAACAGATTTTTTGGGAATGGTATCAAGTTTACTATTTCAGGTGAAATTGCTGAAAAATTTTCTCCAGCATAAAAATAGCAGGCCAAACTATAAAGTCTTAAAAAAAGAAAAAATTTAAACTAATATTTTGTTTTTTCCTAAAAAGACTGTCAATAGAAAACGAGCAAAAATTAATTTAAAAAACTTTTTCCACATAATAAGTTTTTCAAAGCAAAGTAAAGAACTCCATTAAACCAAAAATGAGAAAAAAATAAAATCAAATAATCTACCAAGCGTGAAACTACCAAAAATCAGCATCAAATAAATAAATGAAACCCAAAACGAACGGAAATTACAATAAATAACCGAGTCAAACTCAAAACGAGCAGAAATTAACATGAGTAGGGCTCAAAACCCCTATGCCTTCCCAAGGCCAGAACATAATTTGCCCTTTACTGAAAAAAAATACAAATGGAATGTGCATTGTCAGTTTAATATACATATACTGGTATTTGTTAATCAAAATGTTAATATTATTTGATTTATTAAAGTTATAAAAGTAAAAACATTTATATTTTTTCCAGTAAAGTGCAAATTATGTTCTGGCCTTGGGAAGGCTTAGGGGTTTTGAGCCCTACTCATGTTAATTTCTGCTCGTTTTGAGTTTGACTTTGGTTATTTTATTGTAATTTCTGCTCGTTTTGGGTAATAAAAAAAAAATATAAAATTACAAAAAAAATATAAATTACTCTGTATATAAGGCGGATTGTCCCCTTCTCAACACCTTGTTCATTAAACAAAAGTATTTTTGTAGTGCTTTGAAAAATCTTTCCAAATGCAAACTTCCTTAAGAAATTAGAAAAAAATCCGAACTTCACAGTAAAGAGTAAGGCGCTAAGGACACAGTCCCCTTCATATAAAGAATAATCTGTTCAAATATGGTTGAAATCTGTTTCTTGCTTTCAGTTGAAAAGCTCTTTTTTTTTATTTAATTTCTGATTGTTTTCTAAATCACACCCAGGCCTAACCAAGATATAATTTGATGTGCATGTCCTTAAATCCCTGGTTAATTGCTTTTTTTAAATGTGTAAATCAATAATTATACTTGTATTAGTACCGTTCTACGTTTAAATTTTCAATTTCAATTTTGGGTAAAATTTGAATATACTTAAAAAAAAATAGTGATAAACAGTAATTTTGGTAAAAAAGACCTTGTTAATATTACTACAAAAGAATTTCGGTTGGATGAAAAGGAGTATTATTGTTTGTATGGATAGAAATTCTGTGAGACTTCTGATCTTCTACTTAACTGAAGCCATCACAACCTCTACAATAGGATTTTCTTATCGATAAATACATAACATACCTTTGCTTAAATACATTGAAATACTTCATATAAATAGAAAAAGAAAATAAAACCATTTAAAATTGCTGAAAACTAAGTTCCTTGCAGTATTTGCCACCCCAAAGAAATTTCCTGGGGGGGGGGGGGCTGATGATGACCTGCCTTGCCTTTTCACCTCTGTGCTGGTAGAAATGGGAATTTAACATTTTAGCTGTATAGAGAAACAATTTAATTTATTCCTACTCCCCCCTACCTCTTTCAACATTTGTCTGACGCCTCGTAAGAGTGAGCAGTTTGTCCATTAAAATATAATTTTTTAGGTATCTACCCTACCCTCACCTGAACAATGACGCACCTCCCCCCTCGTTTTAGCTGATACGCAATTACAGATCGCCAAACGTAGCCTAATCATGGTTGCAGCGGCAGCTGCAACCTAGTAAAGAACGAACTAGAGCCCATAGTAACCAAAAGTTAAAAAAACGGTATTAGAAAAAAACTTCCTAGTGAAAAAAAATCCATCTAACACTGATTCAGGAATGGTAAATATCGTTTCAGTTCGTGTTAAAAATAAAAGTTTATTAGGAAAAGAAATTTATGGTTATTTCGAAAAAAAGCCTGAAACCCCTCGAAAATGACGTCAGATCAAAATGAAAAGTGTACCATTTAAATCAGCATAGTCAAAAACATTATGCAGGGAAATTGCAGTCCCCAACCTTGAAAAACAGAAAAACCACTTTTTTTGTATGGGTAGCACTGAACTGTCTCCCTTTTTTTCTCCTTTTTTTCCAGGGCTAGCGGTTTACCAGAACATATTAGAGAGATGCTTAATTGCTCATTAGAAAGCTGTTTCTCACATAAACGTACTTTTTTATAAATTCCAACATCTGCAAGAGCCATATGGCACAAAAAAAAATGGCCCATTATGTGCCATTTCTCAAGGGGTGGGGCTAGCCGGCTACAAAAACATCATAGACAGATGTTTAATAGCTCAAATTAAAGCTATTTCTCATATCTACGTCTTATTTTATAAATTCCACCACCTGCAACTGTCAAATGGCACTAAAAATAGCACTGTTGATGCCATGTCCCAAGTGGAAAAGCTAGGGGCTAGTGGACTACAAGAGCTTCTTAGAGAAATGTTTAATGGCTGATTTGAAAGCTATTGCTCATATATACGTGATTTAAATCAGTTTTGCCATTCGTAACTTCCAAATAGCACAAAAAACGGTACCTTTTGTGCCACTTCTTAAGTTGAAAAGCTTTGAAGTATAAAACGGTACCATTGTAATAATTATGTTCCAAAACCCTTAACTGGAGATTTACAAGGGACCCTTCCCGTATACTCCCCCTCCCAGCCCCCTTAGTAAGTCTCATTAGTCTGTTGGGAAAATTTACTATAAACTCTTTAACACGGTCAGAATCAAAACTGAAAAATCATGTTTAGGAAAAAACTGCGTAGTGGAAACAAATTGCCATCTGACACTGATTGAGGAATGGTGACTATTATTTTGGTTCGTCCTTAAAATTAAAAGTTTATTGCGAGAAGAAATTTATGATGATTTCGAAAAAAGCCTGAAACCCCTCGAAAATGGCGTCAGAACAAAATGAAAAAGTGTACCATTGGAATCACCATGGTCGAAACCCTTATACACAGAAATTACAGTCCCCCTCCTTGAACAACAAAGAAAATGACTTTTTTCCTTGTTGTAGCACTGATGCGTCTCCCGTTTTTTTTTTTTTTTTTTTTTTTTCCTTTTCTTTTCTTCTTTTTTTTTCTAGCAGGGCTAGGGGGTGACCAGAACATCACAGAGAGATGTATAATAGCTCATTTGAACGGAAATTAAATTTGCTAGCGTCCTTTTTAAGTGACCAAAAAAGTTGGAGGGCAACTAGCTCCCCCCCCCCCTCCCTGAAGGTCCCCTCCCCCCAAAGTCATCCAACCATAATTTTGAGATATTCATTTTGTTCAACGTAGTTCAAAGGTCAAATATCTTTGGTTTTGGTGATGATACGACCCTCCATACTCCCTGGAGAAAGGGCTGCACACTGTATCGGTATCGGGCGTAATTTTATCACGCATATCGGCGTGAGCGTATTGTTATTGGGCGTATTTGTATCGCATGTGCCTAGACGGATGATTAATAGCTCATATAAAAGATATTGCTCGTATCTACGTGAGTAGCGTAATTTCGTCAAAATCCTGAGGGGGTGGGGTCTGGGGCAAAGTTGGATCCAATTTTTCCAAATCAAGTGAAAATTATAGTGAAAATGGAAAAATGAGCCATATATTACCATAGAGGCAAAGATATACCAAAGAAAACTGACCTGTTTCTCTGGATGCTTAAATTATGAAGGCTTATCTTAGTTTTTGACAAGATTTTTTTGCAGATAAAAAATTTCAACCGGGGGAAAAACGAGGTCTGGGGGGCAAACTTGGGTCTGAAGGGGGCAGTTGCCTCCCCCTGCCCCATATCAAATTACGACCTTTCTACGCCCTTCCTATAAATTCCACCATCAGCTACTACTACTACTACTACTAACAACTCACCGCAGCACCAAGCCACCTGAGGCCAACACAGCTACGCACGCTCCTCCTCCACCCCAATATATTCAAAGCCTCCCTTTTTACACCCGCCCACGAAGTTCCCATTTCCTTTAAATATTTCTTTATGACGTCCTCCCACCCCAGACGGGGACGACCTGCTTTCCGTTTAGCCCTAGATGGTTGGCCGAAAAGGACAATCTTCGGCAATCTGTCATCCTTCATTCGCACAACGTGCCCTAGCCACCTCAACCTTTCTTTCATTATAGCCCTAGAGAGCGGTATTGAACCACATTTTACGTATAGCCTATTGTTTGAAATACGGTCAGTCAGCCGGGTACCCAGAACAATCCTTAAGCAATTTCTCTGGAAAACATCTACTCATATCTACGGGCTTTTGTCAATTCTACAATTCGTAAATGAGATATAGCACTGAAAACAACACTTTTGGTGCTACTTCTTAACTGGAAAATTTTGAAAGTATAAAACGGTATAATTGTAATAATTATGATCCAAAACCCTTAATTCGAGGTTTGCAAGAACACCTCCGGCAGGTTCCTCCTCCAGGCCCCCTTAATAAGCTACGAAATTAAAGTCCTACAAACACCAATATATTAAATTAGATTATTATTGGCGTGGTTCTCTTACTTTAGCGCTGGACTTCAAATTAGATTATCATGCGTTTGATTCCTCCTTGGATTTTCTTTTTTCAATCATGGTTTTGTCCCTTCTTATCATTACTTTTTAGATAATCCACTATTTTTGCAAATGTGATGCACTCATTTTCCCAAGCATATCCCGGGAAGACTCATTTTAAAGCTACATACTCATATCTACGTGCTTTTTATCAATTTTACCATCTATAGGTGCAATATAGCACTAAAAACGGCACTTTTGGTGCCACTTATTAAGTGGAAGCGTTTGGGAGCATAAGACGGTACCATTGCAACAATTATGGTCAAAAGCTCTTAACTGGAGGTTTATAAGAACCCCTCACATATACTCCCCCTCCAAACCCCCTGTGTAGGTTTCATAAATCTTCTACTCATCTTAAAAGTAAAAATTATTGCGAAAACAAATTAACTAAAACTAAAAACTTTCAACTAAAAATGTACCAAAAATTAAGCTCGAATGATCAATACTTTTGAATTAAACATTCAAACTTCAATTTGCGATGAAGCCTGTGTGCTAGTTCTAATGACGGTAATTGAGGGGAAGGGGCGTCCTTGCCCCCTTATTTTTTGCTCCTGCCTAGGTTTTGAAAAACACCTTTTTTTGATTATTTCATTGAAAAAGGCACTTTTTTCATTTGAAAAAAATGGATGGAAAAACGGAAAGTACACTTTATGGGAATGTGCTATCAAGTCAAATTTATAAAAAGTGACTAGGCATAAACATAAGCTTCTAAATGCGTCCTTAAACAGCTTCATAAGTTTTCAACTGAAACTAAGGAATGACATTAAAACTTAAAACAAACAGAAATTTTTCCTTATAAATAAAAAAGATCATGGCCGGGTTGTTTCTACATTAAATTTGAATCAAAAACGAGCAAAGAATAATCTAAAGAATAATCTAAAAAAAGTTTTTTCCAAGGGAAATAAAGAGCGAAGTTGAAACTTAAAACGGACAAAAATTATTGCTTCATAGCCTATCTAATATATATCAATCAAACTAATACAAATAAACCAACTAATTATGTTTCCCTGTGTTTCTAGGATTATAGAAAACTAGCGCTTTACTGAAAACACAAAATAATATAGGAGTTTTGGTGCAGTAAAAGCAAACCAATTAAGGACACTTCTTGCAGGATAAAACTATTAATAATCCCTTTTTGGATCAATCCCTTTTAAGATAAATAACAATTCATTTTAGGATTGTTGCTTTATTTTTTTTTCTCGTTTAATTTGGTATCAGTTCTATACGATGGCTCGTTTCAATGCCTGGCTGTCGTTTTGGTTTAAAAAGGAAATGTCATGATTACTTTGTAGACAAGTTCGAAGTAAAGCCATCTTGATAGCATTAGGATTAGGACTATAGACTAGCTTTAAAATTTGTATCATAGCTTGAAATTCACTGTTGTATAGAGACAAATAACTATATTTTCAGAATTCATATTATGTCTTATTTGATATTCATTTCAAGTAATACTAAAGCATATTTCTTACATTTGCAGATTGTTTATTAATCACTATTTATATTATAGCTTATAGCACTATTGAATATTATTCCAAAATGCTACCTGATAAATCAATCCAATAACATGTATGCTGTTCAATGACTTTGCGGTTATTAAAAAAAATATTTAATTTTACGCTTATGTTTTTAAGATAATTTTAATTGTATATGGAAAATTACTGATGTCACAACTGGTGTAAGACTATGAAAAGCTTTATAGATTAGTTTATTGTTGTCAGGCTTTATGCTCACTTTTTACTCCCAAACCAATATTCCTGTTTTTAATACTTGATTTTTGTGTTTTCAGTAAGCGCTAGTTTTCTATAATCCTAGAAATACAGGGAAACATAATTAGTTGGTTTATTTGTACTAGTTTGATTCATATATATTAGATAGGCTGTGAAACAATAATTTTTGTCCGTTTTAAGTTTCAACTTCGCTCTTTACTTCCCTTGGAAAAACTTTGTTTTTTTAGATTATTTCATTACAAATAAAGCGAATCAACTTGGTTGAATCCAGTACTGCCATCGTGTGGCATTACTTCTTTTACAACTGGAAAGCCTAAGTTATAGTTATCCATACTTTTAAATCAATTAGCTTCTCAGAACTTTAAATTGATTGCAATTCTTCCTCTTCGGGGTAAAGTCGTAGTTTTGTGCCCTAAAATAGCAAGAAAACAAGACTTTCCCCTCGTCCAATCTGTATAGTCACTTAAAAAAAGAGCTTTAAATTTACTTTTGAATGAGCTCCCAAACAATTATCTTGGACCTTCGGTTTGATACAATCACCCCCTGAGAAAAAACAAAACAAATAAACATGCTTCGACAATGTTTCTTCTGAAAACAAAAGCGAAATTCCACATTTTGAAGATCGGAGCTTGAAACCTCTACGGTAGGGCTCTCTGATATGATGCATGTAAAAATGTATTTTTTTTTTTGGGGGGGGGGGGGGTCCCTTTTTTTCAAAAATCATACAAATTTTCTCAGATTTTTGGTTTTGGGTGGTAACAATAAACTGAAAGGATTGTATATATTTAGAATCAGCATAAAAAACCAATACTGCTGGTGTAGCAATTGTCATGAGAATTTCATTTTTAGTTTTCCTCAAAGTAAATTTCAAATTTTGTTTTCCTTTCGTTATTCGATTTTTTTAATGTCTGAATGTAAAAGGGATTTAAGTTCGAGGGGGGGAATTGTCATGTTAGGAAAGAGGTACATTTTCATGGCTGTTATAAAATCAAAACGTGGTATCTATGCTGGCAGGATGATTTTTGAGTTTCTCTACTCCTTCTGTAAACTATTCTAAGGCGTAGGAACTTGCATAAAGACAAGTCCACATCTGTTATAATCTACAGTAGCAATCTTTCTGTAATTTTGGTTTGAGTTTGATTTTCTTTTAAGATTAAATGCATAATAATTAAATATAATTTCTCTTTTTATTTGATAGTTTTTTCCTAACAGTATTTAAAATTAAACTTATCCCTAAGAAAAAAATTCAAAAATGTATTCCCTGTCACCCAACAACCACTGATATTTTGGCGTTGGCCCCCCCTGGAAAATTTTCTGTCGGCGCCCTTGCTACATGTTATCCTGTTATGTACTCCTTTCTTTTCTTTTATTAAGCAATTTTTCAAATAAACTATAAAAGACTGCTTTGAAACCTTTTAATCTATGATATGAGTGACATCAAAATATGAATGCGATTTCTTACTTGTTCTTACTTTTATTTTTCAGGTTTGTCTTTATGGCACTAATGGAGTACATGCTTGTAAATATTCTTCTCGGTGATTCTGATGGGCCTAAACCACCGCCGGAACCTCCTAAACCAGATAAGGTGTTTGATCTAGCGGCAAAGGTATTATTTCATTTATTTGTTCTAAAGACTCGAATGGTAGATACGGGTATCTAGGTCTCCATTTTAGCTTATAATGTATTTTCTAAGCTATCAGAATCCTAAACGGAAAACCCTTCTATATGAGGCAAAATGGTTCATTCCTAAAACTAAGGACTGCATCTTCAAAAACTGAAAGCTACAAGAAGTAATTTCATTTCACACAATATCTTACTTCAAATTATGATAAGTATCTGTAACTCTAGAGAAAACCTGATTATAGAAACTCTTTACAGTTCTAAATTTTAATATATCATTTGTGAAAAACTAGCTAACAAGCTCTGCTAACCAGACGGTAAAATATCGTACTCCAATCTTGGGGTCACGGGCCACGGATTTTAGTCCAACGCTAGGCTTTCCGTAGGTAAAAACTCAAAGACTGAAGATGTTCAATTTTTGGTAAAAAATTGCATTTCCGGAGAAAAAAAATTGATGGCAGATTATTTCAAGTGTTCGACTCACTGCAGCATTACGGTGGCTTGGAACAACATAGGACCTGGGACCGACGCTCCTATCCTATCCCAATTATTAATTACTTCATCCTTCACTCCCTCGTTTATAGTTCTTATTTTCTTTAAATTCGTTCTTATGACCTCTTCCTATTCTGATGGGGACGGTCTTTTTTTTATTTCGTTTCAGATTAATGGCCAAGAAGTTCAATTTCCAGCAATCCGTCATCACTCATCAATAAAAGCCTAGCCATCTTAAATATTCTTTCAGCATAGCACATGAGAGTGGGGCTAGTGGCTCGCTCACTTCGAATCCGAATTCTCATCATCCGATCTTGATCTAAAATCTAAATCTGACCCTTCTTATGTAGACAGTGCTTATTCGGGTTATCAGACCTCCAATGTCCTACACAGCTGATCCTGAGGAAGTCAATACACCATGTTTGTTAGTAGCTATCGCTGAACGGTGGCTAAGATATTTTATATCCTTTTTATTTTTATCATGCTTGAATAGGCTTTCCATCGAGCATAATTTAATCTTCAGCATAAAAAGTAAAGGGTTCAATTTCTGTTTCTTTTTTTTATTCTTTATAGTGAATGAGATCATGTGCTATATAATACTTTTTTTGACAACACAAACGCACCATCATGAGTTAAGCAGGGTTGTGTTCTATCCCCCTTTTATATGGATTATTTTGATGGACTTTGTTTTAAGGAACACAAGAAAGGCAATGGGAGACCACGGAATCAAATGGGGAGAAAAAAGTCTCCTGGACTTGGATTATGCTGATGATTTAAGCATCCTAGATGAAAGTGTGAGCAAAATGAATGAAGTTTTAGAGGTTTTGCGAGTTCAGGGTGCTAGAATTGGTTTGAAAATTAATGTTAGGAAGACTAAGTCACTAAGGCTAGGAATAAGTAAATATGAAAAGGTGACGTTGGGTAATGAAAAGATTGATCAGGTGGGCAGCTTCACTTACCTTGGTAGCATTATTAGTAAAGATGGTGGGAGCAGTGAAGGTGTTAAAAGTAGAATAGCCAAGGCTCAGGGTGTTTTTTTTACAGTTAAAAAAAGTTTGGAAGAATAGGAAGATAAGTCTGCAAACCAAGATTGGAATATTAGAAGCTACAGTGATGACAGTGGTCAAATATGGCTCTGAAGCATGGACGCTCCGAAAAGCGGATGAAGATTTGCTAGATATTTTCCAGAAAAATTGCTTAAGGATTGTTCTGGGTACCCGGCTGACTGACCGTATTTCAAACAATAGGCTATACGAAAAATTTGGTTCAATACCGCTCTCTAGGGCTATAGTGAAAGAAAGGTTGAGGTGGCTAGGGCACATCGTGCGGATGAAGGATAACAGATTGCCGAATATTGTTCTTTTCGGCCAACCGTCTAGGGCTAAACGGAAAGCAGGTCGTCCCCGTCTGGGGTGAGAGGACGTCATAAAGAAAGATTTAAAGGAAATGGGAACTTCGTGGGCGGGTGTAAAAAGGGAGGCTTTGAATAGATTGTAGTGGAGGAGGAGCGTGCGTAGCTGTGCTGGCCTCGGGCGGCTTGGTGCTGCTGTGAGTTGTTTGTAGTAGTAGTAGTAGTAGTAATAATGTTTATATTGATACCACGGATTTACTAACATTTAGCCAGAACGCCTTGCCGTGCCCAAATAAGATGAGTTTTGGTTGAAAATCCAGTAAGTTACATGTTTTGGAAAACTTGTGGGCTTCATCTTCTAATTACAACTTCCAGCAACGACTCATGGAAAGCAGGAGAGGAAGTTTTTGTATTCCCGGTTGTAAAAGTATAAGTGGGTGTCATACTCTAGAAAACCGAGCTTACTGCAGCTTATTGTGTATTCTTTGCTTCAACTGAAGCCGGAAGAGATCGTCCTACAAAACAGGCCAGCTTGTCCAAGGAAGATTCCAAAATGGAAAAGGGCTATTGAAAAATTTGAGTCACATACTCATTTACAACACCACAAACATGGCATGATCGATCTCAACAATTTGAAAACTGTAATGGAAGGAACGATAAATCCCAAAGAAGATCTATAGATGTAGGCAAAGCCAATCAGGCGAAAGAAAATGTAGAGAGGTTAGAACCCATAATAGAAACAGTTAATTTTTATGGACGCCAGGGAATAGCTCTTCGAGGCCACAGAGATTATGGACACTTCAACTTAGACGTAATGCCAGATGATAATGAAGGGAATTCCAGAGCCCTATTGCAGATACGTATTGAAGCAGGTGATGAAAAATTAGGAGACTATTTCAAGTCATATGGTAAAAATACCATTTATATTAGCTGGAACATCAAAACCAAATCATTGATGCTTGTGACAAAGTAATAAAAGTCACATAGGCGAAGATGTTAAAGATGCTACTTTTTTCAGAGTGTTAGCTGATGAAACTACAGACATGCCGACTCAAGAACAGTTTTCATTGTCTGTGAGGTATGTCTCTTATAATATGAAGGATGGTTATAAGATTAATGAAAAGTGTTTGCAGTTTGTGCCTCTAGAGTCAATGACTGGCGAGGAACTTGGTAGAACACTGTTGAAAGGGGTTGAAGAATGCAATCTTTAACGCAAGAATGAACGCATTCATCCCCTGGATTGAAAGTTTTATTGCCTGCATCGAAGAATGTCTCTTAAAGCACAATAACGTTTTAAAAGGGTTTCACTACTTGCTTCATACTTATCCAGAGAATAGTGAAGACGGTAAAGAGATAAAAGAGGCGTTTTTAAAGTTAATAGAAGTTTATGAAGAAGATTTGGAAAACAACAGTTTAAACGTGTTGATGGCAGAAATAGAAGTTTGGCAAGCTTTTATCCAACAAAACAAGGCATATCACGTCTGGTTTTTCGAAATATTTGTAATAAAACAATCTTTCCTAGCACCCATATCCTACTTAAGATTTTCATCACTCTACCTGTATCGACCAGCACAGCAGAGCGCTCCTTTTCTACTCTTCGGAGAATCAAGACAAATGTAAGAAACACGATGTCTGAGAGTAGGCTAAATGGCTTAGATAATCTCAATATCCACACGGAAATTCCAGTTGACACAGTCAGTGTATTATCCATACTGGCGAAGACTCAATTTTGTTTTGTGAGGCAGCTGATATAAAAAGATTTTGTCAACATAAAACCTAAAGTTATCATTCATTCATTAGCCCTTACTCAAAACTTGCATTCAAAGGGCTAAAATAAAATTAAAGTAATGCCTTAAAATGTCGTTTTTTTCTAGGGAATTCTTAAAGTTTTCCGTTGGTTGGCCCAGGAGCCGCCGGTAAGCAACCCCCCCCAGCCCCATAATTTATTTTCTGAGTGCGTCACTGTGTTGCCTTGCCCTTGGAAACTGGTATTTTTTCATAAAACATTTTGATACCTTAAGCTGAATGGCTGTTATTTCTAAAAACTTATATTATTGCAAAGTAAGCAGCGATGCAGCTCAATAGTAACCAAAATTCGAAGAAACAGAGTCTTGATAACAATAGATACATCAAAAGAATCTTATTTCGATGCGTATTCAAAATACGTAAAATTCATCAAATTTAGTGTTACCTATCAAATATTACGAGCCTGAGCCATTTTCTTATTTGCTCAATTCTTGAAAAAAGGAGGGAAACATCAAAAAACTTCAAGGGGTCTCAACGACAATCACACAATCGGATTTAGCATACCAGAGAATACACCCCGGCGCCGCGCCGATGAGGGAAGACCAGCGGCGGCGGAGCCAAAAACAGCACGCCGCGCCGCGCCACCGGTAAGATGTCGGCGGCACGCCGCCGGTAAGATGTCGGCGGCGCACCGCCAGCGTGATCAATGTTGACCGCAAACATTGATGTTTTCATCAGTCTTTCTCAAACCACAGCTTAAACTTACAACAGATTCGAGCCTAATCATGAGTTCAAAAATTCATAAGTTGCTTGCTAGAAACTGGTCTTCTTCGTTATTCATCAAGAGAACTTTTGTAAACTTTTCAACTTTTTGCATCCCTGCTTTCAATAAAAAAAAATCAAGGTACTATCACTTAAATATAATAACTCTCTATGCCCCCCCCCCTCCCTCTGGATACTATCTTGATAGGATACCGTCTCTGCTTTAAATAAATAAAAAAAAATTAACTTATTGGCACCCCTGCTTTAAAAAAAAAAAATCGAGGTATTATCATTTAAATATGACAGCTCACTACCCCCCCCCCCTCTGGATACCAGCTTGATAAAATGCCGTCTCTGCTTTAAAGTAAAAAAATTAACTTTTTGGGATCCCTGCTTTCAATAACAAATTTCGAGATATTATCATTTAAATGTAATACCCCCCTACCCCCCCCCCCCCCTGGATACCACCTTGATAGGATACTGTCTCAGCTTACACTAGAAAAATAATTTACCAAAATAATTAACTAGGTCGCTATATGGTTCAAACAAACACGCAAAATAACATTAAACAGCTTAGTGTTCCTGAAAAAAAAATTGAGGATATGAGTAAAGGGGTACAAAGACAGCAACAAAAATGTAAAAATTATTCAGATATACCTCAAATTATTGGAAAACTGAGTCATAGATTCAACGTGGCATTCAATACGATCCAAAGAATCTAATTAAAAGGGAGCACACACAAAAGCCAAATTAGGCCAGTAGCCTATGAGAAATCGCAAAATACCCAAGGCAATGAACAAGTCTCAATAGGGGGCCCTGGGTCTATCAAAATATTTCAATGGTTTCCCAGGGAATTTGATATCATTTTCTTCTGTCTGTCTCCACTTTAAATGAAAAAAAATAATTATCTTTTTGGCATCCCTGCTTTCAATAAAAAAATGAGGTATTATCATTTAAAAATGATAGCCCCCTACCCCCCCCCCTATAGGCAATAATTTACAATTTATTTATGAATCATATTTTTTGGATAACTTCCGGTTCAATCTTTATTTCCCCAACCTTGTACAAAGCTTAGTCTATAGCTAAATTTTGCTTCAATAGAAGGTTGTTTTTTTTTTTGGGGGGGGGGGGTAACAATTGAGTATTAAACATTAAGAAAATCTTATCTAAAAAAAGCAAAAAAAAAAAAAATCTGCAAACTTACAATTCAGCTGTAGAAACAATCTGTCGGCTGTCAATTTCAAAATCCAACTGAAGGCTGAAGCTGTATAGTAGTGAATTCGTTCAACTTGAAAATGAAATTCTTGACTACGAACGATGTTAGAAATAGCGATTGGGAAACTACATTCGAAATGATTTAAACTCATTTCATAAAGACGATACTGTTTTTTTTGTCAACATATGAAGAATTGAGTATATTGCAATATTTGCAAATGCATATTGCATCTGTCTGGTTTTTATGCAAAGTAACAAAAGAGACAAAAATTAATGAAAAAAGAGAGTAGTGAAGAATTATGGTGTGATTGCGTGTTTTCGGGGATTCGGGGAACCAAATTTTTTTTCGGGGGTGACGCATAGATTTTCGGGGAAATACCCGAAAATTTGGGGATAGTGCAAGCCCTGCTTGATTTCTAATCAGGAAAATCGAAATACTAAACCACACGAGAAGGAAAAGCTCCGACTTTGCGGTTGACGCTATAAAGAATTGCCGCAAAATTAATTTAAAGTCGACCGAACGCCGCCGTCTCTGTCGTCGGCGGCGCGCCTGCGGCACGCCAGTGGCGTTACGACACTTCGGTGGCATTCAACCGGGCCTCTCGTCGGCGGTGTTCGGTCGATCCGCCGGCGCGGCGCCGGGGTCTACCAGAGAACCCTATTCTACAGGTTTCAAGCTCCTGTGTACAAAAAAGTGGAATTTTGAATTTTTTGCCAGAAAAAAGATCACTGATGCGTGTTTATTTGTTGTTTTTTTTCTGTTTGTTTTCTCCAGGGGTGATCGTATCGAACCAGCTATCATAGAAGATTGGGAGGGAGTTTATTTTATCGGAAATCGAAAGTTCTAGTGCCCTTTTTAAGTGACGAAAAATATTGGAGGGTAGCTATCCTTCCCCCCTCCCACGCTCATTCTTACCCCAAAGTCACCCAATTAAAATTTTGAGTTAGGCTTTTTTAGCATAGTCGAAAAATCTAATAACTGTGTCTTTGAGGATTATTTGACCCCCCAGAGTCACCTGGGGAAGGGCTGCATGCTATGAACTTTGTCCATTGTTTACGTATAGAATTGGTTACTGGGAAGTATATTGACGCTTTTCAGGGGAATTTTTAAGGTGGAGAGGGAAGGGTGGCACGTGGAAGGATCTTTTCATGGAGGAATTTTCCGTGGGGGAAGGGGATTTTGCATGGAGGAGGAGCCAAATCTTCCAGCATTATTTTAAAAAACGTTCAGAAATTAAATAAAAAGCAAATTTTTCAACTGAAAGTAAGTAGCAACATTAAAACTTAAAACGAACAGAAATTATTACGTACATGAGGGTTCGCCTCCTCCTCAGCACCTGACTCTTTACGTTTAAGTTTTTTTTAGAACTTTTAAAAGAGGTTATTATTCTAAATAACGGTCTCTGTAATTCAGGAGTCAATCTTGAATAATTGGAACAAAAAGCCAAACTTTAGCGTAAAGAGTGATGAATTAATAAGGGATTGACCCCACTCATATACTTAGTAATTCCTGTTCGTTTTAAGTTTTAATGTTGCTCCTTACTTTCAGTTGAAAAAGAACTTGTTTTTTTTTTTTTTATTTAATACGTTTAAGGACGAGTGTGGCAACGTTTAGTAGCATTCCCTCTGAAACTGGGAGGGCACTCACTCTTTACTCTTTAATATCGTGCAAATATTTACAGCCAGAGATAGTAAAATAGCTAAATATAATAGCTAAAAATTGTAATAGCTAAAAATAGCGCAAATAAAAATATTCCTAAAATACGTTCTGTCCTCTATAAATGTTTTCCATTTCGTCAGACCACGGGGACAAAATTGACCCCCCTCCCCTTAGTTCCTCATGTTTGCCAATAACATCAGAATATCCAAACCCATGAAAACTGATTTTTAAATGAAAAGTAAACTTATATTTAAAAACTAATTAAAGCTCCTTTTTGCTATCACTTTTTTTTGCAAGTTGGAAATCCCCAACGGGATTGTTGAGTGTAAAATCGAACAAGGACAGTATTTCCTCAAATCGAAAATCGTGCTTGCTCTGTGTTTTAGCTTTTCAATTACTTGAAAGCATTACTGATTAAAAAGAAGATACTACCAAAAATGATTCCTCTTCTATTGAGGATGAATAAAGGAAAGATAAGAAGCTAAGGATTTTATCCTTCTTCGAGTGAGAGGATAATTATTGAAAGACATAAATGAGCAACCCATAGGCTAAATCGATTAGCTTCGTGAAATAAATAGCCAAGAAAAACGAAAATAAGATGCCAGCTTTACATTAAAAGAAGTTTAGAACAGCTGAGGATATAAAATCCAAAACTAGTTATTTCCATGAATCAGTCATTTGAATGTGGCAAGAAGTGTTAGTTTTTAACCTAGACTGTGACTATTTTTCAGAGAGTGATTAGTAATAACTTAGCTAATGTTTATGCAGGAGTTACAAAGCTGAAAACTTAAACTATAATACAATCACAGCATCTAAAAGACTCAAGTATTTATTATACTTTCCCTTAAGGCCTGTTCTGAATAAAACTTTTAAATCGATTCCTGATTTTTCTTTAAACTGGTACTTATTTAAATCTTTATGCTTGTTAGATTTCTAGACTTATATTGACTCATTATCCAGACTTGAATATAGTTTTATCTACACTTAAATTACTAGACCAAAATTTCGACTTACTGAAGTTGCTATATAATTATTAAAATTTCTAGACTTTACAATTTTCTACAGCCTATAACTTGATAGTTACAGTCTAATTACTTTACATTAGTGAAAATTGACGCAACTTATTGCGTCAATTTTCGCCAATGTAAAGTAAACCTGTGACAAACTCTAAATTTAAGATTTGCAGCCACTTTACGGTATTGTCTGTGTAGCACCATGGACTAGCTCTGGGCTCAATCGTGTTGCAACAGTTTAAACTAAATATTCACCAATGGCAGCATCCTATTGAATGAAGAATAAATTATTAATAGCTTAATCCCTTTTTAATATAAGACAGTTGAATACTTTTACCCAATCTAATCCACAGGAATGCTCTCATAACATATGAAGTCCAACAAAGAAATGGATAATTTGCACAAAACGCAAAAAACTCACGTTTTGTGCCTAACAACACAAAAAAAAAGATCAAGGTTGCCCAGGATGAAAGTAAGCTGCGATGGTGATATCGCATAGAAAACACAGTCTTTTACTTGCAAAAAAGTGCTTATAGTTATAGCAAGGACTGCGGTATATGGTTTACGGTGCAAGGACCGAGCAATAAAGAGGTTACTTATAACCATGGAGATATATATCTCCATGGTAATGGCAAGGATTAGGGTATATGGTTTATGGTGCAAGGACCGAGAAACGGAGAGATAACTTGTAAAATTTCGAGATAAAAAAAAATCCTTAAAACTATTCTCCCTTCATAATGGCTAGAAATTTCATGCCGAAGAGCCAATCAGGTTTTGAGCAACATCCGTTCATCAGGAAAAACATTTTCTTGATTCAATTTCTCAACTTGATATGGGTTAAGACCAATCAGATTTTTAAAAAACGTGGACAATTATCTCCCCAGAAATAACGAATAATGGTACTGACCTAGTAAAATATGTAAAAAAAAATTAGAATAACTGAAATAATACACCCTTTTTAAAACAAGAAATTGTTTCTTTTTAAAACAAAAATATTTTGAAAACAATTTTTCTCTTTAATAATATGGTGCTATTTAGCCCTTCAAATTTTTATACCAACAAAATACATAAATTTTACTAAAATAGGAACACAATGAGAAAAAAAGGTAATCGTATCGTTTAGCTAGCTTAAGTGAGCTATAGCTTTCAAACAGGTCATGGCAACGAACTGTAAGTAAGGAGCGACTCGGCTCAATAGTAATCGAAACTTTAAAAAACAGAACTTTAATAACAACGGATACATAAAAATTCTTTACTTTTTATGCTGATTCTAAATACACAAAATTCCGCTAAATATAATGTTACCCATCAGGAGCTACGAGACTGAAAAACTGGCCTGGTTTTTCAATCAATTCTATGATCTGATTAAAGAGGCCTTTGTTGATAGTTGCTGTGTAACCTTAGCTGCTAAAAGCTCCAACCGTTCAGTTCCTCGTGCGCCTTGGATGACTTCAGCTCTTCTTAAGAGTACAAAAAGAAAGACTTACTTGTGAAAGGCATCCAAATCCTCTAACTCTCATCATCATCTTGAAAGGTATAAAAAATACAGAAATTTATTGAATTCATTAATTCCTAAAGCCAAGTATATCTATTACTCCCAGATGTTCTCTAAATTCGGCAAGAATATGAGAAAAACCTGGCAACTTATAAAATCAGTTCTTCATCCCAAGTCTAAAAGAAATAAATTGACGAATAAATTAATTTCTAAGGGGGTAGAGATAACTAATAGTAGTGTCATAATGGATTAATTTTGCTCTTACTTTGCATCCATAGGAAAATAAGTCTCAGAAGATATTTTGGTAAATGCTTCTTCTACCAGTGATTTTAGAAAGTACCTCGGTCCTTCTTGTCAAAAAGCAATGGCTTTGGATCCGGTTTCCGTATTTGAAGTCCAGAGAATCGTCTCTGAGCTAATAGGATCTTTCTCTTGTGGACCAGACCAAATTCCAGCCAAGGCTTTAAAGTTTATTTTACCCTCTATTCTATTTCCTCTCACCATTCTTTTTAACTTATCATTTTTGAATGGACCTTTTTCTAGCGCCCTAAAATCTACCAGATTAGTTGTTCTCCATAAGGTTGGTTCTAGAGATGATCCTTCTATTATCGACCAATTCCTCTTTTATCAGCCTTTAGTAAAATTTTTGAAAAATGTATGTACTCTAGACTTTTGTCGTTTCTTTATAAAAAAAAAAAAAAAAAAAAAAAAAAAAAAAAAAAAAAAAAAAAAAAAAAAAAAAAAAAACTATCTTTCCATTACAATCAGTTTGGTTTTCGCCCTAACACCCAACAGAACATGCTGGCATGGCCTTGCTGAAGTTCATTCACAAGGCAATTGATGAGGGTAGAATTCCAGCTGCAATTTTCCTTGATGTCAGAAAAGCGTTTGACAGCATATCACATACTATTCTACTCTCCAAAATGGAGCACATAGGGATACGGGGAATCAGTTATCATTGGTTTGAAACTTATTTATCTGAAAGGTCTATGAGCATTGACCCAAAGCTTCAAGATCGATTCCGTGTTGATTTGATGTCCCTCGAGGGTCTATCCTAGGACCTGTTTTATTCCTTATATTCATCACTGATCTTTTTATTGTTGTATCTTAACAAACTAAACGAACTTGCTGTAGTGTTTGTGATCACAATTATGTTCCACCTAGTGACGCAGCTCTAGATCCAGTGCTATTTGCATTTGCAGATGATAGTACTCTTGGGTGTTCAGAAATTAAACATTCTTCCCTTATCAAGAAAGTGTATTTTGTTCTAGAAAGAACCTTTGCTTCGTTCGATGCAAATCGCCTTGCCCTAAATCTGGCTAAATCTAGTCTACTTATTTTTTCCAGATCAGGTACTTCTTGTCCTTTGGTTCAAACTATTTCTACCACTCATTGTGATATAACTTGTCCCCCTGATAGACATGTTCAATTCCTGGGTATCTTATTGGACGAAAATCTTTCTTTCAAACATCACTGTGCTCTCGTGAGTTCTCCAGAAGCTTCGTCATGGCTTCCCTGGTTCAATAATGAAGATCCTCTTTCACTATCTCATTCAACCTTACATGTACTACTGTCCAACAGTATGGCTATCAACTTTCTCTTCTTTTACCTTTCCTGTTTTTAAAATATATAACAAGGCAATTAAATTAGTGTCTGAGGTGACAGACCAGCTCAGCATGAATTTATCGGATGGTCAATCAACATACATCTTTCTTTCCACTTGTTTCATTTTCAAGTATTTTCATGGACTTCTCCCTAATTTCTTCAAACAATTTATATCTTTTAAATTCTGAATTACGCAATAAATCTTGTGTTTCTTTTTTCTCTCAGAAATGACATGGACATTTTCATTCATAAAACCAAAACCATAAGATCAGATTTCAATCCAGTTTTATGTTGTGTCTCCATCTGGAATTTCCTACCAATTAAAATTCGGCTATGTCATTCTTATGGACAATTTAAAAAACAGCTAACCAACCATCTCTTATGCTTAGACAGTCAGTTCTCTCCTCCCTTCTTTTTCCCCTTTGTCTTTCCTTTTCAATTTTTTTAATTCATTTATTTTGATTGGCACGGCAGTTTTTTGGTGTTGTTTTGTTTCTCTTTTTTTTTTCTCTTCTTGTCCTTGTGTTTTATTTTAGTGCTATTATTTAATGTTATGTTTAGTCTCCCACTCTCACAGGCCAAAGAGCCTTTGTGGGGGGTCTAAAGTTCTGTAATTTTTTTCTGTGTTTGTTCTTTCAAATTTTTGATTCTTGTGTTTTTCCAAGTCCATTTTAATTTTTGTTTGATTTTAGCGTGAGCAGAGAACCACCATAGGCCAAGAGTTTCAAGCCTCCATTCATCTTGCACAATTTTTATTCTAGTTTTTCTTTTATTAAGTATAATTGATTGATTGATTGATTTATTCTCTTTTTTTTTCTCTTGTCCTTGGTTTTATTTTAGTGCTATTATTTACTATTATGTTTAGAGAAGGGGGGTCTGTAAAGTTCTGTAATTTTTTCTGTGTTTCATTCAAATAAATATGATTGATTGTCCATGAAACATCCCCCAAGTCCATGCCTAAAAATTGCACAATCAGATTCAGCGTAGCAGAGAACCATACTATAGAGGTTTCAAGCTCCCATCTGCAAAAATGTGGAATTCTGTATGTTTTGGCCAAAAGCGTGGTTTATTTGTTTTTTATTTGTATTTTTGTTAGTTTTTTTCCCAGGGGTGATTGTATCGAACCAATGGTCCTAGAGGTCGGAAGAGGTCTCCTTCGAAAGGAAATTGGAGTTGTAGTCATCTTTTTAAGTAGCTAAAAATTGAAGGGCAACTACTCCCCTTCTCACGCCCCCTTTTCCGTAGAATCATCCGATCAAAATTTTGAGATAGTCATTTTGTTTAGGATAGCTGAAAGGTCCAATAACTAGGCCTCTGGTGATTACATGACCCACTACAGCCCAGGGGAAAGGGCTGTAAGTTGTGAAACTTGCCCTAATCCGGTTTCCGAGTTTGAAGTTCAGAGAATCGTCTCTGAGCTAATACGATCTTCCTCTTGTGGACCAGACCAAATTCCAGCCAAGGCTTTAAAGTTTATTTTACCCTCTATTCTATTTCCTCTCACCATTCTTTTTAACTTATCATTTTTGAATGGAACTTTTCCTAGCCCAGGGGAAAGGGCTGCAAGTTGTCAAACTTGCCCATTGTTTAAATATAGTATTTATTATTGGAAAGCATATAGACATTTTTCGAGAAATGGGAGGGGATTTTTAAATAAGGGAGCGAGGATTTTCCAAGGGGAGAATTTTTCGTGGGGTGAGAATTTTCCGGGGGTGAGCTTTCAAGGAGAAATTTTACACGGCAGAATTTGCCACAGATGCTATACAAAATTATTTTAATCGTCTTATTTTCTCTTTGTCGACTCAATTTTACATGTGGAGATGCTCCGGGGCAACTCACTCGGGGAAATTTTCAGCGGGGTTGGAATAGAGTGGGATATTTTTCCAGGGGGAGGGGGGATTTCCGTGAAAGAATCCTCCATGGAGGAATCTTCTAGGGTGAAAAATTTCCCGGGAGGATTTTCATAAAATACTTCTTTTCCTGTCAGTGACGCTTTGACTAAAAGCATAAAATACCGTGTTCCCTTGCGATAAATTTTTGTAAGTGGAAAATCCCTCTAATTAGTTGAAAGTGATATCCTGCGATCACTTTCATTCTATTGAATCCCGATTCATGATCCGTTTGGTTTGAATTTGGGACTTCTGGTACAGTTTTTAGCCTACCCAGCATACATGCGCATACCACCATCTTGACAATGTGCAAGCGTGTTCGTCCAAAATTGCTATACAGGGGTGGGGGGGAAGGGGGGATTCGTTTAAAAATAACCATGAAATGTGATGACCATGTTTACCACACCAATGTTTCTAAAAAGAAAAATATGAATTGTGTTGTTTGAACGATCCATCTTGTGGCAAGCGAGAAACGAGTCGCCCTTGAGTGGGGCAGGAAGAGATTATAAGTAAAAATTTGGATAAAACTGGAACTTCTTAGGAGGGATTAGAAAGCGAGAAAACGATTAGAAAACGATCCACCTTGGGGCAAGCGAGAAACGAGTCGCCCTTGAGTGGGGCAGGAAGAGGTTATAAGTGAGAAGTTGGATAAAACTGGAACTTCTTAGGAGGGATTAGAAAGTGAAGCTCTGAATTGATAGGGATAAAGAACGAGCATGTGCAGCTGTATCGGCTTTGGGTAGCTTGATGCCGTACAATTAGTGTTAGTTGCTTATTTCTTTAACTTGAACGTTCAACCTATGCTTAACCAAACTAATATTTACTTTTAAAGAAAAAAACTCTTTTTGAATTTATTAGAAAGACAACAGGTTTGGAGTAAGATAAAGAATTGATAAAAATTTTTAAATGCCACATGCAACTGCCTAACTGATAGTACTGACTGACAATGCAACTGACTAACTTGATAATAAAAGCTTTCACAAATATGATAACAAAAACTTCATCTGTTTTATTTTTATTCTAGGAGAATGCAAGGATGCTGACTGGCCAGCCTCCAAGACCTCCTGGCCCCACACCAGCTCAAATAGCACGAATGCGAGCATTAAACGTCGATCGCTTTTCTAGATACTTTTTTCCCACTTTCGTTCTTTTTTCTAAATCTTACTTATTGGCTTGTGTTTTTGCCATTATCCATGTATAGTTACTGAGCTTATGTTTGGTCACAGTGCTAATATATGTTACAAATATCGTTTTAGCATATCTAAAAGATATGCTCTCTTAAGAATGGATTACCTCCTTTCTCGACATATTGAACCACAGTAAAGGTAATACACAGTAGCGAAAAGTCCTTTACTCTCTATTGAAAATTTGTGACACAGATCTAAAACCACGCAAGTTTCATGGCCCCGCCTTCGCGCACGCGCAATGACAAACGTTTTCGATGGAAAACCAAGTAGCAACAATAACTATGGCTCTGACATACATGCTCAGAGCCTAATTACGCGCTATGAAATGTGTGCCATGTTTGGTAAAAGATTTCGTTATTCGTATATGCATTGAACTTATTAGAATTGGTTAAGACCACTGTAAAAATGGGAAGCTTTGTACGAATAGGGGTCGAGAATGATCACGCGTAGTGTAGTTGGTTTATTAGGGGGAAAAATCGAGTTCTACAGTTTTTTCTTTTATTAACGAGGTACTTGGTAATCGACGAGTTACTACCAAGGAGGCTAAAACGCAACTTCATATCAGAGTTTTTATCAGTATCAGTTTTTTGTGTTTTTACTTCTTTTTTTTTCTTCCAGAGTCTTCCTTGTCTTTCAGCCAAATTAAACGACAAAATATTTAAAAAATACGTAATATACAAAGTAAAAATATAAAACATACAAGAAATATAAAAATATAGAATATGGCGAGGCTAATGAGGATTTAAAATACTCTTTATTTAGAATAGATTATATCCCCCTCCTAAATCAACCGAACTCGTTGATTTGTTGTGGGAAATAGTCCAATTCCCTATTATATCACCGAACTTTTCCGAGGTACTCGGTAGCCAATAAGGTCTGCCGACGAGCCTGAAACCCAGCTATATTTAGAATTTTATGATTCTTTTTTAGTTACTGAACTTATACAGGTTATAGTGTTGACATAATTTACAAACCTTTCAGGGCATGTTGAAAAATCCCCTTTAAGTTTAAACCAAGCTAGTCATTTTGATGCGGGAAATTGCCAACTCCAATGTTTTATTTTATTAGCAAGTGCCAAATGAGGTACTCAGTAACCAAAGGTACTACCAACAAGTCCTTACCTTAGACCTTAGTTCTTCTGATCCGTTGGGGGGGCGCACAGGACGTCGACAAAGCCTCTCCAATCGCCCAGAAGCAGTGCTGCAGTGATGACTTTTTCTCTTTCAGGCACTAATGAGGTCTCAGCCGTCCTCAGTTCTCGATCAAAAATTTGCCGCAAGGCTTAAACCAACAAGGCTTAAAGATAACTTTACATTCCAGGGGGTTATTAGTTTTTTGTTTGTTTGCAGTTTACGTTTTTTTTACTTATCTTTTTTTTAATCTATGTTTTTCCTGCCAAATTGAAGAATAAAATATTGAATATGAGATTCTTGTTGCCGCTTATTTTTAAGTAAAATAGAGATTGCACCATAGATTTTGGTTTTGTATGTAAATTGATTGTGAAGTTTATCGTTGGAAACATTATGGATATTCTTGGGAAGGATATGTGTTTCATTTGTAGAGATAAGGAACGACTTACAGGCATACTTTAATACTATACTTTAATTTTAATTAAGTAGAAAATATAAATTTTCCTGAAAAAAATTTGGCTCACAAACATCTGTTTGCATAAGACAGTCTGCTGGGCTTTACAAAATGACAGGGAAAGGGGTAATCGAATTTCAATAAAAGTATACTAGTGAGTTCAGTTTGTCAGGTAAACAAATATTCGACATTTCAAAGCCCGACATTTCAAATATTCGACATTTCAAAGTTCGACATATTCGACATTTCAAAGTTCGACGAAATATTCGACATTTCAAAGTAACAAAAATCTTCCTCTTACTCGATTCAATTTCACTTTTTCCGACGGGTAATCGAATCGAACAGATGATTTTAGAAAGCTAAAAAAGGGACGATTAAACCGCACGTGTAAAATCCTTTTTCGAAATGTCGTTTGACACTATCTTGTGTCAGTGTGGCCAGGTGCCTGGTACGAGATAGCACAGCACGGGAAACGAAAATGCGCCATCGGCACATTTTCGCTACATTATTTTTGGTTAGATTTCGAAATTAAGGGGAAATTAGATACTGCAGGCATAAGTGCAAGCAAAGGAAAACAATAAAAAACGACGGCGTCAGAGACGCCGTCGTTAGCAGATGTGCGCAAACTGTCTGCATTTTGCCTTTCGGAAAGCTAGAACTGAAAACTGGTAAAATTCAATCTTCAGTCTCACTGACAGATTAACACACCCAATTCCGAAGCCTGAAACAGTAAAGAGTTTTTCGACAGCTCACATAGACTTTTGTGGTCAAAATTTTCTGTTCTGAGTCTTCAGTTTGACAAAAAACATGTTTTTCTTAGTCCTCTGGTACGCCAGAGAATTAAATAAAAGCGATAACTAAAGAAGATCTAAAAAAATAACACTTGCCAATATTTAAGGTGGTATTTTACATTACTTTCTGACTAATATACAGAATTCGCCCATACCAACAATGGAAATTGTGATTAAGGAACTAAAAAAAGAAATAGGTCCTCTGTATACTGGTCTTCAATATACTAGTACTGCTACTAACAACTCACCGCAGCACCAAGCCACCTGAGGCCAACACAGCCACGCACGCTCGTCCTCTATCCCAATCTATTCAAAGCCTCCCTTTTTACACCTTCCCACGAAGTTCCCATTTCCTTTAAATCTTCCTATATGACGTCCTCCCACCCCAGACGAGGACGACTCACCTTCCGTTTAGCCCTAGACGGTAGGCCAAAAAGAACATCTGTCATCCTTCATCCTTACAATATAGATTAAGTTATATAAAAACGAAGAAGTTAAAGGTGCATTTGACAAAGATAACCATTGGATGGGATTTACTGATGAAGAACAAAAGGGAAATATGTGAAGAACAAAAGAGAAGCATGATGGTAATGTAATATAACCCATCCACAATATCTCTCCAAAATGTTATTTAGATAAGTGATATCAAATTTCAATGTTTGCTTCCTTGTTCAATGTTTGTATGACATTGCAATCCTAAGCTTTAACAAGGTGTAAATTCTTGAGTTGAGTTACAAGAACGAAATGTTTTCAGTTTTCAAAAATATAAACTAGAACGACAAGAAAAAATTAGTCAAAGATAATAAATTAGACCTGCTGCTATTAATACAACTATCTTTAAAATTGCAAGCGAAAGACAAAGTTCTAATATTTTTTTTCAGGGTCACGAAACGGAAGCCAAAGACATACATTGAGATAAAAGTCTACTTGATATCGGTTATTATTTTAATTGTTTTTTTTTTAATGAACTTCCGATCATTTTTGTACATTTTTTAATCAAGTATGATATTTATCTTCGACTAGTATCCAAGATCTTTATCAAAGTCAGGCAACAAAGAAATAAAACATAAATTTAACTTCTTGAAAACCGTCAAAATAAAATATAAATTTAACTTCTTGAAAACAGTGAATCCTCCTTTCATTTCACCCAAAATTTCCTCGAGAATTTTGTCTTCAGTTTCATTCTCATCTGTTTTTTTATGTCATTATACATGTCATTGGTAAATCTATTCAGCATAGCGTGTGTAGGATCGAAGTCCCTGCCGCCCTTTCCCTGACAATTTAGTCAAAGTTAGATGGTCACAATAGAGTTAAACATTTTCAGCTGCATCCTGGTTCGAATTTTGTGATGGACAACATTCATAACAGAAAACACTCTCGACGAAGGCACTGTCGATCAGTAGAATTAAGACTGAAACAGCTACGTGAGCTATGTTGAACATAGGCCTGAGATTCAGCATGTCTTTGTGATTGCTAACGCAAAACAGGAGTGATTCTGCGTTCACTGGGACCACGTCTTAGAATACTTCAACCCAGTCCACTTGAAGCAAGTTTCGCCACTGATTCTCCAGTTCACCAAGGTCACGTCAATTAAGAACAAAAACTGGCAGCTGTTGGCAGCGTGGCCTCACAGCAACATTCAGACAAAAACTTGGATGAGTTGTTAAGCGCAATTTGGAATTCAAAGCCAAAATCAACTTCAGCGATAGGCAGGTAAATTGAATCAAGGCCAACTTCAAGACCGACATCGATTGAAACGCAGTTTCTATGCAAGATTAGCCTCAACTACATGAGGATAAAAGATTCGACTTCTTGTAGAAGATAAAACGGTCAGCATAAGTGTTTTGGAAGAGCAAGTTTGTTTTTAGAAATTCGCTTAGAATAAGTTCAAAAATAGCAAGTATAGTGCATTTGTTTCACCTTTGTACATGTCGTGAAGACTCTGGCGGCGTCAAATCGCTCAGTAATATTTTCTCGCTCAAACTGTGAGGATGGTTCAAGATAAGAACCAAGCACCTTTTCTGGCGCTCTGTATCGTGAAGGTCATCGAGTGGACGAGAGCTATACCATGTTTCAATCTTTAGCTCCCTCATTTATTAGGGCGTAAAATTGCTGGTAAGCAGTGGACTCACGCATTGGGCTCTTCGAAATACAAGGAATAAGTTTGCAGAAGCATATAGTGAATTGATGACGGTAGCTCTAATCCAGCTTTTGATGTGCAAAGATGAAGAGAATGGCAAATACATTTAAATAGCACAATATCTGGGTTTCCCGTTTTTTAACGGAGTCGTGGATATAAAAAATTGTAAATGCCAACCATATCGCTCGCTTTATCAGTGCCTAACCCTACGCCTTTCTTTATTTGGATCCCTATTTCCTAAAGGAAATCGCAAGGTGCATTTATCAAAGCTATTGCAGCAGCGCTCAAAATTTCAGAAAAGCAGTGTTTGATCATTTCAGAGCAGTGTTGAGCAGTGTTGAGCAGTGTTGATCAGAAAAGCAGAGTCCCAGAAAAGCATTGTTGATCATTTTCAGCTTCGCTGACTGATATTTAACATAAATAACAAGTTTGTATAAAAATAATAAAATATAAGTAGCAAATATAAATAACTTCTTGTAATGAGTCAAATATGTGGGCAGTAATCCTAAGCCTGTTCTAAACCAATTGCATTCAAACAGAATTTCTTTTCTCATCTCTGTTTTGTGCTTCATTCCTTCTTCATGGTACTTAAGATCATAAACTGAAACCCTTAGAGTGAATTTACTTATTGGGCAGTTTGCTGAATAAGCATCATTATCAATAGGTTTCAGCCAGTCTTTTAGTTCATTCGGCTTTTCCCACCCTTTTCTCCATTTTTTAATCAGAATTTGCCCACCTTCCCGTATCTGGTTTTTCACACTAACGATAATATAAGCTTCGGTAATTTAAAATTCTGGTCTTCATCTCCACCGTGGAACCTGAAACACGATTGGAAAATCCCTATAGGGTTATGAAAATTACATCTGTCTTTATTGACATATTAATTTAAAAAACTTTTGCCACAAAATAAGTCTTTCAAAGAAAAGTAAAGAACTCCATTAAATAAAAATGAGCAAAAATAAAATAAAATAATCTACCAAGCGTGAAACTACCCCAAATCAGCATCGATAAATAAATGAAACCCAAAACGAACAGAAATTACAATAATTAACCGAGTAAAACTCAAAACGAGCAGAAATTAACATAAGTTGGTCACAAAAACCCCTATGCCTTCCCAAGGCCAGAACAAAATTTACACTTTACTTAAAATATATAAATGGTTTTACTTTTATAACTTAAATAAATCAAATAATATTAACATTCTGATTACTAAATATTAGTATATCTATATTAAACTGACAATACACATTCATTTGTATTTTTTCCAATCGAATGAGCCTTTTCGAAGTTTCTGCTACAACTCCTTCGATACGAAGTGCCCGGGTATGGAGAAAAAAAAAAATCCAAAAACACATTGTGTCCACATCGTTCTCCAATCCTCCAATCACTTTCGACTATTAAAAAGGGCAAACGCCCTTTGGATTTCCCATCGAATAAGCCTGTTCTGAATTTCTACGACAACGCCTTCTATAAAAACCTCATATGCCCTCGGGGCATAACTTAAAACCCTTGCCCCGAGGGTTGTGGGGGAGTGTCCTCCGCAAAAAGATATTTTTCTATCTGGAAATCAGCTAAACTGACAAAATACCTATCTAAAAAACTTTGATTGGATGTGTTTGGGGGAATGATGGGCGTGGGGGGGGCTAGCTGCCCTCCAATCCCTTTCAACTATAAAAAGGGCACTAGCCCTTTGAATTTCCAATTGAATGAGCCTTTTTTGAAGTTTCTACGACAACGCCTTCTGTAAAAACCTTATATGCCCCCAGGGCATAAGTTAAAACCCTTGCCTTGAGGGTTGGGGGGAGTGTCCACCTCAAAAAACACATTTTCTATTTAGAAATCAACTACGCTGAACAATTTGGCTATCTCAAAATTTTGATTGGATGTGTTTGGGGGAATAATGGATGTGGGGGGGGGGGCTAATTGCCCTCCAATCACTTTCGATTATTAAAAAGGACACTAGCCCTTTGAATATCCAATCGAATGAGCCTGTTTTGAAGTTTCTAAAACAACGCCTTCAATAAAAACCTTATATGCCCCAGGGCATAACTTAAAGCCCTTGCTCTGAGGGTTGTGGGGGAGTGTCCTCCTCCAAAAAACATATTTTCTACCAGGAAAAATTAACTACGCTGAACAAAATGGCTATCCCAACATTTTGATTGGATGTGCTTGGGGGAATGATGGGCGTGGGAGGGGGATAGTTTGCCCTCCAATCACTTTTTGACTATTAAAAAGGCCACTAGAACTCTGAATTTCCAATTGAATGAGCCCATTTTAAAGTTTCTACGAGGACCCCTTCCATATGAAGTACCCTGCTCTAAAGGAAAAAAAATAATATATAGTACATTGTGCCAACATCGTTCTTATATGCCCTGAGGGAATAACTTAAAAACCCTTGCCCCGAGGGTTGTGGGGGAGTGTCCTCCTCAAAACATATTTTCTATCTGGAAATCAACTACGCTGAACAAAATGGCTATCTCAAAATTTTGATTTGGTGTGTTTGGGGGAATGATGGGCGTGGAGGGGGGCTAGTTGCCCTCCAATCACTTTTGACTATATTAAAAAAGGGCACTAGCTACTCCAATTTCCAATCGCATGAGCCCTTTTTCGAAGTTTCTACGACAACTCCTTCGATGCCAAGTGTCCAGGTATGGAGAAAAAAACACATTGTGCCCACATCGTTCTCAAATCTTCCAATCACTTTCGAGCATTAAAAACGGCAACGCCCTTTGAATTTTCAATCAAATGAGCCTGTTTTGAAGTTTCTACGACAACGCCTTCTATAAAAACCTTACATGCCCCCAGGGTATAACTTAAAAAACTCTTTCCCCGAGGGTTGTGGGGGAGTGTCCTCCTCAAAAAATATATTTCTATCTAGAAATCAGCTATGCTGACAAAATGCATATCTCAAAAATTTTGATTGGATGTGCTTGGGGGAACGATGGGCGTGGGTGGGGGCTAGATGCCCTCCAATCACTTTCGACTATTAAAAAGGGCACTAGCCCTTTTGAATTTCCAATTGAATGAGCCTGTTTTTTTTGAAGTTTCTACGATAATGCCTTCTATAAAAGGCTTATATGTCCCCAGGACATAACTTAAAACCCTTGCCCTGAGGGTTGTGTCCTCCTCAAAAACCTATTTTCTATCTGGAAATCAACTACGTTGAACAAAATGGCTATCTCACAATTTTGATTGGATGTGTTTATGGGGAAAGATGGGCATGGGGGAGGGGGGGGGGGGCTAGTTTGCCCTCCAATCCCTTTCGACTATTAAAAAGGGCACTAACCCTTTGAATTTCCAATCAAATGAGCCCTTTTTTTAAAGTTTCTATTCTACGACAACGCCTTCTATAAAAAACCTTATATGCCCCCAGGGCATAACTTTAAAACCCTTGCCCTGAGGGTTGTGGGGGAGTATCCCCCTCCAAAAACACATTTTCTATCTTGAAATCAACTATGCTAAACAAAATGGCTATCTCGAAATTTTGATTGGATGTGTTTGGGGGAATGATGGGCGTGGGGGGGGAGGCTAGTTGCCCTCCAGTCACTTTCGACTATTAAAAAGGGCACTAACGCTTTGAATTTCCAATCGAATGAGCCTGTTTGGAAGTTTCTACGACAAAGCCTTAAAAAAAAACCTTGTATGCCCCCAGGGCATAAACTTAAAAACCCTTGCCTGAGGGTTGTGGGGAGTGTCCTCCTCAAAAAACATATCTTCTATATGGAAATCAACTACGCTGAACAAAATGGCTATCTCACAATTTTGATTGGACGTGTTTGGGGGAATGATGGGGCGTGGGGGGGGGCTAGTTGCCCTCCAATCACTTTCGACTATTAAAAAGGGCACTAGCCCTTTGAATTTCAATCGAATGAGCCTGTTTTGAAGTTTCTACGACAAAGCCTTCTATAAAAAACGTTATATGCCCCCAGGGCATAACTTAAAACCCTTGCTCTGAGGGTTGTGGGGGAGCGTCCTCCTCAAAAACACATTTTCTATCTGGAAATCAACTACGCTGAACAAAATGGCCATCTCAAAATTTTGATTGGGATGTGTCTGGGGGAATGATTGGCGTGAGAGGGGGGGGGCTAGTTGCCCTCCAATCACTTTCTACTATTATAAAGGGCACTAAAACTCTCGATTTCTAATCGAATTAGCCCTTTTTGAAGTCTCTACGACGACCCCTTCTATATGAAGTGCCCTGCTTTAAAGAAAAAAAATAATAATAAGCTGTACATTGTGTCAACATTGATCTTAAATGCCCTCGGGGCATAACTTAAAAAACCTTGCCCTTAGGCTCGTGGGGGAGTGTCCTCCTCAAAAAGATATTTTATATCTGGAAATCAACTACGCTGAACAAAATAGCTATCTCAAAAAATTTGATTGGATGTGCTTGGGGGAATGTCGGGCGTGGGGGGGGGGAGGCTAGTTGCCCTCCAATCACTTTCGACTATTAAAAAGGGCACTAGCCACTCCAATTTCCAATCGCATGAGCCCTTTTTCGAAGTTTCTACGACAACTCTTTCGATACGAAGTGCCCGGGTATGGAGAAAAAACTAAAAAACACATTGTGCCCACATCGTTCTTTACTTAGGCAGCGCTAGCGCGCTGCCTATGATTCCGAATCTGGCAATGGAAGTTGTCAAATAAAGACTAAAATTTGCAGGTTTTGAGTTTTGTCATTGTTGTTGTGAAAGCAAAATGCGCCAAATTTGCGCCGAATTTTTGACGTGTGCTAAATCGGCGCAATGCACAAATTTGAAAAATCCAATGCACAACCTAAAAAAAGCGCCCAAAAGGCGCAAATGCGCACTCACTTGGCCACACTGTCTTCTGTTGAAAAAAACTACGATTGTGGCTTAAGAGAGCTGAACAAATATCTCAAAATTTCAGTAGTCTGCTGTCACACGTTGTTGCGAGATAGCCAATCCATTTAAAAGCATCAAACAATCTTGTACACTATTTTTAAAATTACGCTGTCTACTGTCACCTTCTGGTCCAGAATATGGTGAAAGATGACAATTATTGCACTTAAGGGGCTTAGTTAGCATTGGTCAAATATTGTGAGATAGCCAGTTTTATTTAAAAGCATCAAAAAATCTTGTACAATATCTTCAAAATTCCGCTGTCCTACTGTCACCTTCTGGTCCAGAATATGGTGAAAGATGACAATTATTGCACTTACAGGGTTTAGTTAGCATTGGTCAAAAATTTTGAGATAGTCAATCCATTGAAAAGCATCAAAAAAATGCGCAAAATATATTGGGATTCCAGTAATCTGCTGTCAAAACCTGGATCAGAAATAATGTAAAACGAAAACCTTTTATACAAAGGGCTAAATAGCATTGGTCAACATTTTGGGTTAGCCAATCCATTGAAAAGCATCGGAGAGTTGTGCAAAATATATTGGAATTCCAGTAATCTGCTGTCAAGACCTGGTTCAGAAGTATGATGTAAATGAAAAAAAAATTATACAAAGGGCTAAAATAGCATTGATCAAAAATTTTGAGATAGCCAATGCATTGAAAAGCATCCAGAAGTTGTGCAAAATATCTTGATATTCCAGTAATCTGCTATCACAACCTGGTTCAGAAAAATAGTCTAAAACGACAAAAGGCTACATTAGGATTTGTCAAAAATTATTAGATAGGCAATCAATCTTGAAGAATCAAAAAGTTATGTAAAGTACAACAGAATTTAAGCAATCTGCAAAGTAGAGTCAATTCACAAAAAATGTAGGAGTGGCAAGGGGAAAGGATAAATGTATTCCTGAAAATACAGCAGGGAAAATTCGTCGTTTCTTCAGTTTCTCAAAAAAGTAAGACATTTTTCATTGAAAATAGCCCCTAACGAATCTATTTTCTAAGATACAGGGGGTGAGGTTTGGAGGAGCAAAAAAAATCTCCCTAAACTGTCATTCCGTCAAAATGAGCGACTACTTAGCCTAATCTTGACCTTGTCTACAATTTACAAAAAACTATTAAAATGTCCCCACATGTGGCATATATGTTTGAAACTTGTGCATATACCCTGATTGTCATTAAAGAGATAAGAAAATGATCAGCAAGGTGGGTGCCATTTTTGCTTATTTCAAAAAAAAAAAAAATCCAAGAATAAACGTATCAACTTATCTCAGCAGACTTGTTTAACGGCATTTTGGTGTAAATTGGAAAAGAGTGGCTCGCTTCTTGCCCAAGACCAAACAGCAACCAAAATAGTTACTAAAGAAGGGGCATCTCAACATTAAAAAAAAGGGGTAATGACGTACAGCTGAGCAAGTATTTGTCAGACAAACCGTTTGATAAGCTACAAACCAACCAGAGAAAAATATTTCCCAAGCCTATTTTTCAGTCTCCTAATACCCCCCCCCCCCTTCGCACACAAACAAATTTGAAATACCCTCGACTTAAGAAACAATCTGTGAAAGCGCGAAGCCGATGAGACAGTCGATATAAACTACGCCAACCTTTTTCCAACTATTAGACTTGTTCACTTTCTTCTGCTTTATGTGTGAACAATCAGTATCTTGCATGTAAGGCCGTATCCATATGATTTATTAGAAGGTTTAAATCCCCCCCCAAATATTTGCCATATATATATTATATATATATATATATATATATATATATATATATATATATATATATATATATATATATATATATATATATATATATATATATATATATATATATATATATATATATATATATATATATATATATATATATATATTAAATGTGTTTTTGCGGCTCAGTGCTGATGCCCATTTGTAACCTTAATGATATTCTGATTTCCTGGTCTAAATCTGAAGCTACGAGACTTTTTAAATAATTTTCTTGGTAAGATAAAGATTTATCTCGTAAGATAAAAAATTAAATCAGTGAGAAATAAAACTACAAAATACACCAAGCATCTTAAATTAAACTTCTTTCTGTATCTCATCTGGGCCGATCAAATCACTCCATATGTCTACCAGAGAATGAAGTTGTCGGCGTACAAATTTTGGTACAAGGTAACGTAACTATATACAAGAGACTTCCCATATAACGGAGAATACAACATTTGCCAGAGAGATGAAGCCTAGGATGCATAAGCGCTAAAATAATTATGACTTTCTTAGGGGGCAAAAATTGTAAATGAAGCTTAATGTAGTGTTCGTTATCTAGTGTTAAGCCATAAATATCCCAAATGCTAAACAATGAAAAGTTTGTCAGAGGGTTGAGACATGAGGGTACAAAAATCACTATAAACGAATTTGGGCTCGTTTTTTTCGGTTTATGCCTTGCATGTATAAGCGCCAAAACATTCATAGGATTTTTTGTGGGGAGCCACAAATTTATCAAATGCTAGACAATGAAAAGGTTGTGAGATGGCTGAGACTTGAGGGTACAAAATCCCTAAAAAAATTTTACTTATTTTTTTTTTCGGTTGAATTCAAAATTTACTAAAGTTATTATGATTTCAAGTTTCACAAAAATTTCCCATGATCAAAATGCTTTAAATTTAAGGTACAAACAGCTCAAAATGACTGAAACTCAAAATGTCACCTTCCGTCGTTAACAGAGAATGATGAATGCATTAGTAAAAAATATTGCTGAATTTTCTGCGACTGAATTGGTCCTGCAAAATAAATACCACAATTAAGCAATTCAATTAAAACTGCGCTAAAGGCCGAATTTTCAAATCCTACCAAAGGAGTATTTCTGATAGAACACATATGATATTCTTAGGAAGGGTGGAAGAAAAAGTTTTATAGCCTATACAAACATGTTAGACCCCACCTATGCTTGCCGGTTGGGCATCATCACTGAATTTGTTATATTTATGTTCAGTTGTACTATTGTAGAAAAGGTTACATTAAAAAAAAAATATGAGTCTGAAGAAGAAGTTATGTTAAAACAATGAAGAGCTACACTAAAAAGAAGGAGCTAAAAGGAGTCAGTCCATGGGACTTTCAGCTTGGCTATGGTACGATGCTTGAAAGTACGAGTCAACATAGTTCACTGGCTCTTTCTGGTCTTCAGGAGGCTATAATAGTTCCCACTTGGAACCACCATTGGCTTGGGGGTTGAAGTCTGGAGTCTTACCCCTTCCTCCTCACATTTTTATTTAAGTATTTCATATATAAATTCTCCTACTACTTAACTATAATTGTGGCAATCCCCCCCCCCTCGTAATCAGTCAAAAGAGTACGGGTAACTTATAAGAGGGCAAACTGTCGCTAGTGTCGACAAAAAACTATCAACACCACATAGCGTTTGGCGACACTTGGCATTTTTTTAGTGTAATAATAAGAATAACCAATTTAATTAGTATAATTGGTAAAATTAGGGTAGTAACAAGTATCTGATGTTATTTCCTGATAGGAAAATAATTCCAGAGCTTGAACATTCTGAGGATTCAATACTCTGACAGAATCTCAAATGTTGATGTGCGCCACCACTGCTGTAACATCGATCCCGTCGCTACCATTGTCGAACAGAGAAGACTGCATTGGCTTGGTCATGTTCTGAGAAGACTCAATGACCGCATCTTGAATCAAGTGCTTCTAACTGCTCCTTTCCCCAGATTGGCATAGGTGTACCCATGTCCTCTGAGTCAGTGCTTATATTTTCTTTTCTAGTGACGAAGAGATTTGCATAACATAGTTCAGCTCCCATTAGAAATTTTCAACAGTTGAGTTAAATACAATACACATTATCAGCTGTATATAGAATAACAAGTCTGAAAAAACACCGACATCCGGGGACGTCCCACCGATGGCAAATTTTCAGAACTTGGGTTTCGAAGTTGCTTTCTTTAACTTATTTCAATTTATTACTAAACTTTCCACTTACATATCTTCAGCAAAGCTTCAAACAAAAACATAAAATGCCTCAACTTTATATGACGAAACAGAGCCAACAATAAATGTTAAAATTTATATTTCAAAATCAAACCAACACATGAATTTTAACTTGTCAAAAAGTAAAGTTAACAAACATACAATAAAAGTAATATGACCTGAAGGAATTCAAAATCTACTTGAATTAGAACCGGTAAACGAATAGACATCACAGGTCATATAAATGATAAGCACAAAAATAAATAAGCACTTGTGAGCCAGTTCAGTTGTCTAACTCAAATTTTTGAATCACAATCCATTACACATATTTTTCTTCAAGTTAAGACGGCGCTCGGCACGCGGCAGGGTTCTATATATGGATTCTTTATATGTATTTAGTTTAAAACAGTTTTTAAATTTAATTAAATTTTATTTTTTAATTAAAAAAGGCACTAGAGGCACTTAACACCATATGCAAGAGAGCATGAGAAGCTCTATTTTACTTAATTAATTTCACTTTACCGACAAAGTAGGACATCCGGATAAATAAAATAATACGAAAATGGTAAATATAGTAGTATATAGTTGATAATACGATACAATAATTGCACATACATTAAAGTAATTTGTATGCTCTTCCTATAATTTCAACATAAATACGAACTTCGTCGTTCACAAACTGTCAAAACACTACCCACCCACAACGTTAAGCCTTGCAATCAGATCCCTTCCCACCCCTACCCCCCACCTCCAAAAAAAAAAAAAAAAAAAACGTCATTAAAAAATCTTAGAGCAGAGAATAACGCTTGTAGGTTTGACACTATCCATTAAGGCAAACTTGAAACAAGCCTAAGATTAGACTGAATACTTTAAAAAAATAGCTTTAGCACAAAAAGTGCTCCTCGCCTGAAGGCACAGAACTTAAAAAACAAAAAGAAGAAATAAAACTAGCAGATGAATTAACATTGGAATGCAGTCACGTTTCAAAGAAGTTAATGAAGATTTCCTACACACACACAAGACTACTATATAATACATTTGTACTTAATTTTAATATATTCAAGAAACCAAAACTTAAAAATCAATTCCTTTTAGTTGCAATCAAAACAGTTCCAATGTAAGGGGTTTTACCCAAGTTTACCTCCTTCCCCAGGTTTTATTAAAAATATGAAAAGTTAAACAGAAATACACGCTTTCCAGTTACCTGATGAATTAGAAATGAGATGGATATTCGCCAACATATATATATATATATATATATATATATATATATATATATATATATAATATATATATATATATATATATATATATATATATATATATATATATATATATATGGCGATCGAAAATCCAATTTTTTCTTCAGTAGTAACTGACCCAAAAGAAGACGTTTAGTAGCCTTTAGGTTATTGATTGATATAGTAGATGCTCTAATTGGGCCCTTAATGTAACATACGTGAATTTTGGGGAGGAAATCTCAAACATCAGAAAAGGGACATAGTCAGGGAAATTATACAGACAATTTAAGACTTTGAGGAGATCCAAAGGTCAAGAAGGCAACTAGATAAATGGATTTAACTAAACACAAAAAAAAGAATGCAGTATCTTCATTGGGGGTAGATTATGCACTCAACACGACTAGAAAACAAAAGTTTCAAATTACTATCTTGACGATGAAGTAGTTTCAGCTATTCTCGTATCTAACAGTACCTCACCACGAGAATCGACAACTTTAACTTTTCCATTAGGGAAACGGGTTTCCTTCCTTCCATCCGAAAAGGTTGTTATCAAAGTACCATCTGGTAGTTCTCGCCTCTATAAAATTGATTCAAGATATTAATCATTCAGCTTGTATCCTGGCTTTAATGAGGGATACACTATCCCTTATTATGGGTTTTGTTATGCTGTTACCGAAAATCGTTAAAAAAGCTATTGAATTATGCAAGAAAGAAGGGAGGAAGAAAATAACGGAGAAAAAAAAGAACGAGAGACAGGGAGAGAAAGAAAGAGAGAGAATTAAAGCTCTTAATTGCAATGATGGCAGGGAAGCTGTTTTGCGAGTCCTTAGCAACTGTTCTTCGGCCTCCTGCATACTTAAAATGTTTACTCAGAGTGGGTTTCACTTAACTAGCTTGAATATAATTAACAGACTATACCCATGATTGGACGTGCTTCCTACTCAATATTCAAGCTAAGTACAAGAAAAAAAAAGAATGGAAAAAGAAAACTACAAATGTGCAAGATACTTTGCTTAATATAATATCAGTTCTAAACTACTAAGAACAATGATGCTACTAATACAAACTTGTCACAGGATTAAGCCACCTGGGACTGATAAATTTAAAAATACTTCTTCATTTCACCCTGATTATAGCTCCTACACTCACCAACTCTTAACAATCCCTAAATACTTTTTAGCTATTTTCTATAGGTTCATTTCAGCCTAATCTGTCAGGTCATTCCTTTCATTTATAGCCTTTTGTGATATAGAGTATAAGGTCTCTACCCATCTAAAAGACGAGCACTCTTTTACTATGCATCTACTGAGTGGGATCCTACCATTCTACTCACGAAAAGTCACTTTTGACTTCTCTTAGACGACCATAGTCCCGAAAATGATTTTTAAGGAGGATTGTGATTTTCCTAGTCTTAACTTTCTTGATTCAGAAAATATGTCGGCTGTGACGCATTTACGCCCACAAAATACGTGCCTACCTACTCTCCTCATGATGGTCCTTAGGGTGCTTCAATCCTCTGACAATCTTACAAAGATTATTCTACACTACAGCCCTACATTACAGCGCTATACATTAAAGCCTGCAAAATAAATGCCTATCTATTTTCCTCATGGTGGTCCTTAGGGTGCTTCAATCCTCTGACAATCTTATAAAGATTATTCTACACTACAGCCCTACATTACAGCGCTATACATTAAAGCCTGCAAAATACATGCCTATCTATTTTCCTCATGGTGGCCCTTATGGTGCTTCAATTCTCTGATAATCTTGGAAAGATAATTCTACACTACAGCCCTACATTACAGCGCTATACATTAAAGCCTGCAAAATACATGCCTATCTATTTTTCTCATGGTGGTCCTTAGGGTGCTTCAATCCTCTGACAATCTTATAAAGATTATTCTACACTACAGCCCTACATTACAGCGCTATACATTAAAGCCTGCAAAATACACGCCTATCTATTTTCCTCATGGTGGTCCTTAGGGTGCTTCAATCCTCTGACAATCTTATAAAGATTATTCTACACTACAGCCCTACATTACAGCGCTATACATTAAAGCCTGCAAAATACATGCCTATCTATTTTCCTCATGGTGGTCCTTATGGTGCTTCAATTCTCTGATAATCTTGGAAAGATAATTCTACATTAAAGGGCTACGTATTACAGCCCACAGATTACATCCCAACGTATTTTCCTCATGGTGGTTCTTAGGGTACTCCAATCCTATGATAATCTTAAAAAGCAGTCACAACTCCTGACATAAATTTTTCAAAACTAAATCATTTTCTGTTCATCAAACATCGGGAAAATCAATTCAACTTCAACATTTCCTAATTGACCATAGCAATTTGACATCACTGCCATTTTGTCAGATAAAATTAAATTTTCTTTGCTGACTTTTGAAAATCCGGTAGAAAATAGCTCCCCAATTGGGAATTATTCTCTTACACAGCCTAATCCCACATGCTAAAGAAAGAGCTTTGGAAACTTCCTCAACTTAGATTCCTTTTTTCCAACATATAGACCAAATTTCCAAGGGAATGCTGACAGATAAGAAATTGGGGGAAGGATAAAAGCAACAGTATTCTATTGTCCTGGAGAATAGCAACTACTACAAAATATTGCGCGTTTATAGAGACAATGCTGGCAGAATACATGCGCCAAAAACTTTAGCCATTGCAAAATTATTCTCCTCAGTCACTTTCTAAAAAGATATTTTTCTAGATCTAAAAAGTTTGGATTTTCACACAATCAGCGTATATTTAAAAATTAGCACTTCTTCCTTTTTTATATCAACATTCACAGGGTAATCAACTAACCTAATAATTAAACAACAAATAGGCGTATTAAAAGTTTTCTTTTGGGTCTAATTTTTAAAACTGTATTTATACTCCCTTTACAATGGATCTTTATACATTTAGCGTTTTATATATATATATATATATATATATATATATATATATATAATATATATATATATATATATATATATATATATATATATATATATATATATATATATATATATATATATATATATATATATATATATATATATATATATATATATATATATATATATATATATATATATATATATATATATATATATATATATATATATATATATATATATATATATATATATATATATATATATATATATATTATATATATATATATATATATATATATATATATATATATATATATATATATATATATATATATATATATATATATATATATATATATATATATAAAAAGAAAAAGATAATCTTCCTCTTTTTATAGCAGCATTTGGAATAATTACTTATTATGCTTTTTTATAATTTCAAGCTTTTTTTAAGCTTTTTTTTTTGCGTTTGCTTTTGGTGTTTAATTCTATTTTACAGAATCGTTTTTTCTGTTTTCTGTTAGTAGTGTATTTATTTCCCATCCCTCCCAGTCAAGGAACCTTGCAGGGGACTTGGCTGAAGTATGTTTGCTTATACAGAGCATTTTTAGCTAATTGAGTAGGGGTAAAATACTTTCTAAACAATATTCAGAGGCTCAACTGTAACACATAAATCTATTTATTCCTGTCTGTTTATGAATTTGTTTATTTATATTTTATGTGTTCACTATATTTTACAATTTATATTATTATATATATTTTAAATATTATTTATTTTATTATATTGTTTATATATTCTATTCATATTTTACTATGTTTAATAACGCTTTTTTAATATGCTTATTCATTTATTGGGTTTTTTTTTTCCCAGCTTTCCAATAAATATTCACAATATTTCGAAATGACAATGAATGCTCAAAACGGATAATTGTTTTCAATTAAATTGAATTAAAATGAAGATTTCTTAGAGGTTCACGAATTTCAACGGTGCATTTAGCAGCAGTAATAGTATATGTGTTGACTGTATATCGAAGCCTAAAAATGTATACATTTAAATATAAATGTATTACATTGCTTTGGTTTTGGATAATTGTCCTGATGATCTGTGGACACCGCAGATCTAAGGGGAAAATGAAAACATTGGATTGGGAGAGCCGAGATCTGATTATAAAATCGTACAAATGGAAGGACTGAAGTTATTTTTTGCAAAGTTTCTTGTGTTTTATCACAGGGAGAGGTTCAGCAGCTCTTAGAATTCCTCTACACTTTGACATACTTAAAGGAGATTAATTCAGTAAAAGGATACTTTTTACTGAATTACTGAATTAATTAGTTAATAAAAAAAGCAAATCAATTTTTTAATCAAAAAATAAATTGATTAAAAAAAAGTAAAGGAATATTCTTTTACTAGGTAAGAGTATCCTGTCTAAAGATAGGACCAAATTCAAATAAGGAAACAAGCTAATTTTCTGTTAAAGCAAGAAGGAATTCAATCATTTCAAATACTTTATTTTCAGCCCAAAGCAAAGCTAAAGTAAAAAAAAATAGATCAATAAATAAATAAAAGAATAAAATAATTAAATATTACAGCCTCTTATAGTAATAGATAATACCAATAAACCATAAAAAGAAATAGGCATTGTTTCTTTTTTCCAGGGTATATCCAGGGTGGATATACCCTGGATTGAAATTTCCTCTCTTATAACATACTTCATATACTCTTTGCTTTAACTAACTTTTTCGTATGCTGCCTAATGGCCTGCGCTGTGCAGGTACCGATCTCCTGATTTTCTGCCTTCGGCCAGGAGTACAATGCGTGGTTGAGGGAAAGCCATCCGACGCTTCCCGTGTTTTCTCCCAGATTTTTCCGGGTACCCATTTAGAGCTGGGTCAACTCTGGCTGAGCTTCCAGAGTCACACCATTGACCCCCGTTCCAAACCATAACCTACTCTTTGGATTAAGTTTAATTAAACGCACATTTTAATTAGTAAAATGAGCTTCCTTTTATTACAATAAAGATCTTCTTGCCTAAATCTTAAATATGAGCATCAGACATACCTTGCAAGTTGGTGTACTAGTTTCTCTGTCACCATTTGGCATTTGCATCGTCTGATTTCCTTTAGAGTCCCTCCACAACTTAGTTCCATTAGGCCACTGCCTTTCTTCAGAGCCGTCATTATGAAAAACAGCAAAACATCCCCCGGGGAATTTCACTTCTTTCTTCCCTGACGGAAACCTGGTTTCCACATGTCCACTAAATGATAATATAGTCATAATTATGGTTATCTCGTTTTTTTCATTGTCCTACATTTTCTCTTTTTATCATACTTAGCCAGTGTGGTACCAGAACGGATTTTGTTTTTGTGTCAAACGCCTGATACACTCTTTACTACATACAGTCACAAAAAACATTGCTAAAAAATAAAGATTAATGCCATCAAAATTATAAAATTGTTTAGTCCTTGAACTAAGGTACCACAGTGGACTGATCTCTGCTTGACAATACAGAAACTGGGGGGTTCAACCCCAGCTAACTCAGTGTTGGACGGTAGGACCTTGTAAAAGAGACCCAACAACTAAAACGTCAACAATTATCAACATCCTATGCGCCATCAGTGGCTCTGGATTATTTTTGTCCTTTATCCTTTAGTAATCGAAGACCAAATTAATAAACTTGATTAAGAAGCCAGTGTGACAAACTCCACTCTAAAAGTCCAAACATCAAAACTGACTCTCAATTTTTTCCTACACGAATGCAGTGTTACCAGCCAGATGTCTGGTTTAAAAGTTGCATCGCCATAAAAGTGAAAATTTGCTGAAAGTGCCGTCTTTCCAGTGAAAATGCACGAAACGAACGATTTCCCACAAAAAAAAAAAAAAAATCAATTTGAAAATTCAATGCGCAACCACCCCAAAAAAGCGCCTAAATGGCGCAAATGCGCCCCATCTGGCAACTCTGCAAGAATGGTTCGTATTTTAAGATCAAAACTAACGACGAAACTTACTTCAAATCTGCTCCGTTTTTGTCTTATGGACCAACCATATTGTTCTCTGAACAGTTTAGCTAGTACCATTCAAGGAGGGTACCAAGGGCACATCCAGGATTTTTTTTTTGGGGGGGGGGGGGCTATGGGGGTTTTTCAATAAAAAACCTTAAAAAACACTCCAAAAATTTTTGGTATTTTTGTTAAGTTTTTACGAGTCGGACAAAAATTTCGAGAGGGGGGGGGGGTTAAACTCTGTAACCCTCCCCCTTGATAGTGCCTTGAAGGGCAATCATATTCAATAGACGAAAACCATATACAACGCAAACAAATCCGGTATATCACCTTCTGGATCCCCTATTACGAGTCAGATCATCACTCAGTGAAGAATGGACTGAACTTTGGGAATCAGGGTGTAAAAACATTGCTACGTCATGGAAGGCCACGTTTTGTCTTTGGCTTGACGTACTCTTTTGTTCTTGGATACCTGGGCTTTACTCAACCCATAAGATGATGTGCTACTCCTCCTGCAGCTCTTGTCTCGGCATGTCATCACATTCTATTGGATACAGTCTTGGACCATTGAAAACAATTTTGAGGCATCATGGATCCCATCGACGGCCATGGGCCATGATGACAAAAGTCGGGTTTGGCGGTATTAAGGTAGAATTTTGTATGGCCGACACGGTTTTTGTATGCAAGGAATTGCCTTTGCGACTGAACTGCCTTTGAATGGGCTTGCGTTGAACTGCCTTTGCGACAAAGGTATTCAGTGGCATTCTCCATAATGATGATGGTGCGGGATGTCAAATTCCTTTCCACATCATTGTCATACAATCATATCTGCCACTAGGTCGCGGAAATTCAACCCAAGAAGATGCCTTGTGCAATAATTGGTCCACATCGAAGAATAAAAGCCCCATCATCTTATTTCCATGTTCGTTGAAACCACTCGTTGATGCAGGTGGACTCCATAATACACTGAAAAGCAGCTCATCCAAACATCAAAATTATGTCTAAGATAGAATTAAATTTCCATTTTTCGTTCCAATTTTTACACCTTCTTTAATCTTTCGCTTTGATTAATCCAACCACAAATACAGCATGAATAATACCCTAGTCACATTACAGGCACACTTGTGGATAATGTTACGCACGGCTACAGCGCAAATAATACATCCCATTCGTGATGCGCTGCTTTGAGCAATGTTCACCTTTCAAACGTCATCTTTGTGATTGAACAATCAGAGTGAAAATTCAAAGCATAATCTTTAAAATTAGAAACGATTGAAAAGATATAGTATTAGTAGTCACTGTTTGGGAATAAATTTGTTTTATGACAGAATTTGAACCGGTGTTTCACTATTTTAACTATTTCGCTATTTAACAAGTATAACGTTAAACTCAAGAAAAAAACCTCATATTGTTTATAAATCGAGACTTTTTCTCCGTAGGTGTGACTATGGTGGGGATCTAGCATAATCTTGACAGAGTTGCCAACAAAAGAGAGAAAGGAGATACTAAAGGAGGTTGAAAATCTCTTGCCTTTGAAAAGTATTGTTTTAAGCATTATTATAATTGCGGGGAAATAAGCACGAACTCAAGGGGATTGACTTCATTCCCTTTATGTATACAAATTTTCACAATTATAACTATATTTTCTCTTATTTCCCAAATAATTTTGTCACTTTAAAATATCTTGAGTCTTAATCCGTTGTTGTCTTGAAATATATTTCTAATTATCCGGGTTGCAGCGGTAGCTAGCAACCTAGTAAGAGACGATCACGTCCAATGTTGAGAAATATAATAACCCATAACTCCTAAAAAATAGAGTCAGATCACAACAAAAAGTAAACCATTAGAACCGCCTCCCGAAACTCTTATATAGAAAACTTTCTGTCAATTGGCTTGAACAGCAAGGGAAATATATTGGCTTGAAAATCAAGAAAAAGTGGCAGCTACTACAGCATTCTGTCTAAACGGCACCTTTTTTCCGTTTTTTTTCTTTTCATAGATAGCTTGGCACTGGAACATCGTAGAGATTTGTTCAATGACTCATTTTAAAGGAAATTAATGGGGTTAAAAATGTTTGTATTTAAAACAAATTATTTTTAAAATATCTATAAAAGACCTTAGAGCACTATAAAAACCAAATAACGCTAATTTGAGTCATCTCTGATGGTTCAATTATTTCTGTGCATATTAAATCCTAAAACAGGTAGATGTTAAAAGAAAAGAGGGGGTGCATAAACATCAAGGCGTGCCACGATACAGCCAATCATATACGTTTCCCCCATTAGACCCTCTTGTGTTTTAATACGCAGTTTTGCCTATACTTATGTTTTCATAGGTCACGCTGCCTTTCAATTTAGAAACAAATGTAAGCATATACAAATACGTAATTAACAGTTAAAATTTAAGATTCAAAATACATTTAATAATCATTAGTTATTCGGTGTTAGTTTTTTCGTTTTTATTCTTTGTGTGTAGCATTTTCATTTCTTGTTTTCTTGGATGTTTTAGTTCTTTCTGTTTTTTATTTAATATAGGGTTCCAAAGATGAAGCCAAAATGGACAGACATTTTCTATTTTAATAGAAATTATCTTGATTTTTATACCCGTTAATTATACAGCTTATACATCTATATACATACATCCTATGCATAAATCCTTGTATAAAAACTATATATTTAATCAATTATTTCGTTTTGTCCCACTTTGAGTCCAGTAATATAAAGTCCTTACATTTTATTGACACATTCACTCAGAGCTAGTTTCCTAGGCTAGAAGTCCAATCTTACTTTTCAGGTATCTCCAAGTAACTTGTTAACACTCATTACTTTCAGGTGTTGACAAAAAAAGAGGAATGCAATAAAGTCAAACCTGGCAACCGTGGAGAATGAACAATGTCCCACCTGTCACAATTCTATATCATAGGTTCCCTAATGGACAGTAACATCTCTGCCAGGCAGTGGAGACCCCCCAGCTGACAATGGGAATCAATAATATTTTAAAAAAAAATATATATTATGTTTAATATGTAATATATTCACTTTTTAGGTCAAATCTCGACAATGAGTTTCCAATAAATTTATGAGTATAATACCTCGTAATTAGTATCACTAAAAGAGATTATAGACCACGTTCAATGCAATAATTCACTTTAATTTAAATTTAAAACCCAAAATATACCGTTAATTCAAAACTAAATATATATACTAAACAAATAGTATCTATGTGTCATAACCAAAACCACCATCCTTCACAACTACTTTATCCCCATGAATTTCAATCACTTAATATAATATCCAACCTTCCCTCCCTTCCAAAGAACATGGAGAAACATCCCCCTCCATTAACTTTTTAAACTCCTTATGAAAATCCTGAAAATTGATTAAACCCCCTCACTCTCTCCACACATTAGGCAAAAAACAAAGACCCACCTTTGAGCTTAGTCTTCCTAAATATTTTTCTCTTACCTCCAAGTGGTGAAAAAATTCCCCTTCCGATACTACCCACTTTATTTCCTCCATACTAAGCCTTGCCTAAAAATAAAATTACTCACTCTACACTTCCTTCATCTTTGCATAAAGATAGAGAGAGACGTCCATACTCTCTTTCTTATTTGTTTTTACAGTTGTTTTCAGAGTATGCGAGTTTATAAGGGGGCAGTGGGGAAATTAAGATAAAAAGTGGAAAATGGCGATTTAGGTTAACAATTTAGGCAGATTAAAGTGTCAATAGAATTTAACCCTCAAATAATAAAATAGTTTTCAGAATCTAATTTCAGACGTCCAGCCTTTCGCTCGCTTTCTATTAGTACATAATTTGCTTGCTTTGAGACAAAACAGAAATACTTACCAAATACACGCAAAATACACAAATCTACAAAAAATACATTATACACATGAAAATTACGCATAAATTGGTTCGCCTTTTAATAAATCCTACTAACCGCATGCTATCTCTAAAATGAGAATTAAAACAACAAGTAAATAAATAAAAGTTTTAAATAGATACTATTTCAATTCATACCGCGTGGCTTGGTGCCTTAAATAGTTGATACTAGTAGTAGTAATGTAAAAACACAGAATTTTTGGGTTTTACACGTTTAAAAACGGAGCTCCTAAAATGCTTAACCTCTTCCTACAGATATTTTCCGTGCGCGCGTGCCTGTACAGTAAATTTAATTTAAATAATTTATAATATAATGGCTCTATATATTCTATATAATCCTCATTTAAACTGTTAAAATTACCCATGAAAGTTTATTTAAATAATTTACGAATAAAATCATTCATTTTTCTCCTGTCATTTTCCTTGCAATTATAATAGCGTTAAAAATACTGAATTTTAAATAGAAAGGATGTCTGATTGAAGTTAGCATTTCTGAGTTTTCTCTTGCTATTATAATACGGATCAAAGAACTCCTTCTAAATTCGTAGCCGAATTAATTGAAGCAAATGATCAAAGACAGCAGGAAAATTAGAAAGAAAAACAGGAAACTTAATTAGATCTTGGAAATAACTTGGAGATTTTTATGACTTGTTTCCCCGTGGATTTCTATTTTCGTTCTGGAATCCTCAAGTATCAACACATTTCCCAAGGATGTTGGGTACATAAGGATTTTGGTACATAAGTTGATTTTGGTACATAAGGGAACATAAGGATTTTGGTACATAAGGGTACATAAGTACATAAGGATTTTGGGACTTCAGAATGAAAACACCATTTTTCTCCTGGACTCATCTTGGGTCTATCCATGTCTGAACACCGTGGTTTCCTGAGATTTTCGAAACTTTGTTTCGAGATCACGAAGTGTTTAGGAATCACGAGGTCTATATCCATCCTTGGTACGATTGAATATGGTAACAATTATCCATCCTTTGTATATGGGTAGGCCCTTTCAGCAAGCAATTTTTATGTTAATTATGGAAGTTTACTGTGCTAATATCAATGATACACTTACTTGTTATAGCCATTTTTAAATTTTGAATATAGGTCAATTACACTGGACATTGACGGGATCAACAGTTACTGCTTTTATACCAATGTTTTAGTGATGTTGCACCAACATATTTAGTGGATATTTTTTTTCTTCTAAGTCTTTTTTATTATCCGTATCGTACTAGAAATGCCGAAAAGCTAGTAAATGAAATACAGCGAGGTCGGCCAATGTGTTACGTCCAATGGGTGTACCCCTCTGTAATAGCCTTGGACAGCATTAGGGCTTTGGATCGGTTTCATCATTTAAAAATCATGTCCAAGGGTTTGTTCTCAGTCGAGATCTAGGATGAGAGCAGGTTCCCTGTGAGTATTATGTATGTGACTGTATCTTTTTTTTCGTCTCTCGATTATGTGATTTAATTAGTTAATTGAGCCACTTTGCACAGGTTATTCGGCTTCTAGTAATGGCTATATTTATTTCATTGTTGTATTATTTTTGCAAATTGTTGAAAATAAAGGTATCAATCAATCAATCTTTCATTAAAAAGTTAATTCCAATTTTGCTATTTTTTTTTTTTTATATATAATATGAAATGTTGCACGAGTTTTCACTTAACGAATTAAAACGGTCAAATCTGATTTAACAAAGCTTCTGGCATAAAAAAAAATGAGGTTTATATGTTACTTATAGAAGGCAAAATGTAATAGTTTGATGTGTGTAAAAAATGAATTTCGGGGTTATTTTTCCGAAATATTTTTCCCTCTATCCTATTTATACAGTATACAATTTTAAAATGTAACTACTACCACTACTGCTAACAACTCCCTGCAGCATCAAAATGACTGAGGCCAACACAGCTGCGCACGCTGCTCCTCCCTCCTAATATATTTAAAGCCTCCTCTTTACACCCTCCCAGTGATTCCCTTAAAGCTTTCCTCACGACCTCCTCCCACTTCATTTGCGCACGACCTGCTTTTCGTTTTGCCGTAGATAGTTGGGTGACAAGAACGCTCTTTGGCAATCTGTCATTCTTCATCCACAGAACATACTCTAGACAGCTCAATCTTTCTCTTCATTATTGTCCTAGAAAGCGGAATTTGACCCAACTTTCTCGTAAAATTTATGATTTTAATATACGGTCAGTCAGACGGGTACCAAAACAATCCTTAGACAGCTTCTCTGCAAAAAATATTTTGTAAGCAGGGGCCCGTCCCAAGGGCCGAAGGCGAAAAAATTTTGGCCGAAATTTGCAAAATCGGCCGAAATTTAGTAAAATTCTTGATTTCTGCATAAAATTCTTGATTTCTTCATAAAATTCGGCATAAATCATATAGCGATTCTGTAAAATTTACGAAGATCGCCTACCCAATAAAATGAGCCTCGGGATGCCCCTGTTTGTAAGTACGCTTTTTACAATATATTTTAAGATTTATAATTTTCTTTAATTTACAATTTTAATATTTAAACTATATTTAACATTTTTACAAAGTACAATTTTATATAATACTGGACTATCTTTAAATATACGTAAAAGAAAAAAAAAAAACTTACTCTGGGTACTCAAGAACTTCTTTTCCATCATTCATCGTGGTTTGAGTAATATGTTTGGCTGTATATTCATACTTGATCGTTCCATCTGGTTTTACAATCTTGACATCTTTGTTAAAAATACACTGTTTTGATTGTACCATCCTTATAAATCGTTTTTATGTTACCACTCTCAATTTGATCTCCTTGGTTCCATCTTCATGCACCACTACTTTTCCACGATCACCACCGTCTCTGGTTTTCTTTTCAGATGAGGTGTTTGGGACCTGGTCGGATATTAGCTGAGGGGTGGCGGCTATTGGGTTGAAAGCGGCTCGTTTTTACAAGGAGTGGACGGCGTAGGTAACCAATCTGTTTGCACTTCAACTGATGTTGATTGAGGCTTTGCTTGGGCATATATTGGTCTTGGTCTCAGGCTGGATTGCAATTTCTAAAAGAAAAGAAAACTAAAATTGTTGTTTATGCTTAGCTTATACTTGATTATGTTTTTAAACTTTATTGTACTTGCATTAATAAATATGTATACTATTATATTACTTTTGTATTCTAAATTATTATATATTATCATTTTATTACTTGTTCAATATTATTGCTTTATTGTATACTCTTGTTTTAGCACAGTGGATTGACGCTCTGTTTGGTAATACGGGGTCTAGGGTTCAATCCCCGCCACAGCAAGGTTGGGCGACACGCTTGCTACTTGTCCCTGTAAAAAGAGACCCACCAACTGAAACGTCGGTTCGGCACCCTATGCGTCACCAATGGCTCTAAAGGATCTTTAGAACTAAGGTAAAAATTAGATGCAGAAAGGGGTAGTAATTCATAAGAAGGTTGTAAATACCTTATAATAAAAAGGGAGGTCTTAAGATGGGTTATTGCATAGACGGCTTATTATTTGCCGCTCAGAGAAAGAAATAAAATATACATTAAAATGTTAGATAAAAAGAGAGTCTGTATTTCATAACTAAGGCGTGGGTGCATAAGTGAAAGCTTATTTAGTTTAATTGAATTTAACTGTTTAATTAATTGTTAAATGATCAATTTTTTGATTTTATTTCGTTAATTTTTCTAAATTATTAAGTAAATGATTAGATGTTTAGTTTAATTGTTTAATTAATTTAACTGAAAACTTAAAGTCTGAAAATTTTAAAAGAGTACAGAGATAACCGTTTGGATATATGAAATATGATACACATTTAATGAAAAATATAAGGCGGCTTGAAAATTCTGGAGGATGATGAAAATTGTTGGGCATTATATGATAAGTTTTTATTGAAATATAGCTGTGTTGATAAAATTTTAACATATTAATTAATTGTTTTTATGATTAAGATTTCTATGAAATCTTAGCAGATTATCAAAGAGTGAAATAATATTATAGAGTTTTCTAACCCAAAAAACTACACCCCAGACCCTTACGCTCGAAAGCAAAGAGGATTAAAGAAGACGAATGTTACAACTTCGCTAGGGGTTGATTCTTTCGAAAAGACTTGACGGTCAGGACTCATGGAAGGTATGCTCAGCTTGCAACTCATTACCTCCATGCCAATCTATATAGTTATAAATACTTCCCTAGATGGAAAGTTTTACCCCTAAAAAGTTGACACCAGAATCATTTTGACAGGACAAATTTCAAGTAGGATCCAAAGTGTTTAAATTCAAAACATAAAAAGTACTTAAATACTACGACATAAACGATTAAAAAAGTAGAGAGTTAGATTTATTTTGTTTTTTACAAAAACAACTCCCTCGTTTTTCTAAGTTTCACACCTCAATGCAGTCTTGACAAACACTTATATTAAATAAGCATCCAGAAATACCTCCATGGTCAAACTACTACTTGTGTTTTGAGACGAGACACAGGCTGTTCAACCCAAATCGGCACCAAAAAATACACTTAGACCACATTCTATTCCTGCCTTCAAACCAGACATATGTGGGAATAGCTGCAACCAATTCCGAATGTAAGGACTCGTAGATGCTCAATGGCCAAGTAATAATATTGATCTCTTTTACCAGTCTTGTTGAAAAAATACTATATATTCCTAATCAAGCACATCCAAGGCCCTTCCAAGGGGCTTTGGTTGAAGCAAGGAATGTAAGTAATTTGAAACCAAAATCTCTAAGACCACTGTTTGTGAGATTTCCTGTTCTGAGATAAAAATTGTTGCCCCCAGACTATCGGACGTAGAATGGAGGTCACAGGCACTGACTGATGTCACTGAGCTTTCATTTGGAGGATGCCCAAGTTGAAAACCTGTCAGTTGAGAAGTACTGGATAAAGATATTTAGTCTGGAGGACTGGCAGTGGCAAAATCACGTATCTGGAAATGCGGAAGCGCACATCACTGATCTTCTCTTTACCTTTTAGTAATGCACCAACTGAGCGTTTGTTTATTCCCCTGAAATTAATCAAAAGAGACATCCGAAATAGTCTCGAGAATGTCACACTAGTCTCACCTGTTCGAGTTAATTACTGCTTGAAAAACGAAGAAAAACTTTATCAATTGTCAGATACCGAAAGCTGTCACTGGTTTCATGACGAAGGCAACCGCTAAGTGCGATGAAGTGCTGGAAATGACGCTTAATTAAACTTTCTTATGTGTTCTAGGTAGTGAAAAAGATGTGAACACATTAGGGGGGGGGGGAAAAGTTTAGTCTTACCTCTCATTTACATCAGAAATAAAATTTACCCCCACCCCCCTAATCTGCAAATATATACACTGAATTGGTATAAATAGATGTGGGGGTAAAATTCATTTTCCGACAAAAATGATTATTATATTTGGAAAGAGCATAAAAAAAGGCATTGAGTGGTATATTCACTTTATTCATAAGTCAATAATATGATTTGGTAAAAATTTACCCTTGTTGCTTATTCTTTGACCAAGCTTAAGGCGGCAAATGACTATTAGGAGCTTCCAGTCAAGTGTCTCGAGTGAGCATTCTTCTGCCGCTTATAACGGTCGGGTTAAGTACCCACATAGCAAAATGTAGTGAATATACACCACACGGACTCGGGGTTCCTTATCTCTTTTCTGGGACTTTTTATCTTTTTTGATCGTTCTTTATCCTGATCTCTTTCGTAGTGGACAAGCCGGAAGTGCAGTCAACCATGTGTAAAGAGTTTCCATGCTTTTGAGTTGATCGAATATATTTTTTTTCTTTCAATATCGATTTTGCTTCTTTTTTTCTTTTTTTTAAAGCAGCTTTGTGGTTTGAAAGGGTAGACAATGGCGCCTTACTGTTGCAAAATCTCTCAATTTGCTTAAACTGGCACTACTGCTCGAAATATGTATTTGAATATTTGAATATGAACATATCATAGCCTTGATTTCCTTCGAGGCCCCGCCCTTGATATCAATCAGTGACAAAGGTACCGAGGTTTTTCTAACGTTCAAGCTGTTGCCCATTCAAGGTGACATTTAAGGTCAAACCACTATTACTACTATTAACAACAATTCACAATCAGAATAAAAACCGTTCAAAGCCAACAGAGCTTCGAACACTCCTCTTCCACCCGATCTATTAAAAGCTTCATTCTTTCCCCCTCCCATGAAGTTCTAATTTCTTAAATCCTTTCTTAAGACATCTTCTCATCTCACTGAATGACGACCTGCTTTTGTTTAGCCCAAGATCAATGGGCTAATGGGTAATCTTTTGCAACCTGCAATTTTTCATCCATAAAAAAAACATGGCCTACAATCTTAAACTTTCCTTCATTATAGCAATAAAAATCTCGGATCCAATAGCATTTATTGTACAGCTCATTATATCAGAGAAAATCGATATTTACGAAATCAAAAAGTTCTTGAATAACTATACATTCTTAAAAGTTCTTATATTGTATTAGTCCTTAATCATATTAGTCGGAAAAAATCAATAATTTACGAAATCGAAAAGTTCTTGAAACAATTATAAAAGTTCCTAAATTATATTAGTTCTTAAATTAATTAGTTCTTAATCATTTTAGTTCTTAAATTCCTTAAAAGTTCTTGAGTAAATAGAAAATATATAAACTTGTACAAAATATTCTGGTTTACTAGGGAGTTTTAATATTTATTAAACACAACCTGTTCCGTTATAAATTCACAGCATACGTTACAAAAATACACAAACAGGTTATTGCTATGTAAATCATTAGCCTAATGTGCGACAATATGTCAACTGTTTCATATGGAAAAATGACAATTTCCAGAACTAGCTACAAATCATTTAATGACTCTTTGCTGTAATGACTCTGACTGAATGACTTGACTGAATGACTCTTGCCAGCCTATTCTTGCTGAAAAAAAAAATATATTTTTCTAAAACATCTGAATTTCGTTCCTCTTTTGATTATCTCGTAGTTTTAATGATTATCTTCGACCTGTTTTAATTATTTCAATTTAAAAATAAAATCTCAAGCTGTCATATAGGACAATGAAACACAAAGAAAAAAAAGAATTAATTATACTTCTTAGAATAAACAATAATGTAAATTAATATTAATACAATAATATTACACAAAAAATAATGTTAATGACTATATTAAAAATATAAGCAATATGAAGTAATACTAATTATAAATTTAATAGCTTGACGTTTTTTAATTTGAGTTTATTAGCTTAACGCCAAAAAAGAGTATCAGCTGTTTCATATGGAGAATCATAATTGCTAGATCTCATCAAATAACTTATGTTCCAGATACTTTTCTGTAAAAAAAAAAAACAACTAATTTTAATTTTCAAACTTCTAGTTCTTTTTTGACAATCTCATAGCCTGATATGTAGAATAAAAAAAAAAGTTCCTCAACCGGTTCGTAATGGAAAAAATGATAAATGCCAGTACTGAAAAAATATAATGAGATAACTGAAAAAAACTGATAGCCCGACTTTGCTGACTGTAAAAAAAAAAAAAAAATAATTAAAAAAAAAAATACTTTTCTGACGTCCTGTTTCTTCTTTTGACAATCTCGCAACTTCATCTGTTTTCATCTTAAGCTGGCTTTCCAAATGCCTGATTCTGCTCAGGAGCTTGGTTTTCTCGGCAAACCACTTGCTTTCCTTAGTTCTGGTGACGTTCGTTAATTCGTCGAGCTAGAAAACACAAAGGGTTAAACATGCTATCATGCACAACCCAATCAGTGTGACTTTTCCATAAATTTCGAGACGAGTAAAGCGGCTCTCACACTATGTGCGTAATTTTCTACGCTAAGTAGTTAAGCAAGTATAGCCCTTCACTCTTAAAAAAGTAGTTCGAAACCACGCTGACGTAAAAATTATCTCTATCATCATTGCAAATAGTTCAGAAATTAAAAATATTGAATAGAGATAGAGATTAAAGCTCTGAACAGGTGTGAATGACTTTCTAGGAAACTTTTTTCAATGAATTTTCAAAATTTATTAATTACTCAACCAGAAACTCCCTTTTGTTGCGACTATGTTGGCTTTTCCGTAATTTGAAATAAACCTACGTGACTTAAGGCTCTTTTTAGAGCTCAAACCTAATTGGGACTGCCTACGTTAAAGACGAAATTTGCTTCACAAGATTACATAACACAACGTAAAGTCTTCAGTTATACTAGTGTGAAAGGATAAACGGTAAATGGTAAAAGAACCATAGAGGGTATCTCCTTCTATTTCTTACAAGACAAACTTTGTTCGTCTTATTTCTTATAAAGAAAGAAAAAACAAGCGTCGAAATATTCGCTTGTTTTTTCAGTATTTTCATTTGGCCTATAAAAACCCCATTTTTGCTTAATCTTTAGTCTATTTCATTTGGCCTATAAAAACCCCATTTTTGCTTAATCTTTAGTCTTATTTCTTACAAGACAAATTTGTTCTTCTTCTTCTTCAACAGAGGAACTTCATGAAAGAAACTACGGTAACTACCCGCCAATAAATAGGCTGAAAACGATCATGTAATGTTACTACAGTGTTTCGAACCCTATGGACTTATCTGTGGATTTACGGAATTGTGTCCATCTACAGACAAAAGAACGCAGCTAACGACGACGGAGGAGCAACGAGCAACGGAGCAACGACGAAGAAGAAACCAGAATACTATTGACAGTGTCATGCTCACCTTCCCTTACAGTATTTACCCAAGATCGCCAGAGAAGTCTTACTACGAATTCACATTTTCGATTCGACACCAACGCGTTGTGAGACTGGACCTTTGATACAATATTATTTTCGACTTTTTTTCGTGTGTGGTATTGGTTTTTTGTATTTTTTGTTTACGAGAAACAAACAGGGACAAAATACAAGTTCTTCTTGACGTGATGATCTCTTCATCATCATCAGAAGAAGTATAAGCTGACTTGTTGACTTGGCTATTCAAGAAGAGAGGGAAAATTCAAAGATCTGCCATAAAGCAATCTATCCCCCAAAAATATCAAGGTTCGACATTTTTAAATTAGGCTACTTATTCTCGAAGGAGATTAATGAAGAAGCAAACATTAAAGCACAAACTTTGTAACAAGGCCTTTTTACTCTGATGCTGACCAAGTCCTGCAAAAAAATTAAGTACCTGCCAGAAGCAGAATCTTTCCCCTGTCTACTGATTACTGGCTTATATGGGAATCTTTCAGTTCCTTTTGCCAGCTAATTCACTGAAAACTAAAGTGAGGTCAATGAATTTAATTTGACAATGCTGGAATAAAACAACCTTTTAGTTACATGGAAGTAGGAGGATGACCTGACTTTGTCTTGAGTCTGCTTGGGTTGCTTAGGTTTGCTGGGTTGCTCGGGTTGCTTGAGTCTGCTTGGCTTGGTTCAATCTGTAAATCAATGTTTTTTGAACTTGCATATTCCCATGCGTTTTAGAACTTCAAACTCTGTTAACTATCTCCAAACTAGTGTTTAATGGCTATGTCATGTTTCACCGAAAACTACCTCATGACTGAATCTGTTGAATTCGTTCGCAAAAATGTTTTGTAAGGATGAATTATTTCTTTAAGTAAATAACAGGAAGGGAATGCGGACAAATCCTTTACGGAAAAGGAAATTTTTGGAGAAACCGGCCACTAAAAGAGAAAAAAACTTCAAGCATGGGCGAATTTCCATTCTTGTACCTATGAACGTTTATGACAGAAATAACTGACGGGTTTTTGCAGTCATGTACTTGGACCATGAGAGTCGTGGCACCTTGTTGCCTATAGTTTTTTTTTTACTGAATCTGAAACGGCATCTACAAATTTTCTAAAGGAAGCTTACTACGTTTACTACGTTTAACTACGTTTACTACGTTTATTTACTACGTTTACTACGTTTAACGGATTAAAAAAGGAGCTAGTAGAAACTCTGCGTTATTGCATCTCCTGCCAGAAGCAAATATTTCTCCATTGATTCTGAATTACTGTCATTCGGTTTCCAATCTTCACAAGAGAGTATGTCCTTCTTTTACTATGCCTGTCTCCCAAAAGGCTATTCGTATATCTCCCTATATAATTGGTAACCTCTGCTAATTGATAACGTCACTAAAAATGCTCCAGATACTATTAATGTGGCCAACAGCATTAATGAACTATTTCCCCGAAAAATTTCATTCACTCATCACGTGGTAATTCCCGTGCTATTATTCAAATTTGGGTCCTCCTCCTCTCCTTCAGAACAATTCTTGAGCACGGGTATGACTTTCAGTCTAGATAGAAAACTGAAACTTTTCCCAAAAAAAATTTATATCATTTATGTTATATAATATTATGTGTGATACATAACACAGTATTTTTTATATCATGTATATAGCTTAGTATTCAGCTGTGTATCAGCTTAGCATGTATATCAGCTTAGTATTTTTGTATCATGAGGTTGAGTAAAACAATATCAACACTTCCTTATTTCTATACGGAAATACTATATTTATATTCTTCTGTTCTTTATAAAACACTCTTAATCCTATATAATACTCAATATTATATACTTCCATGAGGAAATATTTTCATTTTGTTTATTACGATTTTTCCTGTTTCTCAGTTCTAGAAAATTGTATACTTCCTTATTTCTTTACACAATGACAAAATTCTTCCCCCTGTTGTTTCCACCTAAATAATTAGCCTTTTTTACGTTCTCATCGAACATCACTAGTGCTTCTAGTGTCTCTTTGACAATTACTGTCTCATTTCTGTATTCTTTCATCCACCTCAGTTTTCCCGAAACTAGTTATTTTTTTTAGAGCAACCTTAAATAAAATCCCTTTCCAACCGTCAAATAAAAGCATTCCCCCTGCAATCATTAAGAGAGAGGCACGTTGCCTTTAGTTGAGCTAATTGAAAGAGGTTTGATGACTTCAAAGAAGAAACTACTTCTGATAAAGCACTTTTTTGTCTAAATTGATAGTCTTAAGCAGGGCCGTATTCAGGATTTTTGTTCGGGGGACGGTTATTTTTTATTTTATTTTTTTTTTATTTTTTTTTTTTTTGGGGGGGGGGGGAGAGGTATACAGAAAGCACTTTAAAAAAACGCAGTCAAACACTCTAACCCCCCCCCCCCCTCCCTCCACTGGATACGGCCTTGCTTTTAAGATTAATGTGCCTTGTGCAAGTTTTGATATTCTATTTGTCTAAGAAAACGAAAACTTCACTATCATTTGGTAGCTTAGATTCTATTATATTATCGAATCGTTTTTTGAAATTTGGGGTGCACTGTTTTTTTGGATAAAAAATACGATGCAAATCGTTTGAAAATCGTTTAAAAAAGCCCAATTTTTCTAATTTTAAGAAAGTTTAGACCCTTCTCTAAGAAAAAAATCTAAGTAATTTCATAACTCTGGCTCGGGGAATGGATAGATCTGAGGTCAAGAAATCCAACGATATAATTATCTTGTTTTTGTGATACAGTACATAGCTGACAAATTGTCGCAAAATTACTTGCATTAGAGGGAAACATATAACTGAAGTCATTGTTTTTGGAAATATTTAGGAAGCTCTATAGCTTTATCCAAGTTTATGCAAGTCGAAAGGCACTTCTTGAGTTTTATTATTGTTTTCTAAAGGCACTAGAAAACTAAGAAGGGTCGATATTATTTTATTTATTATACTGCAACAACCTATTTTCCATAAAAACTATCCTCAAAATCGTTCTAGATATTTCTATACTATTTTCTGTTTTCTGTTTTGACTGGTAAATGTCTAGATTCATTTTAAAATGAGCACAAGCTTCTTGTTCTACAGACAGAAAAGGAAAAAAAATAACTACAATAGTTCGGTCTTCTACGATTTACATGGAAAAATATATATATATATATATATATACAATTATATTTATACATATATATAGGAGGAATCAAACGAATAGCAAGTGCAGATTATTTTAGTGTTTATAGACTTTTTGAAAGCATTTGACTCTGTGCACCGAGAGGCAATGTGGAAAATCCTCCTAGCGTATGGAATGCCTCCGAAAATTGTGAATATGATTAAAGCCCTGTACGCTACGCAGGTTTGTGCGGTCCAGACGGAGAATGGGCTGTCGCAGTTGTTCCCTGTCGAATCCGGTGTACGTCAAGGATGTTTACTATCTCCGATATTATTCAAAATACTTAAAAATTTTGTGCTTCGAGCTTGCCACTTTAGAGGAGGCATACAACTAAGCCCCGGGCGTCAATACACGACTGCAATTTTGCTGACGATATCGCTCTCGCATCTCACTGCCAAGAGGACATTCAACAATAACTTAAATGAACTAGCAGCGAAAGCTGCCACCATGGGCCTGAAGATTAATCTTGATAAAACAAAAGTATGTCAAACGAAGTTATGACGACCATTGCAGCTGGCATTCGATACGAAGGCACTGATATAGAAGAGGTCAGAGAATTTAAGTACCTCGGTAGTACAATTACCCAAGATGGGAATTGTGATAGAGAAGTCGTACAACGCATAGCATATGCAGGTGGAACGTTTTCTCAGCTGAATAATATTTGGAGATATGGAAACTTCTCTCAGAAGTTGAAATTGCGATTGTTTAGGAGTAATGTACTCTCTGTGCTTTTACAGGATGCAAGTCCAGGAGCCTTTCAAAGAATGTTGAGAAAAGACTACTTGACTTCGAGAATAATTGCCTGCGTAGAATCCTTGCAGTACATTAGACCGATAGAGTAACGAACGCCCAGATAAGGGCTGATACCAAACAACCACTGGTGACTGACGATATCAGAATGAGAAGATGGAAGTACTGGGGCATATGACCTGCATGAGCGAAGGACACCTCCCACACGATTTATGGTGTTGGACCCCATCCGGCATTCGAAGGAGAGGAAGAAAACGCAGCACACTTGGTCGATCCCTGGAGAAAGAGGTGACAAGATTCCGAACCACTCTTAACGAATTTTGGCCTTTGGCACAAGATTGGTCAAGTTGGAGGTCAACCGTCGCTGCCCTATGCGCCCCCAGGCGTAGGAGGATCTAAGTCTAAGTAAGTAAGATAATGAAAAACTGAAAGTCTGAACTAACAGAGCTAAGAATCAAAAAGCGGACCTTTGGTCCAAAATCATTCAGTCTTTTTAATATTAAAAATGAGTTCATAATAAATAGAAACAAAAGACATTTCAGGAACATTTCACTAAATAAACGATTTAGGCAAACAGACAGAAAAAACACAGTGATAAACTCGGAAAGAGGGCCAATAGCGTCAGACAACTTCTTTGAAAAAGTGGAAATTTTTCCTACTTATGACAAAATTCTTCTTTATAGCCCAACCCTAGATTTTAGAATAAAAGGTATGTAAAGGTAAAGGAAAGGGCAGTAGACCTTTAGAGTTGCTGATCTCTGTTTCAAGGTCCTTCAGCCAGAAAAACCAGTCCAGGCCAGCTATCCTGTGCTTTCGCAAACCCTTCATGCTTACCCTCCCCAGATTTCTCCAGGTACCCATTTAGAGCTGGGTCGACTCTGGCTGAGCTTACAGTCACGCCACTGACCCCCGTCCCAAACAAAATAACTGGCCACACCAGAAGTCGAGCCCTCGCCCTTTGTGGACAAAAGATTCCAAATCCAGCGCGCCAACCACTCGGCTAGGACGACTCTAAAAAAATTAATGTATCGACCAAAGATATATATCATTCCATATAAGAAAATAATAATGACTTCTTTTGCTTTTTCAAATCTTTTTTTAACGTCAAATTCTATATTCAGTTCTTTAGAAGCTAGTCGCAAAATTTGAGAATCTTAGGCAGATGATTTCTAGAGGGATTTAGGCAGCTCCTTAGCTTTCTTCGAGCTTTTGAAATTTGAAAGACACTTCTTGAGTTTTCATCTTCTTCTTTTTTTCCCCTTTTTTTAATGCACTGAAATTCAAAGAAAATTAATGATGTACATATGCTATTCGTCTATTTTACTAAAAGAAAAATATAAAAAAAAATCCAGAAATTATTATATTTTTTATTGTTTTGAACTATTGATTCAATATATTTGTGAGAACCATTACCGGAGCCGCAAAGTAAAAAAAAAAACCTGCTTTTTTCAGCCAAGAACCAGCAAAATTGGATCCTTAAATAGTTCGAACATAAAATGTATGTCTTGAAAAAATAAAGGGCAAGATTTTTGGTTATTGATTTGCCGATTTTGGCGTTCGGTCCTCACAAATAGGTAAGATCAAAAACCACCACCACAAAACACAAACAAAATAAGAATTAAGCCAGGGAGTTGAACAAAGCAAATATGTTCTGGAAAATATGCTCCACATAATTTTGGGAAAACTCTAAGAGACCATTTCCAGCTGAAGATTAGTGGGGTCAGATTTAAATCAGCAAAATATCAACATATTATTGAATCGTCTCTGTTCTCTGTTTTTACATACTTGATAAAATTAGCCTCTAAACAGTTCGAAGTGGAATCGTTGATTAAAGATCCCTTTTAGTGGTGGCAGGTTAGAGGGTTGAAACTGCATAAAAACAGTTAGTAAACAAGTCAAAAAACAAAGTTCCACATAGGGACGCAAAGATAAAACTCAAAAGGACATCAAAATAAAAACATCTTTTGCTTCCTGCACCCATCTTAGGTTCATTCATACCTGAAAACTGCGATTTTTCTCATATTTTCCTTCGGTTGTTTCGAAATTAGGAAGTTTTTGAGCCAGTACCATGTTTTGGTTGGTGGTGCCACATTGAACCGTAAATATATATAAGCAAGACTAATTAGTTAAATTTCACGACGCTTTTCGTCCGTAAAAAAAATTCAAGCATTTACAGTTTGTTGAGTCCATAAATTTGACTACACCTTCTTAAACTATTTTTTACAATATATTTGTAGCTCATTTTGGCTGTTTTCCACCCCGTTTTTTTTTTTTTTTTTTTTTTTTTTTTTTTTTTTTTTTTTTTTTTTTTTTTTTTTTTTTTTTTTTTTTGCGGCCGCTAGAAGCAAAAGCTCCTTAAACTTTATATGAGGTCTATATCTTATGTTTCATTCAAAAATAAATTCCCCATCTTTCCTTACTTTTACTTTTGAAGATATATATGGTTGTACAACTTTTCACGTAACCAATGAGAAATGAGATTTTGTTTTTATTGTTATTGCTACTATAAGCGAAATTATTTATGTGGAAGTTTAGATAGGGAAAAATTTTTCACTTTATGGAAAATTCCCGATTTATATAGGGAAGGCAAATTAGAAAATATTTTAGGGAACTATTTTTGATGGCACAAAATTTCAAGGATGTATCGGTTAATAAATAATAGTAGCTTTTCTTTATTTCCTTCGGATTTTTTTGTAAAAAAAAAGTACAATTCTTCGTGAGTTTTTCATATGACAATAGTGCAAAGTCCTCCAGGTTAAAAAGATTACTATCCCTAAATCAAGTATAGAAACTTCCTCATGAACAAGAAGTCCCTGCCCTTACAATAGGTTCACACACACACACATCAAAAAAATTATGTGATAAGACAGAGTCGTTCAAAGGGAGGGGAAAAGGCTGCCCCGGACCCTGTGGCTGGAGAGAGTGGCTGTGGCTTTGCCTACTTTGATCATATTTTTTCCTTTGAATCGGATTTGTAGCATTTATTTAACACAGGAGGGGACGCTGTAATTAATTTTGCCCCGGGCACCACCAGCCTTAGAAACGGCTCTGGTGATTGGCAATATTTTTAAATTCGGTAAATGAGGAAATTTTAGTTGTTGTCATGTTCATACAGAATTGCCTCTTCTATGACTGTCGCATAGAAAAATCTAAACAATTTACATGGCTGTTGTTTTTGGCTGGAAAAAATCGCCTATTTGCCTCATTTTATCAACTTAATAAATTGCTTGACAAAGAAACTGTTCCTCAGTTCGTCAACTAAATTGTTACGTCAAGTGTATGGTGCTACGTGTTAACCATTTGCACTTTGCTGAAAAAATATAAATGTTTTTACTTTTATAACTTTAATAAATCAAATAATAAATATTAACATTTTGATTACTAAATATCAGTATATGTATATTAAACTGAAAATGCACATTCATTTGTATTTTTTCAGGAAGGAGCAAATTATGTTCTGGCCTTGGGAAGGCATAGGGGTTTTGAGCCCTACTCATGTTAATTTCTGCTAGTTTTTGAGTTTGACTCGGCTATTTATTGTAATTTCTGTTCGTTTTGGGTTTCATTTATTTATCGATGCTGATTTGTGATAGTTTCACGCTTGGTAGATTATTTGATTTTATTTTTTTTTGCTCATTTTTGGTTTAATGGAGTTCTTTACAAGACTTTATAGCTTGGCCTGCTATTTGTATGCTAGAGAAAAATTTTCAGCAATTATTAACAACATACACCCTTTTAAAAATCTGGACACAAATAGTACTGTTTAATTTAGTACTGTTTAATTTTTGTACCCACATCAATCTTTACTATAAAAATGTCAAGCCTTCCAATCCCTTTCGACTATTAAAAAAAGGCACTATCCCTTTCAATTTCCAATCGAATGAGCCCTTTTTGAGTTTCTACGACAATGCTTTCTATAAACACTTTATATGCCCCCAGGGAATAAATTACAACCCTTGAACCGGGTGCTGTGAGGGGGTTGTCATCCTCAAAGACCTAATTTCCGGAACTTTCAACTACGTTAAACAAAACGGCTATCTTAAAATTTTGATTGCATGTGTTTGGGGAAATGGTGGGCGTGAGAGGGGCGTTAGTTGCTCTCCGATCACTTTCGACTATCAAAAAGGGCACTAGCCCTTTCAATTTCCAATCGAATGAGCCATTTTGAAGTTTCTACGACAACGCTTTCAATAAAAACCTTATATGCCCCCAGGACATAACATACAACCCTTGCCCTGAGGACTGGGGGGGGGGGTTGTCATCCTCAAAGACCTAATTTCAAGAACTTTCAACTACGTATAAGAAAATTTCTATCTAAAAATTTTGATTGGATGTGTTTGGGGGAAATGGTGGGCGTCAGAGGGCGGTTAGTTGCCCTCCAATCACTTCCGACCATTAAAAAGGGCACTAGCCCTTTGAATTTCCAATCGAATGAGCCTTTTTTGAAGTTTCTACGACAAAGCTTCTATAAAAACCTTATATGCCCCCAGTGTCCTCCTCAAAAACCTAATTTCTATCTGGAAATCAACTACGATGAACAAAATGGCTATCTCAAAATTTTGATTGGATGTGTTTGGGGAAATGGTGGGCGTGGAAGGGGTCTTAGTTGCCTTCCAATCACTTTCGACTATTAAAAAGGGCACAAGCCACTCCAATTTCCAATCGATTGAGCCCTTTTCATGTTTCTACAACAACTCCTTCGATACGAAGTGCCCTGGTCTAAAGAAAAAAAAATAATAAATAATACATTGTGCAACATCGTTCTTTACTTAGGCAGCACGAATGCGCTGCCTATGATAAGAGCAGCTCTTATGTTCATTATTACAAAACTAACAACTTAAATTTAATACATTGCTGCTGAAGTAACGAAGATCTGAGACAAGTCTCGAGGTAACCTACAATTCCTATTCCTTCATTGAGAAATATTCACTATGAGGCTCTCTATTATCCATTATCCACAATGAGACACTGATAAAAAAATCAAAACTGCCTTTATTTTTTTTTTTTTTTTTTTTTTTTTTTTAACTTGAATGAACTCGGGAAAGAAATTATATCAATGCAATTTAGAGCCCTTAGCAAATTACCTTTGCATTGTTATGCATTTCAAGCGGCTTTCATCGATTTTTTTTTTTGTAAATTAAGAGGAGTTTGTTTGCTCACTATAACCAAAATAACAATTTAAATTAAATATTAAGCTTCTGTGTGAACGAAAATTACTCCCCCCATGTTTAATAGTTAAATTCTGCTTTTTGCAAATTCGGTCAGCGACAAAAACGCCAGCAAACCCACTAATTCAGTTTGATTTCACCAATGTTTCTTCCAGATCGGCCTCAGATTCGTTTGTCCTTATGAGAAAGGCAAAAAAGTACGATATTTGGCAAACTATCATCCGTCAAACGCGACCTGGTCGTCATACCTTTTCTTTTATTAACCCTAGAGCAGTGGCTTGCAACTGATTTTGGGTTACGCTCCAACTAGGCATTTCTAAAATCCCGATGCCCCCCCCCCCCCCCCCCGTTATTTTTTAATCTTGTTCCGCTCATTCGGTTTGATTTCACCGATGTTTCTTCCGACTGGCTTGCAACCGATTTTGGGTTATGCCCCAACTAGGCATTACTAAAATCCCGCCCCCCCCCCTTGATTTTTTAATCTTGTTCTGCTCATTCGGTTTGATTTCACCAATGATCTTCCGATTGGCATGCAACCGATTTTGGGTTATGCCCCAAACTAGGCATTTCTAAAATCCCGATCCCCCCCTCCCGTGATTTTTTAATCTTGCTTCGCTCATTCGGTTTGATTTCACCAATGTTTCTTCCGATTGGCTTGCAACCGATTTTGGGTTATGCCCCAACTAGGTATTTCTAAAATCCCGATCCCCCCTCCCCGTGATTTTTGAATCTTATTCTTCAAAATTTTACGTATTTTCCCCTGAAGGAGGAATTCCCCATTGGTCTTCCTATTGGTTGTGATATAAACTCAACATATTTTTTTCATGTTGATGCTTTTTCGACAAAAGTCCGTAAGGCATACGGTATGCTTATATCCTCGAAGATTTCTTGTAATCGTTATATTCGCGCAAATTGAATTCTTCCCTTGTTATGCCTCATAATCTCGATCTTTCGCCTTTTGGCGTCTGCTAACGGATAAAAACAAATGTACACACCGGTCTTGTTTTTATTGTTTTTTAAAGTTTCTGTAATGTTTGCCCCCTTGAAGAAATAATTCCATGATAAGTGTAAAGTACCGCAATTCTGATCCGTACCTGACGATACAGAAAAGAACTCTGAAGTTTCGGCATAGTTTGAGGAAACAAGCTCTAACAATTTTTCTTTATTAATTTTTGTTTCTTTAATAGCGTTTTTCTCTTTATTAGTGTTTATCTTTAGTATCCTTTATTCATATTAAACTTGTGATTTTGTATCTTAAAAGTGGGCAACAAAACACATTCATTCATTCAATATTTGACCACTGTCATTACATTGGCTTCAACGTTTTATTCTCAGTTCCCACACTCATCTTCCCATCCTTCAAACTTTTTCTAACTGCGAAAAAAGAAAACACACGGTGTCATGCCTAGTCTACTTATTCTTTTTCAATGCCATCTTTACTAACAATACTACCCAAGTAAGTGAAGCTATCCACTTGATCGATTTTTCGTTACTTAACTTTGTTTTTTCACCTTTATTTATTCCTATTCTAAACGGTTTAGTCTTTTAAACATTTATTTTTATTAATGTTAGTTTGATATTTTCTCAATAATAGTTTTTACATTATAATTGTGTTTGTCACCATTAACTGTTATGAAAAATTATGCAAAAGCTTTTCAAAATCATTAGTAGCCCTTGTATTTTCTATTCGCATTAGTAAGTAATTTCTATTTGCATTAGTAAATAATCTCATTCAGCTCCCGTGCTGTGAACATCTAAGCAAATAAATAGCATTCGTAATCGGATTATATTTGAAGTGACAAAAAGGATAATTTATTGCGCAAGTATATTTCATAAGGAATTTAGCAATTAGCATTCAACCAAGCAAGTTCGAAAATCTATCTGTGCTGTATTCCGTGCCAAGTACACTGTGACGTAATCTATTGGATAAACAAACTAATTATTGGATAAGCTAACTAACCGCCACAGTAGACAGAATATACCAGCAAGCTTATCGCAGATCATTTCTGGTCTTCGTGAACAAAAAGCTCCTCCCACTTTTTTCTGCATTAGCGGGAATGCAGGTTAGTCTGTTTCCGTTTGTTTCAATGCACTTTGATGGAAACAATCGGATACAGACTAACCTGTATCCCCGCTAATCTGACTTCGCCTATGTTTATATCTGCAAAAACGTTCTCCGGAGCACTCGCACCCCGGTCCGGGTTTTTATAATGGTTGAGATAGAGAATGATCATACTGGATAATATATGAACTGTGCTAACCGCTGGCTGACGTGGTTTATTGCAAGGAATTTTTCTAAAACGGGGGGAGTTTATTGCCCCCCCCCCTGCCACATTCATTCAGCATTCGAAGGGTGAACATCGATTTGATACCAAGTGAGAGCGTTGCGATAGTGAAATAATACGAACGATTCAGATAAAGGACTGCGTGGAGTACGGTCAGGAGATTGGATTTTTTTTGACTGGATTGTTATTACTCGGTGACGTCACTGATTAGTTATTGTTACAATGCAAGCGGATAGAGGTGATTCGACAATGAACAGTCAGTTTCTACAAGAGATAAATTTTAAGCTGGATTTGCTGCCGGAATTGACATCAAAAATGGACGCTCTCCCGAAACTTGTGGAAAGTGTAACTTCTGTCGAGGCACAGTTAGCACAAGTGAATGTTCAGCTAAAATCGAACGCAGAAGCTAACGAGAAACTGAAAAGTGAATTGATACTGGTTCGCCAAAATTTACAGTCAGCCACGCTTAGAGCTGACCGTTTAGAGGATGAGTTGCGGCGCAGCAATGTTATAATCTACAACTTCGAGGCGGTGGATCCGAGAAGGTATACCCTTAGTGAAGAGATTATGAAGGTTTTGAACGACCTAATTCCCAATTTGCGCCTCACCCGCAGTGATGTAAGAGACTCTTTCCGATTGAAGGCGGATCCTATTGTGCTAAAGCTAAATTCGATGGATGTAAGAAATATGATTTTAAGGGGAAATCCACTTCTACGAGAATATGGACTTTCTGCTGCACCCGATTATAGCCCCGCCCAGCGTCAAGCTAGAAAGCACCTCAGAATAGAAATGAATAAAGCTCTCTCTGAAGGTCATTCTGCCTATCTCAGGGAATGTCAAGCTCTATGTGAACGATGTTATGTTTAAATATGATGAGCTATCGAGTAAGGTCATAAAGGAGACTCCGCGCACCACGCAAAAAGTACAAAAGGCAAGCGCAGTTGTTATTCGCGGAAATGCGGAAGACAATTCGGGTAGCGATGCAACAATGTCTGATAGCGATGCGGAAACAGTAGTTGAAGTTGATGTGAATAACCCCGCACCTACTGGCAGTAAAACCTACCATAAACAACTATTTTAGCAAGGTCTCCATTAAAGGGTAATGATAAGAAGACGCGAAAATTTTCGGAAGTTATTAGTCCTGAAGAACAGTCAAGGGGAAAGAGTAGGAATGTTTCCAGGCGAGTGTCGCCCACGGGTGGTTGGCCAAATAGAGTTGGTCGGTACGTGTCGAGGGGCCCCCGTGGAGGTACCCCCCTATAGTAACAGATATCGTGACTATTACCGCATTACTCCGGAAGATTCAGATTTTGATGCAGCTAATACCGAAGAGCGACAGGTGCGCAGGGACTAGGAAAAATCCGGCCATATACATCGAATAAGTTTAGTAACCTGGAACGTACAAGGTGTGAAAAATAAAGTGAAACAGATTAGTGAAGATTTAAAGTCAATCGATATTATAGGGTTAGTTGAAACATGGCATAGCGCAAGTGACCCTCCGACATTCGACGGTTTTAGTGTTGAGCATGTTGCGCGAAAGCCAGCTGGAAACATGCGCTGCTATGGAGGGATAACCGTGTTACTAAGTAAAGCTCGTTTCCGGAGTCATCATAGAATCGCTAGTAATTCAGAGAACATTCTTTGGGTACGATTGGAGTTAGTGAGAAACAAATGGATGACTTTAGGATCTGTGTATGTAGCGCCTCAGAATAGTTCCTATAATAGAGAGGAAACATGGGATGTGTTAACTGAAGAGTTAAGTAGACTAAGAAGGGCTTTTACAGAGGATGTTTTTGTTGTTATGGGGGATTTTAACGCTTATACGGTTGGTGTATTAGAAATGGAGATTGTCTCGTTCCGAGAAAGTGCCAGACTTGGTTCCATCTGAGTATGGAATGCCTAGAAATAGCAGAGATATGGATAGGAAGGTGAATTGTTGGGGGAGAAGGCTCTTGGAGCTCTGCTCGGAGAATGGTCTAATAATTGGGAATGGGAGATTTGGAACTGATGGGGGTGTAGGGGAGTTTACCTGTATGTCGGAAGCTCGTCCGAGTCTGATAGATTATGTGTTGGTTGACAGTGGGCTTGCAGCTCAATCAGTTGACGTTGAGGTACTTCAGTCAGTTGGTTCAGACCACTGGCCAGTTAAGTTAGAGTTGGCTATAGAGGTTGAAGGTAAGAGAAGCGGTATTGTAAAGAGGTATGAGACAGCCGGTCAAGAGAAGGTTAGAGTTCGAAAAGCGTTAAAAAGAGATTGGAATAATAAAGAAATTGATAATATGAATGAGATAATAGCGAGACCGGAAGTAATGGATAGATTAGAGGAGATTAGAAATCTAGATTGCGGTGCTTAGGAAGTCCTTGCCGAGTTATGTGAGTTTGGTGCACCAGCGGTCTAGTAAAGCGGTAGAAAGGAAAGTTAAATCAGGAGATAAAGGATATTATGATGAGGAATGTAGAAGGTTAAAGCAGGAGGTAGAAATAGAATTAGAAATTGTTAGGCAGTGCCAGGATGAAGAATTGCGGTTAGAAGCGTTGAATTTTTATAGAGTTAAGAATAGGGAATATAAGAAATTGCTGAAGAGGAAAAGTCGGGAATGGGATAGTTTAGAAAGGAAAAAGATGATGGAGGATTTTACATTAGGGAATGTTAAAGAATTTTGGGTAGAATGAGAAAGGAAAGAGCTAATATTTCAGGTCGAACTCCTTCACCGGAGTCGTGGCCTGGTTATTTTGAGAATTTAGAAGGAGATTGTGAAGGGCTAGATCAGGATAGACAGTCGTCATGTTCAGGTGAAAGTATTTTCCCGCTGCAGGAGAATGATTATGAATTAGTAGGGGAAGTAACAAGAGAGGAGGTTAGAGAAGTAGTTACTAAGATGAAAGGAGGTTCAGCACCAGGTTTGGATGGGATACCAGCCTGGGTGGTTAAGAAATTTTTGTCGGTGTTTTTGTCGATATTAGTTATAGCATTTAATAGCATTGTATCTACAGGTAAGTGGCCAGAATTATGGAAGACTTCAGTTGTTATACCGCTTTTTAAGAAAGGGGACCCTAGCTCAAATGATAACTATAGGCCCATAGCTCTAGCGCCAGTTTTTAGTAAAGTGTTAGAGAAAATTTTAGATAGGAGGCTAGATAGGTGGTTAGATAAAAGTAAGATTATAAATAAAGAGCAAGGAGGATTTAGGAAAGGCTATAGTACAGCAGATAGGGCATTTGTGCTTAGAGCTTTAGTCGATAAGTATGGAACAGGGATTAGCCGTCTATATGCAGCTTTTTTAGACCTAAGAAAAGCTTTTGATAATGCTGATAGGGTGCTTTTAGTAGATATTCTTAGAAGTATAGGATTACCTAGTATTTTTGTAAGGTTAGTTACTAGCATGTATTGCGGAACTAAGGCGATAGTAAAGGTAATAGATCAGGGTTTTTCCAGAGTATATAGAAACCGTAATGGGGTAAAACAAGGTAGTGCTCTTTCCCCGCGTTTGTTTTCTATATTTATAAATGATTTAGTTCAGTTTTTGGAAAGAAGGTGGGCTCCGACAGTGTGTCTTGGCTCAAAATTATTTTCAGTTTTGCTTTTCGCTGATGATAGCGTACTTGTAGCTAAGTCTGCCCAGGAATTACAGATTTTGTTAGATCTTGTTGCAGATTACTTAGATCTGAAGAAGCTCCAACTTTATGTTAAGAAGACAGAAATAGTTATTTTTGGTAAAAGAAAAGAAAAAGAAAGTAATGGTAAGTTTATGTTTAAAGGTGATGAAATAAAGATAGTTGAAAATTCAAAATATTTAGGTTTTGTATTTCAAAATAATGGTAGTTGGTGTGCCCACATTAAAGAGTCAGTAAAAAGGGGGAAAGCGGCTAAATCGACGGTTTTGAGGAATGGTACAGTTATGGGTATTAAGAGTCTAGCAATGCATAAGAGAATATTTTTAACGAAGATTATGCCAGTTATTCATTATGGTGGGGAATTATGGGGGATGGAAGCGGCAGAACAGCTGGAGACCCTTCAGATAAGTTATTACAAAAGGCTTTTCGGCCTCCATAGAACTACGCATACCCAGTTTTTGAAAGGGGAGCTAGGGCTTTTTTTGCTCCGTAAACATAGGCTAGTTCAGGTAGTTAGATTTTGGATGAAGTTAGTGCAGGTACCACGAGGTAAACTTATTAGAGAGGCCTATGAAGAGCTACTTGCTTCAGGGCGTAAGAGGTCGTGGCCGTTTAAGGTTAAATCCTTATTAGACAGATTAGGATTGTCATATATATGGAATGATGGTAGAGGCCCGCTAATAGTCAGATTGATATAATAGGAATAGTTAAACAAAGATTAGAAGATCAGGAGATACAGACATGGGAGAATGAAATTGAAAGATCCGAGACATTAAGTGTTTATAAGGAAGTGAAAAGGGTGTTTGGCCCAAAGATTTACTTCAAATTAATTTGCCAAGTAAGTATTTGTCATATTGGTTGCAGCTACGGGCCAACTGTTTGCCTTTAAGATGGAGGAGTAAAGTATTTGAGAGAGGTAAGGGGTTCCCGGCGTCTAGGTACACGTGTCCCATTTGTAATATTGAAGAGGAAAATCTGGACCATTTTCTGTGCCGGTGCCAGGGGCTTACTGATTTGAGGGAGGGTATTTTGGGGAAAAGTAATTTTTCACTTCGGGGCATGTTGTCTGTGACGGTACCTAGCCTCATGTGTAGATTATGTAGATTTGTGGATCAGGCACTAAAGATAAGAAAGGAACTTTTGTGAAGAAGATTTGTTATGGTTTGGAAAAAGAAGGCTGAAGGGAGTTTTATTTTTGTTTTCCTGTTATATTTGATGTATAGTGTATATGGCCCTGTATAAAGGCTTTTGAATACACGATTATTATTATTATTATTATTATGTGTGTGACATTGTGTGTGATTATGTGAGTTAGTTTTATAGTATTATGTGTGCTTTTGTGCTGCAATTGTTATGTTATTTTATTTTTATTTGCTATGGGCTATGTTTAGTTATTGTTATATATGTTATTATCATGTGTTTTAACTATATATGCAACTGTGTTTGTTTTTTGCCATGGCCCAAAGAGGCTTTTGTTTTGCAATAAATTTCTATCAATCTATCTATCTAATCATTAATAGTCCTTGCATTTTATTTACATTAGTTAAATATTTTTCTATTTGCATTGGTAAATAATCATTAGCAGTCCTTGTACTTTTTATTTTCATTAGTATATAATTTCTATTTGCATTAGTAAATAATCATTAAAAGCCCGTGCATTATCTATTTGCATTGGTAAAGTAATTTCTGTTTGCATTAGTTAATAATCATTAGCAGCCCTTGCATTTTTTTATTTGCATAAGTAAATGAATTACATTCGCCTTAGTAAATAATTTCTATTTGTATTAGTAAATAATCATTAGTAGCCCTTGCATTTTCTATGTGCATTAGTAAATAATTTCTATTTGTATTAGTAAATAATCATTAGCAGCCCTTGTACTTTTTATTTTCATAAGTAAACAATTTCTATTTGTATTAGTAAATAATCATTAAAAGCCCGTGCATTATCTATTTGCATTAGTAAAGTAATTTCTTTTTGCATTAGTTAATAATCATTAGCAGCCATTGCATTTTTTTTATTTGCATAAGTAAATAAACTATATTCGCATTAGTAAATAATTTCTATTTGTATTAGTAAATAATCATTAGTGCCCTTGCATTTTCTATGTGCATTAGTAAATAATTTCTATTTGTATTAGTAAATAATCATTAGCAGCCCTTGTACTTTTTATTTTCATAAGTAAATAATTTCTATTTGCATTAGTAAATAATCATTAAAAGTCCGTGCATTATCTATTTGCATTAGTAAAGTAATTTCTATTTGCATTAGTTAATAATCATTAGCAGCCCTTGCATTTTTTTTATTTGCATATTTGCATAAGTAAATAAATTATATTCGCATTAGTAAATAATTTCTATTTGTATTAGTAAATAATCATTAGTGCCCTTGCATTTTCTATGTGCATTAGTAAATAATTTCTATTTGTATTAGTAAATAATCATTAGCAGCCTGCTTTTTTTATTGCATACTTGTACTTTTTATTTTCATAAGTAATAATTTCTATTTGCATTAGTAAATAATCATTAAAAGTCCGTGCATTATCTATTTGCATTAGTAAAGTAATTTCTATTTGCATTAGTTAATAATCATTAGCAGCCCTTGTACTTTTTACTTTCATAAGTAAATAATTTCTATTTGCATTAGTAAATAATCATTAAAAGTCCGTGCATTATCTATTTGCATTAGTAAAGTAATTTCTATTTGCGTTAGTTAATAATCATTAGCAGCCCTTGTACTTTTTATTTTCATAAGTAAATAATTTCTATTTGCATTAGTAAATAATCATTAAAAATCCGTGCATTATCTATTTGCATTAGTAAAGTAATTTCTATTTGCGTTAGTTAATAATCATTAGCAGCCCTTGTACTTTTTATTTTCATAAGTAAACAATTTTTATTTGCATTAGTAAATAATCATTAAAAGTCCGTGCATTATCTATTTGCATTAGTAAAGTAATTTCTATTTGCATTAGTTAATAATCATTAGCAGCCCTTGCATCTTTTTATTTGCATAAGTAAATAAACTATATTCGCATTAGTAAATAATTTCTATTTGTATTAGTAAATAATCATTAGTAGTCTTTGCATTTTCTATGTGCATTAGTAAATAATTTCTATTTGTATTAGTAAATAATCATTAGCAGCCCTTGTACTTTTTATTTTCATAAGTAAATAATTTCTATTTGTATTAGTAAATAATCATTAGTAGTCTTTGCATTTTCTATGTGCATTAGTAAATAATTTATATTTGCATTAGTTTAATAATCATTAGCAGCCCTTGCATCTTTTTATTTGCATAAGTAAATAAATTATATTCGCATTAGTAAATAATTTCTATTTGTATTAGTAAATAATCATTAGTAGTCTTTGCATTTTCTATGTGCATTAGTAAATAATTTCTATTTGTATTAGTAAATAATCATTAGCAGCCCTTGTACTTTTTATTTTCATAAATAAATAATTTCTACTTGCATTAGTAAAGTAATTTCTTTTTGCATTAGTTAATAATCATTAGCAGCCATTGCATTTTTTTTTCTATTTGCATAAGTAAATAAACTATATTCGCAGTAGTAAATAATTTTCTATTTGTATTAGTAAATAATCATTAGTAACCATTAGTACCATTAGCACAATAGCAACCATGACCAATCATTAGTAGCCCTTGTATTTTCTATGTGCGTAAGTAAATAATTTCTATTTGTATTAGTAAATAATCATTAGTAAATTCTTGTATTTTCTATGTGCATTTGTAAATAATTTCTATTTGTATTTAGTAAATAATCATTAGTAGTTTTTTTGCTTGCATTTTCTATTTGCAGTAGTAAATAATTTAGTATTTGCATTAGTAAATAATCATTAGTAACCATTATGTACCATTTTCCAATAGCAACCATTACCAATCATTAGTAGCCCTTGTATTTTCTATGTGCATAAGTAAATAATTTCTATTTGTATTAGTAAATAATCATTTAGTAGTTCTTGTATTTTCTATGTGCATTAGTAAATAATTTCTATTTGTATTAGTAAATAATCATTAGTAGTTCTTGCATTTTCTATTTGCAGTAGTAAATAATTTCTATTTGCATTAGTAAATAATCATTAGCAACCCCTCTTATTTTTGTTTGCATAAGTAAATAATTTCTGTAGCCCTTGCATTTTCAAGTGTTATTTCCCTGCTTTCTTCAACCTACTCTCTCAGTATGCATTTCTATTGCATGAGAAGAGGAAAAACATAATTTTTGTAGTATTTTGATCCTTTGAGGGAGACAAGGTGCCTGGAGTTAAAATAACTTAAAAAAAATTCTATTGACTTCAAAAAAGAACTTTCTTTGATGCAACACTTGTAGATCAAGTCATAATACCGCTGTTTAATTTTGTTCATAATTTTCACTTCATAAATAGAATATAGGCAATACTAGGTTTTCATCAAAAGATATATTAAAAGAAGTAATAAATAGAGATAAGGATATAATAATAACAAAAAGAAATAACGAGATTTGATACAGCAATTTTTTGTTACAGCTGTAACGAAATCCTGTATGCATGAGAACATATTAAATTGACATTATTCTACATGCTGAATTTGAAAGTTGTACCAGGGCCTGCCAAAAGTTCAATTACTTCTGACGACTTTAAGCGTTTTCGCTTTTTTCGAATTCCCCTTCCTCTTCCCGCAACTGAATTCAGCGTAAATACCTGACTAAGGTATATTTTGCGGTATCATACTAAGCTAAATCGAAGATTTAGCTAAAGAGTAGACGTAGCTCTGTAGATGTAGCTACAAAGATCTATCTCCTTTACGTTATTCTAAAACAAGGTCTAAGAGTATTTTGTTTTGACTCTGTTGCCTATTAAAAAAGAACCCACAAAAAAATTTTTAAGATCCGATGTTTTAAAATATAATTTCACGATTTCACAGCGGTCTAGGACTTCATTTTTGGGCGACAACACATTAATTTGCGTAGCACTAAACACGAAATGGAGACTATCCTTTGGTCAGATTTTGTGATTCCCAGTTTGTGTATTTTAAAAGGAACTTGAAAATGAATTATTCGTAGCCTGCAATAATTTAATACAGCTTCTAAGAGCCCATTCACAATGGAATTTTACCAAAGCCAAGATTGAGCCAACACCAATTTAAACCAATCAGATTTTTCATAGAATTATTTGATTGGTTAAAAAATTTTACGAAAAATTCTGATTTACTCAAATCAGCTCTAGCCATATATCGATATTAGTAAAATCTAATTGTTAATCGGCCATAATTTCGGCAAGACGCTCAGCATCTTCATCCAAGTCTCGACCGTATTTCAACACCTTTGTTTATCATAGGCAGCGCAATCGCGCTGCCTAAGTAAAGAACGATGTGGGCACAATGTATTATTTATTTTTTTCGTGGTCATAGACCAGGGCACTTCGTATCGAAGAAGTTGTCATAGAAGCTTCGAAAAGGGCTCATTCGATTGGAAATTGGAGTGGCTAGTGCCCTTTATAATAATCAAAAGTGATTGGAGGGCAACTAGACCTCCCCCCCCACCCATCATTCTCCCAAACACATCCAATCAAAATTTTGCGATAGCCGTTTTGTTCAGCGTAGTTGATTTCCTGATAGAAAATATGTTTTTTGAGGAGAACACTCCCCCCACAACCCTCGGGGCAAGGGTTTTAAGTTATGCCCAGGGGGCATATAAGAACGATGTTGGCACAATGTATAATTTATTATTTTTTCCTTTAGAGTAGGGCACTTCGTATCGAAAAAGTTGTCGTAGAAACTTCGAAAAGGGCTCATTCAATTGAAAATTGGAGTGCTTGTGCCCTTTTTAATAGTCGAGAGTGATTGGAAGGCAACTAACACCCCTTCCACACCCACCATTTACCGAAACACATCCAATCAAAATTTTGAGATAGCCATTTTTTTCAGCGTAGTTGATTTCCAGATATAAAATCATGTTTTTGAGGAGGACATTCCTCCACAACCCACAGGGCAAGGGTTGTAAGTTATGCCCTGCCTGGGGGCCATATAAGGTTTTTATAGAAGGCGTTATCGTAGAAACTTCAAAAAAGACTCATTCGATTGGAAATTCAAAGGGCTAGTGCCCTTTTTAATAGTCGAAAGTGATTGGAGGGCAACTAACCCCCCTTCCACCCACCATTTCCCCAAACACATCGAATAAAAATTTTGAGATAGCCATTTTGTTCCACCCAGTTCAAAGTTCAGGAAATTATACCTTTGAGCAGGACACTTCCCCCACAGTCTTCAGGGCAAGGGTTATAACTTATGCCCTGGGGGCATATACGGTTTTGATTGAAATATTTCTCCTAGAAACTTGAAAAAGGGCTCATTCGAACAAAGGGCTGGTGCCCTTTTTAATAGTCGAAAGTGATTTGAGGGCAACTAACCCCTCTCTCGCGCCCACCTTTTCCCCAAACACGTCCAATTAAAAATTTTAGATAGCCATTTTATTCAACGTAGTTGAAAGTTTTGAAAATTAGGTCTTTAAGGATGATAACCCCTCCCCACCACAGCCCTCAGGACAAGGGTTGTAAGTTATGCCCTGGGGGTATATAAGGTTTTCATTGAAAGAGTTGTCGTAGAAACTTCAAAAGGGCTCATTCAATTAGAAATTGAAAGGACTAGTGCCTTTTTTAATAGTTGAAAGTGATTGGAGGGCAACTAACCCCCCATCTCACGCCTACCTTTTCCCCAAACAACTCCAATCAAAATTTTGAGATAGCTATTACAACGTAGTTTTAAGTTCTGGAAATTAGGTCTTTGAGGATGACAACCTCCTACAGCCCTCAGGGCAAGGGTTGTAAGTTATGCTCTGGGGGCATATTAGGTTTTTATAGAACGCGTTGTCGTAGAAACTTCAAAAAGAGTTCATTCGATTGGAAATTGAAATGGCTAGTGCCCTTTTTAATAGTCGTATTTATAAGTTTTTTATTGAAAGCGTTGTCGTAGAAACTTCAAAAGGGCTCATTCAATTGGAAATTGAACGGGCTAGTGCCTTTTTTAACAGTTGAAAGCGATTGGAGAGCGACGAACGCCCCCCTCTCACGCCCACCATTTTCCCAAACACATCCAATTAAAAATTTTTTTTCAACGTAGTTGAAAGTTCTGGAAATTAGGTCTTTAAGATGATAACCCCCTCAGAGCCCTCAGTTCAAGGGTTGTAAGTTATGCCCTGGAGAAATATAAGGTTTATACAGAAAGTTGTAATAGAAATTTCAAAAAGGGCTCATTTGATTGGAAATTGAAATTGCCCTTTTTAATAGTCGACAGTGAGTGGAGAGTAATTAACCCCCCTCTCACATCCACCATTCCCCCAAAAACATTCAATCAAATTTTAGAAATAGCCGTTTTGTTCAACGTAGTGAAAAGTTCTGAAAATTATGTACTTAAGGATGACAAACCCCCCAGAGCCCCTGGACAAAGGTTGTAAGTTACGCCCTGGGGGCATATAAGGTTTTTAGAATTGTCATAACCATTCCTCTAAAAACATCCAATCAAAACTTTCAGATAGCCATTTTATTCAACGTAGTAGAAAGTTCTGAAATTAGATCTTTGAAAATGACACCCCCCCCCAGCCCTCAGGGCAAGGGTTGTAAGTTATGCCCTAGGGGTATATAAAGTTTTTATTGAAAGTTTAACTTCAAAAGGGCTCATTTGATTGGAAATTGTAAGGGCTAGCGCCATTTCTAGTAATTGAAAGTGATTGGAGACCGACTAACGCTCTCTCACGCCCGCCATTTCCCCAAACACATCCAATCAAAATTTTGAGATAGCCATTTTGTTTAACGTAGTTGAAAGTTCTGGAAATTAGGTCTTAGAGTATGACAATTACCCTAACAGCCCTTAGGGTAAGAGTTGTTATTTATGCCCTGGGGGCATATGAGGTGTTTATAGAAAGTGTTTTCGTTTCAAAAGGGCTCATTCGATTAGAAATCGAAAGGGCTAGTGCCCTTCTTAATAGTCGAAAGTGATTGGAAGGCTTGACATTTTTTAGTAAAGATCGATGTGGGTATAATATATATTTTTTTTTTTTTTTTTTTTTAGACCAGGGCACTTCGTATCGAAGGAGTTGTCGTGGGAACTTCGAAAAGGGCTCAATCGGTTGAAAATAGAAAGGGCTGATGCCCTTTTTAATAATCGAAAGTGATTGAATGCAACTACTCCCCCTCCCACACCCACCCTCCCATTTGCCCATTAAAGTGATTGGAATGCAACTACTCCCCCTCCCACACCCACCCTCCCATTTGCCCATTATGTTTAAAAACTAAATGTTGCCTTAAAATTAAATCAAAATGCACTGTGTTAATAATAATTCCCAATAAGGCATCTCAGCAGTATCCCAAGAACGACTAAGGGTATTATGTTCAAACTTTCGGGGCTACTTCTGCTCTTAAAATTTAACAAATCAAAATAGCATAAGTGTATCGAAGCTATCAAAGAAAGCAAACAGATTTTTTTTTTTAGAATGGTATCAAGTTTTCCATTTCAGGTCAACTAGAGGAGGTATGAAACTAAATTAAACGCTACTATTTGTGTCCAGATTTTTAAAAGGGTCTATGTTGTTAAAATTGCTGAAAATTTTTCTCCAGCATACAAATAGCAGGCCAAACTAAAAAGTCTTAAAAAAACGAAAAGATTTAAAGTGTTATTTTCTTTTTCCCTGAAAAGACTGTGTCAATATAAAACGAACAGAAATTAATTAAAATTACCACAACTACCACAAATCAGTAAACTGTGAAACTACCCCAAATCAGCATCGATAAATGAATAAAACTCAAAACGAACAGAAATTACAGTAAATAACCGAGTCAAACTCAAAACGAGCAGAAATTAACACAAGTTGGGCTCAAAACCCCTATGTCTTCCCAGGGCCGGAACAAAATTTGCACTTTACTGAAAAAAATACAAATGAATGTGCATTGTCATTTTAATATACATATACTAATATTTAGTCATCAAACTTTTAATATTATTTAATTTATTAAAGTTATAAAAGTAAAAACATTTTTTTTCCCTACATTTCTTGATAACTAGGATACACTTACGCTACTTTGATTTGGTTAAATTTTAAGAGCAGAAGTAGCCCCGAAAGTTTGAACATAATACCCTTAGTCGTTCTTGGGATACTGCTGAGATGCCTTATTGGGAATTAGCATTAATACAGTGCATTTTGATTTAATTTTAAGGCAACATTTAGTTTTTAAACATAATGGGCAAATGGTAGGGTGGTCGTGGGAGGGGGAGTAGTTACCCTCCAATCCCTTTCGACTATTAAAAAGGACATCAGCCCTTTCTATTTTCAATCGAATGAGCCCTTTTCGAAGTTTCTTCAATCGAATGAGCCCTTTTCGAAGTTCCTACGACAATTCCTTCGACACGAAGTGCCCTGGTCAAAACAACAGCAACAACAAAAAATAATACATTATACCCACATCGATCTTTACTATAAAAATGTCAAGCCTTCCAATCACTTTCGACTATTAAAAAGGCCACTAGGCCTTTCGATTTGCAATCGAATGAGCCCTTTTTGAGTTTCTACGACAACGCTTTCTATAAACACCTTATATGCCCCTAGGGTATAAATTACAACCCTTACCCTATGGGCTGTTAGGGTGGTTTTTTATCCTCTAAGACCTAATTTCCAGAACTTTCAACTATGTTAAACAAAATGGCTATCTCAAAATTTTGATTGGATGTGTCTGGGGCAATGGTGGGCGTGAGAGGGGCGTTAGTCACTCTCGAATCACTTTCAACAATAAAAAAAATGCACTATAGCCCTTGGAATTTCCAATCCAATGAGCCCTTTTGAAGTTTCTACGACAACACTTTCAATAAAAACCTTATATGCCCCCAGGGCATAACTTACAAACCCTTGCCCTGAGGGCTGAGGAGGGTTGTCATTCTCAAAGACCTAATTTCCAGAACTTTCTAGTACGTTGAACAAAATGGCTATCAGAAAATTTTGATTGGATGTGTTTGGGGGAATGTGGGGGCGTGAGAGGGAGGTTAGTTACCCTCCAATCACTTTCAACTATTAAAAAGAGCACTAGCCCTCTCAATTTCCAATTGAATGAGCCCCTTTTGAAGTTGTTACGAAAACTCTATCTATTAAAACCTTATATGCCACCAGGGCATAACTTACAACCTTTGCCCTGGGGGCTCTGGGGGGTTCGTCATCCTTAAATACATAATTTCTAGAACTTTCAACTACGTTGAAAAAAATGGCTATCTCTAAACTTTGATTGAATGTTTTTGGGGAAATGGTGGGCGTGAGAGGGGGGTTAATTACTATCCACTCACTTTCGACTATTATAAAGGGCAATTTCAATTTCTAATCAAATGAGCCCTTTTTGAAATTTCTACAACAACTTTATATATAAACTTTATATACCCCCAGGGCATAACTTACAACCCTTGCACTGAGGGCTCTGAGGGGATTATCACCCTAAAAGACCTAATTTACAAAACTTTCAACTACGCTTGACAAAATGGATATCTCAAAATTTTGATTGGATTGTTTGGGTAAATGGTGGGCGTGAGAGGGGGTTAGTTGCCCTTCAGTCACTTCCGACTATTAAAAAGGACACTAGCCATTTCAATTCCCAATTCCATGAGCCCTTTTAGAAGTTTCTACAACATCGCTTTCTATGCAAACCTTATATGCCCCGAGGGCATAACTTACAACCCTTGCATTGTGGGCTGTGGGGGGGGGAGGGGTTGTCATCCTTAAAGACCTAATTTCCAAAACTTTCAACTACGTTAAATAAAATGGCTATCTAAAAATTTTGATTGGATGTTTTTGGGGAAAAGGTGGGCGTGAGAGGGGGTTAGTTGCCCTCAAATCATTTTCGACTATTAAAAAGGGCACTAACCCTTTGAATTCCCAATCGAATAAGTCCCTTTTGAAGTTTTTACGACAACTCTATCTATAAAAACCTTATATGCCCCAAGGGCATAACTTACAACCTTTGTTCTGGGAGCTCTGGGGGGTTTGTCATCCTTAAATACATAATTTCAAGAACTTTCCACTACGTTGAACAAAATGGCTATCTCTAAACTTTGATTGAATGTTTTTGGGGAAATGGTGAGGGTGAGAGGGGGGTTAATTACTCTCCACTCACTTTCGACTATTAAAAAGGACAATTTCTATTTCCAATCAAATGAGCCCTTTTTGAAATTTCTACAACAACTTTCTATATAAACCTTATATGCCCCAGGGAATAACTTACAACCCTTGCACTGAGGGCTCTGAGGGGGTTATCATCCTAAAACACCTAATTTCCAGAACTTTCAACTACGTTGAAAAAAATGGATATCTCAAAATTTTGATTGGATGTGTCTGGGAAAATGGTGGGCGTGAGAGGGGTGTTAGTTGCCCTCCAATCCTTTCGACAATTAAAAAGGGCACTAGCCATTTGAATTTCCAATCAATAAGCCTTTTTTGAAGTTTCTACTACAACGCTTTCTACAAAAAACCTTATATGCCCCCAGGGCGTAACTTACGACCCTTGCCCTGAGGGCGGTGGGGGAGTGTCCTCCTCAAAAACATAATTTCTATCTGGAAATCAACTACAATGAAAAATGGCTATCTCAAATTTTTATTGGATGTGTTTCGGGAAATGGTGGACGTGGAAGGAGTGTTAGTTGCCTTCCAATCACATTCGACTATTAAAAAGGGCACAAGCCACTCCAATTTCCAATTTAATGAGCCCTTTTCGAAGTTTCAACGACAACTTCTTCGATATGAAGTGCCCTGGTCTAAGGGGAAAAAAATTATAAATAATACATTGTGCCAAAATCATTCTTATATACCCCCAGGGCATAACTTAAAACCCTTGCCCTGAGGGTTGTGGAGGAGTATCCTCCTCAAAAACATATTTTCTATCTAGAAATCAGCTATGCTGAACAAAATGGCAATCTCAAAATTTTGATTGGATGTGTTTGGGGAAATGGTGGGCGTGGAAGGGGTGTTAGTTGCCTTCCAATCACTTTCGACTATTAAAAAGGGCATAAGCCACTCCAATTTCCAATCGAATGAGCCCTTTTCGAAGTTTCTACGACAACTCCTCCTTCGATACGAAGTGCCCTGGTCTAAAACCAAGAAAAAAAAATACATTGTGACAACATCGTTCTTTACTGATAATAAATCTATCGACCGTATCCCTTATTAATGTCTACATGAACATTTTTAGTGTATAGAGAATTGTCCAAGAGTCAAAACTAAACGTTTCTGAAATACTAAAATCGTAGGAAAGAAAATCCCAAGAAAATGGAAAATAAAAACGACGAAAGAAAGAACAAAATTTTGGCAAGGACCATTCCTAAACTGTCTTCAGTAGTAATAATAATAGAAAAAAAAATTAATGAACATGATTAGGCAATGTTCTGACACTGGTAATATTGAAAACATTGCCAGTTAAAAAGCAGATAAATTAAAATATTTCGGCCGAGACTTCCGCTCAAACCGTCCTCAGTACAAAATAAAAAGAATAAAAGTTCTCGGGACAATAAAAGGCAAACCTTAAAACTGTCTACTAAGCTAATAATAAAAATAAATGATGAGTCTGATAAAAAGTTTAGATAGTGCTGTAAGCACTGCCAGTGAAAAAAAAATCAGAAAAATTCAAATATTTATAAATAACAACGTTTTAATAAAAAAATGTTAAAATATAACTAACCTTCCATAATAAATCAACACATAAAATTTGAAAAAGCGCACGAAAACGTTCACAAACGTTTAAAAAATTGAATTCACAAACGAAAAGACAAGCAACACGAAAAGGCGGGAAAGTGACTGAATTCCAAAATAAAAATACATGAGAACAGTCATCCAAGAACTTAACTGAGAATAGATTCAATCTACTACTCCTACTACTAACAACTCACTGCAGCACCACGTCACCTGAGGCCAACACAGCTGCGCATGCTCCCACTCCCTCCCGATCTATTCAAAGCCTCCCTCTTTACACCCTTCAAGGATGTTCCAATTTCCCCTAAATCTTTCCTTAAGACCTCCTCCCACCCCACGCAGGGACGACCTGTTTTTTCGCTTGGTGCTAGATGACTGGCTGATAAAGACGAGCTTTGGAAATCTGCCGTCCTTCATACGCAGTATGTGTCCTTGCCATGTCAACCTTTCTCTCATTATAGTCCTAAAAAGCAGGATTGAACCACATTTTTCGTACAGCTAACTGTTTCAAATACGGTCAGCCAGATGGGTGTCCAAAACTATCCGTAGACTATTGCCTGGAAAAGATCTAACAAATCCTCCTCCGTCTTTTCGGAAAGAAAAAGAAACGCTTCGGAACCATACTTGATTGAATTCCCGATATTTTCTAACTTTCAAAGGTGTAAACAGTGTAAATCTAATTCAAACAATCAGATTTTATTTCACTGTCCTTAGTATTCTCTTAGTGAATTTTTCTTTCTTTTTTTTCACTGGCAGTGCTTACAGCACTGCTTAAACTCCTTACTCAGACTCACTATTTTTCTATTATCATTATTATCTTAGAAGGCGGTTTTAAGGTTTGTCTTTTATTGTCCCGAGAACTTTTATTCTCTGGATTTTCTTTCACTGTCCACCGCCCACCCTTACGGCAACACACATAAAATGACGACAATTTATGACGACACGTGACGTCAAAGACATATTTTCGATGGGTTTTGACATAGTGCTGTACGAATTTCCTCAATGAATGTAAGACCATTCATTACCTTAAAATGTTAGCATTGTCATAAAAAAGGCTATTGGAGTTAAACATCGAGTGTGTTCCAGGTGAGACAAAAAATTAATAGTATTAAATAAACAATAATTTTTTTTTCGTTCCAGGTGAATTAACAGATGGAACGATCGAAAATTAACCTCGAAATAAATTCTGTATTTCTTTTTTGTGAATACGGTTAACTATCGTATTTAGAATAGCCAATGTCCGAATTCATGAGAATTAATGAGTATTAATACTTCAATTAGTCCTCCACTAGAATGCAGCTAACATTGTAACCATGATTACAATACTCATTTCGAATAGTGATTGGTGTGTACAGTGATAACGATCACTGCGATTCCCTATTAAAGTGATCACTTTTTGCGACCATGTTTCAGACGTTTCACGTTTCACTGTAAGACGATCACTCTGTTCACGTCTTACACTGATAACTGGGTCATGGAATGGAGTTACAGTTAGCGTTCAAGATCATATTGAGTACGTTCGTGGTGGAAATTATAATTTAATACGTATTTAATTTTAATTCAAATTTAATAAGTATTTAATTTTAATTCTTATACGTCTTAGAATGAATATCTAAATATGGATAATTTCAATCAGTGAAGAGTAAAATATGAAAAATATGAGTGACAGGGGGGGGGGGGGTATAAACACGTCTACAAAAGTCATGCACTCAGGTAATGAACAGAAAATACATTTTTACATTAATCTAACTACTTTGGATATTTTTCTTTTTCGAAAATATTTAAAAATTTGAACATATTCGACAGCCCTTTAAAGCATCAAAGGGTTTTTTCAACAAAACAATTTTTTTATTTCTGTTTGTGTTCGTTTAATATAATTTCTTCTGCTTCACTATTTTCAAAGTAATTTCCCACTTATATTCAAATAAAATATTGTGTTCCTTTTTAAACATACCTTATTTTTCAACTCCAATATGTCATCATCTGTCATCTTTGAAGTCTCATCTTCTCGCTTTTCTGAACTCTTTAATTTCTTTTTTTCCTCTTCAATCTGCAGCTGCCATCTTCGTTTTTCATTCTCCATTTGCTTTTCAAACCTATTCTTTTCTTCAGTTAAGCTTGACTTCAATTCATCAGCTTCTTTTCTAGACTTCCTCAGGCGATTTGCCTCTTTTCGAAAAACACTAATTTCTTTTTCAAGTTCTAATATACGAGAATGTATTGCAGTTGTTGCAGCTGGCGTGTTATTATTCTCGATCCCAATGAGACCAGCATGCTTCATTATCCGATTGTAATCATCGGTGTTGCACTGAATCTCTTTGAGAACCCCACTTACTTCATTATTATACTCCCCTTTGTCCTTGAAGGCTTCCCAGATGGGATTTGAAGGAGTCAATCCCCTCTTTAAGGGGGGCGGAGAAACAATCATTCCGCTTGTGACTTTCTCTTTGGTAATGGCTGCCCTGTTTTTGTCACAAAATAGCTGCACTGTCGAATTCTCCTTATCCGAGTCTTTCATTTTAATATAACTATCAGCATTAGTGGTCATGCTATCAGCAGTGTTATCAAATTTTCTACGAAGTTTCTGGACAATTTCACTAGCAAACGTATCTCCGACAGTTTTCACGGAAGAAGGGTTGTCAGAATCAATTTCATCGACACCGTAGCTCGTAACCATTGTATCTGAATCAGAATCATCCTGAAAAAAAAAAATATTAAAAAAATAAAGGTACTTATATTATATAACCCCTATCGCTCAAGTTGTTCATTCATTGACGCATTATAGAACCTGTTTTTTTTCGTTAGTTTCTTTCAGCTTAGCGTGAGACAAGACAAAGAGAAGTGACAGAATAGATGGAAAATATATAATTTGGGCTATATATTTGCAGATAGGGAGGGAGGGGGTAAAGTATTTGAACAGTGTGAAGTTAGAAAACAATTCTTACTTCATAATATACAAAATAGTTGTACCTAACACATAAGGCATGCAGACCCGCTATACTCTCCCCCCCCCTCCTAATGTGCATATATATATAGCCCAAATTTGTTTCTAAAGTATTATATTTTACCATACTTAGGCATATTTCATTAGAATGGAGCGTCAGAGAAACATAGAAAAATAATATTATGTAGGGGCTATATTATACAAGCACCAAAATAAAAAAAGAAAACCTGTAAACATAAAAAAAAAAGAAAACACAAAAGCGGGTTTATCAACCAGATTCCCCGAGAAATTCCCGGAAAATTCAACAATGAAACCAATTTCAACAATAAAACATCCATGTTTATCGCTGGTTTTACAGAAACTGGTTTTACTGGTTTCTGGTTTTACTTTCACTTTATGAAACAAATTTCAAGAATGAAAAATTCATATTCATTGCTGGTTTTACTTTTGATTCCGCAGAAAAATTCATATGCGTTAGACCAAATCAGTTTTTTTTCGCTTTTTTTAGCAATGTCAAAATTAAAATAAACTATTAAAATTAAAGAAACAATGTTTTCTGTAGCATTGTAAGCTACTATTGGGAGGAAGGGGGACACCATGGGTAAGGGCCTAAAGCCTTTCCTAGCGAATAATATGTATGTCAACAAAGTTGGATTTTGGGTAATCATGCTTCTGCGGATTAAAATTGTCAAAGATCGTCCTTGACGGCCAACCATCTAGAGTCAAACAAAAAGCAGGTCGTCTCCAAATGGGGTGGGGGGTCGTAAGGAAAAATTTAAGGGAACTAAAAGTTCTTGGGAGGATGTAAAGAAGGAGGCTTTGAATAGATCGAGATGGAGGAGGAGCGTGCGTAGCTGTGTTAGCCTTAGGCCGATTCGTGCTGCAGTGACTTGTTAGCATAAGTAGTACCAGTACTAGCAGTAGTTTATTGGGAACTTGTTAATTAAACAAAACATACCCAAGCAGTGAAATTAGGTTAATCCTAACGAAAGTTAATGAAGTTAGGTTAGTCCATAACCTTCATATAACATATAGTTTATATAATAATATAATTTGGGCTATATATTTGCACATTAGAGAAAGGAGAGGTAAAGTATTTGGACAGCACCCCTAACATAACCCCCACCCTCTAATGTCAAATATATAGCCCAAGCTACACAAGTCCAATGCATTCTGTCGAAGTCCAATGCACTGTATCACCTGTCACTTGTTTTTGTGGCTATGAAACCAATTTTCTGAGATCTAACCTAACCGTAAATCTTAAACGTGTTTCGTTTAATTAACAAATACCGTTTATTGTATCAGATAAATGATGATGGTGCACGATAAGCATTAGCACTGAATAGCTGCTTGTCACCCGTTTCTTAGTTTAGCTTATTCTTAATGTATTTTAAGTCTGATGGACTTAATCAAATTTCAAAAAAAAATATTTCCATCGAGGGTAAAAGTTTAATGTGCTATTTTAGCAATTAAAATGCAATTCAAAGGGCAGTCTTTAAAATTACTTTCCATTACTAATGGCTTTACATGTTTTTACTTTGATTTGAAAAATTATTGCTGATACCACTACTAACAACTCACTGTAGTACCGAGCCAAATAAAGCCACAAAACGTCACACGCTTTCCTCCACCCCAACCTATTCAAAGCTTTACTCTTATCCGAGCCCAAGAAGCTTTCGTTTCCTTTAAATCCTTCCAAGGCCGTATCCAGGGGGAAGTAGGGAGTTTGACCCCTCCCCCCCTGTAATGTTTGTTCGACTCGTATAAACGTAACAAAAATGAATATAAGCATTTTTCTATGTTTTTTTTTTTAAGTTTTTTTGTAAAAAAAAAAACTGAAAAAATCCTTTTGTAGCCCCCCCCCCCCCCCGAAATAAATCCTGGAAATGACCCTGAATCCTTCCCTATGATCTGTCCCACCCACCTTACGACCTGCTTTTCATTTTACCCCTGATAGATGGCCGAATTTCTTTCGTTGTAGCCCTAAAACGTGAGATGACCATGCTCTAGCACCGGTATTGCCAACTGAGAGATGTGATCGAATCGTAGGCACCTTTGGAATATCTAAAATTGCTGTTCCTCCTCTCTCGCATCTGCTCATCTTGCACTGGACAAAAAATAATCCAAAAACATCTGAGAAGCAAATCATGTAGCAAACAAAAAGCGGCACGAGCAGAAATTTAAATATATTGAAAAAAAAACTAGATAGGTTTAAGCAAGCTGCCCTTAAATTATTATTGTTCCTCAGCTGAAGTTTTATTAAAGTCTGATTTAAATGTGGAATGCTGAAAACCTCAATCTATTATGGGTCAAGAATTGTTTTTTATTATTATTATTATTAAAAATAAAGCATTTTAACTCTGGACAGATGAATTACAAATTTCAGCCTAAATTCAGAGGGCAGGTTTTTCTTTTTTTTACCTTAACTAGGGTAATCTAGACAAATGAGTAATAAAATTCCCATTTTCATATATTAAAAAAAAAAAAAAAAAAAACAATGGGTCAAGAATTGTTTTTTATTATTATTATTATTAAAAATAAAGCATTTTAACTCTGGACAGATGAATTACAAATTTCAGCCTAAATTCAGAGGGCAGGTTTTTCTTTTTTTTTTACCTTAACTAGGGTAATCTAGACAAATGAGTAATAAAATTCCCATTTTCATATATTAATATAAAAAAAAAAAATTCCGAAAAATAAGTTTTTCAAAGAAAAGTAAATACCATGTTAAACTTAAGCTCAGCAGATACAAATACCTGTTAAAATTCAAACTCAAAGCGACCAGAAATTACTATTAAAGAATAAATGAAACCCAAGACGAATAGAAATTAATTAAACAATCATAGCAAAAAACATACAATAAGTAATATATAAATGAATAAATAGATCTTAAAGCGAGTAATGCTTTGATTGAATATGAAAATCAAGCTTAAAACGAAGAGAAATTAAACATACAACCAATGCAAAAGAACATACAATAGATATTAATGTAAATGAACAAATAAATCTTAAAACAAGTGAAACTTAAATTGAATATGCAAATCAAGCTTGAAACGAACAAAAATCACTACAAACAAGAGTTTGGGTATCGCCTCCTTCTCTCACAGTAAAAGTCTAAAACCTACTGCATCATTGGCACTTTACTGAAAACCAATTTTATTACAAATATTTTCTTTTGTACTTAATATTGAAAATAAAAATTAAAATTATAGTAAAATTTTGAGCTGATAAGCTTTCAGCAATTAATATCATTATACATCAAATTTTCAGTTTAATTTATTAGTTCTTTCTAAAGTTGTTAAAGCCACATATAGTTTCATTACAAACAAGAATTTGGATACTGCCCCCTTCCTTAGCTGTAAATAAAAACCAAAAGCCTACTGCGTCATTGGCGCTTAACTGAAAACGAATTATATTACAAATATTTTCTTTTCCAGTTCTTACAGCACTGAAAATAAAAAACAAAATTATAGTGAAATAAATTCTTGAACTGATGGATGTTTCAACAATTAAAATCATTACACATCAAATATTCAATCTGATGTTGTTTATACTTTCCAACACTGTTCAAGACGCATATAGTTTTAAGTAAAGCGCCAATGACGCAGTAGGTTTTAGGCTTTTACAGTGAGAGAAGGAGGCGATACCCAAGCTCTTGTTTGTAATGATTTTTGTTCGTTTCAAGCTTGATTTGCATATTCAATTTAAGTTTCACTCGTTTTAAGATTTATTTATTCATTTACATTAGTATCTATTGTATGTTTGTTTGCATTGATTGTTTGCTTAATTTCTGTTCGTTTTAAGTTCCATTTATACTTCAATAGCAAAATATTTTTTTTCGTTTTAGGCTTGATTTTCATATTCAATCAAAGCATTAATCGCTTTAAGATCTATTTATTCATTTATATTATTACTTGTTGTATGTTTTTGCTATGATTGTTTATTTAATTTCTATTCGTTTTGGGTTTCATTTATTGTTTAATTGTAATTTCTGGTCGTTTTGAGTTTGAATTTTAACAGGTATTTGCATCTGCTGAGCTTAAGATTAAAATGGCCTTTACTTTTCTTTGAAAAACTTATTTTTCGGAAAGTCTTTTTTAATTGATTGTTGTTCGTTTTTTATTGCAAGAAGTTTTAAGTTTTTAACAATTCCTTATATCAAAATCAGACTTTTTATAAAAAATCAAATGTTCATCAAAATATTAAAACTGGTATCAAAGTAACAATATCAAAGTGAAAAATGGGTTTGTGTCAATCTCGGAGTGTTTATAATCTGATGTTTGCACTATTTTTAACAAAATGGCTATCTCAAAATTTTTGTCGGATGGGTTTGGGGAAAAAAGGGCTTGGGGGGGCTGATTGTCCTTCGGTCTCTTTTGACTATTTAACAGTGAACTAGAACTTTATATTTTCAATCAAATGAGCCTTCTCTGAAGTTTATACGAGCATCCTTTCTATAAGAACCATATATACCCCCAGAGTATAACTTACAAAGCCTGTCCCTGGGCCCTGGGTGGTTGTGTCGGCCCCGGAGTTTAATATCTGATGTTTGAACTATTTTTAACAAAATGGTCACCTCAATTTTCTATCGAATGCGTTTATCCATCCGATAAACCCAAAGACGTGGAGGGCGTGGGGGCTAGTTGCCCTCCGATCTTTTTTTACTCTGAGAAAATGAACTAGAACTTTTAATTTCCATTCAAATGAGCACTCTCTGAAGTTTATACGAGCATCCCTTTCACAAGGACCATATACGGCTCCAGGACATAGCATACAATGCCTGTCCCCGGGTCCTGGGGGATTGTGTCGACGCAGGAGTTTTTGTTATCTGACCTTTGAACTATTTTAAAAAAAAATGACTATCTCAAAATTTGTTTCGGATGGGTTTGGGGAAAAAAGGGTGTGTGTGTGTGTGTGGGGGGGGGGGGTAGTTGCCCTCGGATATCTTTTGACTCCTAAAAAGTGAACTAGAACTTTCAATTTCCGATCAAAGGAACCATATACGCCCCCAGGACAACAATTACAACGCCTAGCCCCCGGGCCCTGGAGGGTTGTGTTGACACCGGAGTTTTTGTTATCTAATTTTTGAACAATTTTCAAAAAACTGGCTATCTCCCAATTTGTACTGGATGGGTTTGGGGAAAAAAGTGAGGGGGGCTAGTTGCCCTTAAATCTCTTGACTCTAAAAAGTGAACTAGAACTTTCAATTTCCAATCAAATAAGCCCTCTATGAAGTTTATACGAGCATCCCTTTCATAAGAACCATATGTGCCTTTAGGGTAAAACTTAGAACGCATTCCCCCCGGCCCTGGAGGGTTGTATTGACACCGGAGTTTATCTTATCCGACCTTTGAACTATTTTTAATTAAATATTTATCTCACAATTTTCATCAGATGGGTTTGGAGGATGGGAGGCGAGGCGTGGGAGGGGTATTTGCCCTCGGATCTCTTTTGGCTATCAAACAGTGAGCTCGAACTTTCAATTTTCAATCAAATAAACCCTCTCTGAAGTTCATACGAGCATCCCTTTCATGAGAACCATATATGCCCCAGGGCAAAATTTAAAACGCCTGCCCCCGGACCCTGGGGGTTGTGTTGACACCTGAGTTTTTGTTATCTGACTTTTGAACAATTTTTACCTTAATGGCTATCTCAAAATTTTTATCGGATGCATTTGGGGAAAAAGGGGCGTGGGGGGGGGCTATTTGCCCTCCAATCTCTTTTCACTCTCAAAAAACTGAACTAGAACTTTCAATTTCCAATCAAATGAGCCCTCTATGAAGTTTTTAGGAGCATCCCTTCCATAAAAACCATATATTCCCCCAGGGTATAACTTACAACGCCTGCCCTCGGGCACTGGGGAGCTGTGTCCACTCTGGAATTTTCGTTATATGGCCTTTGAACTATTTAAAAAAAAAATAGCTATCTCAAAGTTCTTATCGGATGGATTTGAGAAAAAAAAGGCGTGCTAGGTGCCCTCCAATCTTTTTGACTCTTAAAAAGTGAACTGGAACTTTCAATTTCCAGTCAAATGAGCCCTCTTTGAAGTTTATACGAGGATCCCTTCCATAAGAACCATATATGCCCCCAGGGCATAACTTACAACGCCTACCCCCGGGCCCTGGGAGGTTATTTCGACACCGGAGATTTTTTTATATGATCTTTGGACTATTTTTAACAAAATAGCTATCTCAAAATTTTATCGGATGCATTTGGGAAAAAAGGGCGTGGGGAGGGGGGCTGGTTATCGTCCGATATCTTTTGACGCTTAAAAAGTGAACTAGAACTTTCAATTTCCAATCAAATGAGCCTTCTCTGATGTTTATACGAGCATTCCTTCCATAAGAACCATATATGCCCCCAGGGCATCACTTATAACCCTTGCCCTGAAGACTGTGGGGGGAGTGACCTGCTCAAAGATGTAATTTCCAGAACTTTCAACTACGTTGAACAAAATGGCTATCTCAAAATTTTGATTGGATGTGTTTGGGGAAATGGTGGGCATGGAAGGGGTGTTAGTTGCCTTCCAATTACTTTCGACTACTAAAAAGGGCACTAGCCATGTCAATTTCTAATCGAATGAGCCCTCTTTGACGTTTCTAGGACAACGCGCTCTATAAAACCTTATATGCCCCCAGGGCATAACTTACAACCCTTGCCCTGAGGGCTGTGGGGGGGGGGGGTGTCATCCTCAAAGACTTAATTTCCCGAATTTTCAACTATGTTGATTGGACGTCTTTGGGGAAAAGATGGGTTTGACAGGAGGGTTAGTTGCCTACAATCACTTTCGACCATTAAAAAAAGCACTAGCCCTTTGAATTTGCAATCGAATGAGTTTTGTTTTAAGTTTCTACGACAAAGCTTTCTATAAAAAAAAATTATATGCCTCCAGGGCATAACTTATAACCCTTGCTCTCAAGACTGTGGGGGGAGTGTCCTGCTCAAAGGTATAACTTCCTGAACTTTAAACTGCGTGGAACAAAATGGCTATCTCAAAATTTTGATTGGATGTGTTTGGGGAAATGGTGGGCGTGGAAGGGGTGTTAGTTTCCTTCCAATCACTTTTGAACCTTAAAAAGGGCACTAGAACTCTCAATTTCCAATCGAATGAACCCCCTTTGAAGTTTATACGACGACCCTTTCCATATGAAGTGCCTCTGGGAAAAACAAATAATAATAATAATAAAACATTGGAGCTGTTTGGCCTTTACTATAGGCAACGCTATAGCGTTGCGTCTGATCAGCTACAGTGTGCAAGTATTGTTTAGTTGAATTTTCCGAAACTGATTTTTCACCTAGACCCGCAACCGTACATGCGCGGTTTGCACTCAACGGAATTTTTCATTCTGCATCTTGTAGTTGCAAAAAAAAAACTGATCTTCATTACATCCGTAATAATTATAATTAAAAAAAAAATACACTTCATGTTTCAAGAGCTAAGCACGCAGCTACTGCTACATGACAACTTTAGGCATATGTTCACGATTGACAAAGACTAAGATTGACAAATACATATTTCACAAAATCTGGCTAGCTGCAATTGAGAGTACCTTTCGGTTTCTGACAATGCACAGCAGTGCACATAGAAGGAAATAACCAGGAAAAGAAATGTTTTTTTTTTTTTATTTAATTTCAAAACATTTTTTAAACCATGCCATAAAATCCCCTCCTCCGTGTAAAATTTCTGCTTCAAAATCCCCTCCACACAGAAACTTTCCTAACCACTGAAAATTCTCCCAGCGAAAAATCCCCCCCCCCAAAAAAAAACAATCCGTATATTTCCCAATAACAAATACTATATGTGGAAAATGGGCAAATTGTGTGCCTAAAGCCCTTTTTCTAGGACTCTGGGGGTCATGCCATCTTCACAGGCATAATTATTGGAACTTTCAACTATACTGAATCAAATGGCTATCTCAAAATTCTGATCAGATGTCTTTGGGAAAAAAAAGAAGCGCGGGAGGGGGGGCTAGTTTCGCTTCGATCTTTTTGGCCACTTAAAAAGGGCAGTAGAACCTTTGATTTCAGTTCGAATGAGGCCCAATCCTCTAGGACTACTGGTTCGATACGATCACCCATGGGCAAAAAAAAACAGGATCTAAAAAAAGATAAAAGATACAAATTCAACATTTTTGTAGATAGGAGCTTGAAACCTCTAAAAGGTCAGAATAGACATATCAATTCGAACATTAAATCGATTTTGAAGGCTAAGAAGTGACTGAAGTTCAACGTTCACTTACATGGAAAAACTAAAATTTAAACTGCTGAACCTAGGTGCACACAGCTGTATCTTCATGTGAGAACAAGAAATATTACCAGATATACGGAAGTATTTAGGACAGATTACCTCCCCTTTCATTGCAAGTTAGCGCATAATTGGTTCATCGGCGGCGCTGAGATAGTTTAATCGAGTCAGTGATTAGCCAATTGGTGCTAAAATTTGCGTATAACAAGTGGTTAAGAATCGAGATATATTCACGAGAAGTGTTTTAAAACTTGATTGTATTTTTGATTGTTCATTTTATTTATTGGTTTTTGTGTGAATGGATGGAAATAAAGGTGTTACGTAAATATATTACAACTATCTAAAATAGGATATTAATAATCAATTATGACGAGAATGTAAACAGTAATATTATAATAAGAATAAAATTCCAACCATGATTCCAGAACTGTAGCAAACTAAATATTCTCCAAAATGAAGATTCTTTTTCATTGGGTGACACAAAATCGAGCTACAAAATCAAAGGTTGGCTCTTAGTAAAAGTAGCCAATTACCTGAATTGGTATATATAGTGGTGGGAGTAAAATTCATTTGCAACAAAAATGAATATTATATTTGGAAAGAGCATCAAGTGGTATGGGTAATTTTTCGCAGTTCATATTATTGACTTATAAATAAAGTGAACATACCACTCGATGCCTTTTTTATGCTCTTTACGAATAGGATAATCGCTTCTGTGATATGTAATTATATGTCTGATTATTTTTCTACTTTTTCCCCCCTAATTTCATTATGTAACAACTTACGATAAACTATAAAAATATTGTACTATAAATAATATGCTATAAATTATCCAAAATGTAACGGTGCATAATTGTAAACCAAACAAGTGAAACGCTTCGAATCTAAGGCTTTAAGGTTTAATATTCGAATAATACGAGCCCTTTAAACCAAACAAGTGAAACACTTCTAATCTAAGGCTTTAAGCTTTAATATTCGAATAATACGAGCCCTTTCAACAAAACAAGTGAAACGCTTCCTATCTAAGGCTTTAAGCTTTAATATTCGAATAATACGAGCCCTTTAAGCCAAACAAGTGAAACACTTCGAATCTAAGGCTTTAAGCTTTAATATTCGAATAATACGAGCCCTTTAAACCAAACAAGTGAAACGCTTCGAATCTAAGGCTTTAAGCTTTAATATTCGAATAATACGAGCCCTTTAAACAAAACAAGTAAAACGCTTCCAATCTAAGGCTTTAAGCTTTAATATTCGAATAATACGAGCCCTTTAAAACCAAACAGGTGAAACGCTTCGAATCTAGGGCTTTAAGCTTTAATATTAGAATAATAAGAGCCCTTTAAGGCTTTAAGCTATATAATGTGAGCCCTATTACAAATTATAAGGATCGCCGTTACCCGTTTTTTTGGATGAAATATTTATAAAACATGGTTGTTGGCAACCAGCGAACCGCGGGCCGCATGTGGCCCAGGAGGAGTCTTGGTGCGGCCCGGAAAATCCTCGCCGCAACGCACCTAACGGATCATATCACACACCATACCGTACACCTCTATTTCATAAACGCCTCTTTGGCGAATAACTGGGGTTTTATCTTTACCAGAGTTTAAGAAATTTGGGATTTTAAAATTGTTAGTGAAAACTACATACAGATTATTTTTTATGCAAACATTTTTTAATTTTGGCGTGATTTCTGGGATGTACGAAAGATAGATTATATTTGAGGGCTTATCAGGAGCCTCACATTGTGAAATATCTTTGATTTTACGGAAATGTCTTTAAGTCTAAAGCTTACTGTATCATTGACAAAAGGGATGGGGTATCCGTTACCAAAAATAATATCTCTGATAAAATTTATTTCTGCTTTTATGTGCAAATCGGAGCAAATGTTCAGGGCACGATCAATGAGAGAAGTTACAACTACCATGTGACTGTGGCAATTATTATGTTGGCAGAACTCATCAGAATCTAGAAAAATGCCTACATCAGCATAAAGCAGACATAGACAAAGCATTCATTTCTAATAGTTCTAATAACTCCTTTGATTCTGCTTTAGGTAGCCATATTTTTGATAACCCCAGCCACACAATGCTTTTTGAAAAATTTTCTCTCATTAGTAATGATTTGTAGATAAAATAGGTGGTTCGGGAATCAGTTGAAATTAGACTCAAATAAATCATAGTATTTCTTTAAACAGGGACTTAGGGGAATATCATTAAATGCTTTATACACAAAATTTAATTAAAAATGATCTAACAAAATATTTTACTAAACCAAAAGATAGTAGTAGTGAACCTGTTAATAAAAATGGCATTAAGGCTTGCTGCCAAAAAACCAAGACTAGCTCTGAAAGCTTGTATTTAATTATTTTATTTCGATTGAATGAATTTATAATTTCACGTCATTTTATTTATCAGTCCTGGTTGAACTTTGTTGAAGCGAGAATGCTAGGGCTGTTTTAAATGTTTTTAAAACATTTTTAGTTTTAAAGTTCGCATTTTAAATGTAAGTTTTATATATATATATATATATATATATATATATATATATATATATATATATATATATATATATATATATATATATATATATATATATATATATATATATATGTATATATATATATATATATATATTTGTTGGTGTTGTACTGAAGAAGGCCCTTGGACACAGGCCGAAATGTTCACTGAATTGAATTCCACTGTCTTAAGAAAATTGTCCCTATTGTTTCTAAGTGTTCGCTTGACACCTTCTTTTCCCTAAATGCATCCGATCAGAATTTTGAGATTGCCAGTTTGTTTGAAATACTCCAACTATCAGATAACAAAAACTTCGGGTCAACATACCCCCCCCTTAGAGCCGGGAGAAGGGTTGTAGCGCAAGCACTGGGGGCATGTAAAGTTTCTAACGGAAGAAGTGGTCGTATTAACCTCGGAGGGGACTCAAATGATACGAAATTGTAAGTTCTAATTCCGTTTTTAAGAGTCAAAAGTGATCCAATGACAACTAAGCCCCGCCCCTCCCCTCCAACTCTCTTCTCCCCAAATGCGTCCGATCGAATTTTTATATAGCCATTTTGTTCAAAATAACTAAAGATTATATAACAAAGACTCCATGGATAACACAGCCCACCAGAACATGAGGGCAAGTGTTGTAAATTATGCCCCAGAAGCATATAAGGTTTTTATGGAAGGGATGGTAGTATAAACTTCGGAGGGGGCTCATTCAGTTGTAAATCATAATTTCTAGTGTCCTTTTTAAGAGTCAAAAGTGGTCGTAGGGCAACTAGCGCCCCCCCCCCCCTTACTGCCCCTTTTTCCCAAAATACGTCTGATCAAAATTTTGAGATAGCCATTTTGTTCAAAATAGTATAAGATCAAATAACGAAAACTCAGGGATCAACATAACCTACAGAGCCCGGGGGAAGTGTTTAAGTTATGCCCCGTGGGCAGATAAGCTTTTATACAAGGGATGGTCGTATGAACATCAGAGGTGGATCCTTTGATTGGAAATTGAAGTTTCTATTTACCTTTTTAAGAGTCATCAAAAGTGATCAGCGGGCATACACCCCCCCCCATCCTTTTTTCCCCAAATGCATCCGATCAAAATTCTAAGAAAATCATTTGTTTTGAAATAGTACAACGATCAGATGACAACACTTAGGGGCCAACAAACCCCCCCCCCCTCCCCGAAACCCAGGAGAAGGGTGGTAAATTATGCTCCTGGGGTATATAAGGTTTTTACGGAAGAGGTGGTCGTATAAATTTCAGAGGGGACTCAAATGATTTGAAATTGAAAGTTTCAAATCATTTGATTTCAATCATTCAATTTCAAATCATTTGAGTCCCCTCTGAAATTTATACGACCACCTCTTCCGTAAAAACCTTATATACCCCAGGAGCATAATTTACCACCCTTCTCCTGGGTTTCGGGGAGGGGGGGGGGAGTTTGTTGGCCCCTAAGTGTTGTCATCTGATCGTTGTACTATTTCAAACAAAATGATTTTCTTAGAATTTTGATCGGATGCATTTGGGGAAAAAAGGATGGGGGGGGTGTATGCCCGCTGATCACTTTTGATGACTCTTAAAAAGGTAAATAGAAACTTCAATTCCAATCAAAGGATCCACCTCTGATGTTCATACGACCATCCCTTGTATAAAAGCTTATCTGCCCACGGGCATAACTTAAACACTTCCCCCGGGCTCTGTAGGGTTATGTTGATCCCTGAGTTTTCGTTATTTGATCTTATACTATTTGAACAAAATGGCTATCTCAAAATTTTGATCAGACGTATTTTGGGAAAAAGGGGCAGTAAGGGGGGGGCGCTAGTTGCCCTACGACCACTTTTGACTCTTAAAAAGGACACTAGAAATTATGATTTACAACTGAATGAGCCCCCTCCGAAGTTTATACTACCATCCCTTCCATAAAAACCTTATATGCTTCTGGGGCATAATTTACAACACTTGCCCTCATGTTCTGGTGGGCTGTGTTATCCATGGAGTCTTTGTTATATAATCTTTAGTTATTTTGAACAAAATGGCTATATAAAAATTCGATCGGACGCATTTGGGGAAAGAGAGTTGGAGGGGAGGGGCGGGGCTTAGTTGTCATTGGATCACTTTGACTCTTAAAACGGAATTAGAACTTACAATTTCGTATCATTTGAGTCCCCTCCGAGGTTAATACGACCACTTCTTCCCGTAGAAACTTTACATGCCCCCAGTGCTTGCGCTACAACCCTTCTCCCGGGCTCTAAGGGGGGGGGGGGGGTATGTTGACCCGAAGTTTTTGTTATCTGATAGTTGGAGTATTTCAAACAAACTGGCAATCTCAAAATTCTGATCGGATGCATTTAGGGAAAAGAAGGTGTCAAGCGAACACTTAGAAACAATAGGGACAATTTTCTTAAGACAGTGGAATTCAATTCAGTGAACATTTCGGCCCTGTGTCCAAGGGCCTTCTTCAGTACAACACCAACAAATATATATATATATATATATATACATATATATATATATATATATATATATATATATATATATATATATATATATATATATATATATATATATATATATATATATATATATAAAAACTTACATTAAAATGCGAACTTTAAAACTAAAAATGTTTTAAAAACTTTTAAAACAGCCCTAGCATCCTCGCTTCAACAAAGTTCAACCAGGACTGATAAATAAAATGACGTGAAATTATAAAATTCATTCAATCGAAATAAAATAATTAAATACAAGCTTTCAGAGCTAGTCTTGGTTTTTTGGCAGCAAGCCTTAATGCCATTTTTATTAACAGGTTCACTACTACTATCTTTTGGTTTAGTAAATATTTTGTTAGATCATTTTTAATTAAATTTGTGTATAAAGAATTTAATGAATATTCCCCTAAGTCCCTGTTTAAAGAAATACTATGATTTATTTGAGTCTAATTTCAACTGATTCCCGAACCACCTATTTTATCTACAAATCATTACTAATGAGAGAAAATTTTTCAAAAAGCATTGTGTGGCTGGGGTTATCAAAAATATGGCTACCTAAAGCAGAATCAAAGGAGTTATTAGAAACTATTAGAAATGAATGCTTTGTCTATGTCTGCTTTATGCTGATGTAGGCATTTTTCTAGATTCTGATGAGTTCTGCCAACATAATAATTGCCACAGTCACATGGTAGTTGTAACTTCTCTCATTGATCGTGCCCTGAACATTTGCTCCGATTTGCACATAAAAGCAGAAATAAATTTTATCAGAGATATTATTTTTGGTAACGGATACCCCATCCCTTTTGTCAATGATACAGTAAGCTTTAGACTTAAAGACATTTCCGTAAAATCAAGGATATTTCACAATGTGAGGCTCCTGATAAGCCCTCAAATATAATCTATCTTTCGTACATCCCAGAAATCACGCCAAAATTAAAAAATGTTTGCACAAAAATAATCTGTATGTAGTTTTCACTAACAATTTTAAAATCCCAAATTTCTTAAACTCTGGTAAAGATAAAACCCCAGTTATTCGCCAAAGAGGCGTTTATGAAATAGAGGTGTACGGTATGGTGTGTGATATGATCCCGTTAGGTGCGTTGCGGCGAGGATTTTCCGGGCCGCACCAAGACTCCTCCTGGGCCACATGCGGCCCGCGGTTCGCTGGTTGCCAACCCATGTTTTATAATATTTCATCCAAAAACGGGTAACGGCGATCCTTATAATTTGTAATAGGGCTCACATTATATAGCTTAAAGCCTTAAAGGGCTCTTATTATTCTAATATTAAAGCTTAAAGCCCTAGATTCGAAGCGTTTCACCTGTTTGGTTTAAAGGGCTCGTATTATTCGAATATTAAAGCTTAAAGCCTTAGATTGGAAGCGTTTTTACTTGTTTTGTTTAAAGGGCTCGTATTATTCGAATATTAAAGCTTAAAGCCTTAGATTCGAAGCGTTTCACTTGTTTGGTTTAAAGGGCTCGTATTATTCGAATATTAAAGCTTAAAGCCTTAGATTCGAAGTGTTTCACTTGTTTGGCTTAAAGGGCTCTTATTATTCGAATATTAAAGCTTAAAGCCTTAGATTGGAAGCGTTTTCACTTGTTTTGTTTAAAGGGCTCGTATTATTCGAATATTAAACCTTAAAGCCTTAGACTCGAAGTGTTTCACTTGTTTTGTTTAAAGGGCTCGTATTATTCGAATATTAAACCTTAAAGCCTTAGATTGGAAGCGTTTCACTTGTTTTGTTTAAAGGGCTCGTATTATTCGAATATTAAACCTTAAAGCCTTAGATTCGAAGCGTTTCACTTGTTTTGTTTAAATGGCTCGTATTATTCGAATATTAAAGCTTAAAGCCTTAGATTGGAAGCGTTTCACTTGTTTTTGTTTAAAGGGCTCGTATTATTCGAATATTAAACCTTAAAGCCTTAGATTCGAAGCGTTTCACTTGTTTTGTTTAAATGGCTCGTATTATTCGAATATTAAACCTTAAAGCCTTAGACTCGAAGTGTTTCACTTGTTTGGTTGAAAGGGCTCGTATTATTCGAATATTAAAGCTTAAAGCCTTAGATTCGAAGTGTTTCACTTGTTTGGCTTAAAGGGCTCGTATTATTCGAATATTAAAGCTTAAAGCCTTAGATAGGAAGCGTTTTTCAACTTGTTTTGTTGAAAGGGCTCGTATTATTCGAATATTAAAGCTTAAAGCCTTAGATTAGAAGTGTTTCACTTGTTTGGTTTAAAGGGCTCGTATTATTCGATATTAAACCTTAAAGCCTTAGATTCGAAGCGTTTCACTTGTTTGGTTTACAATTATGCACCGTTACATTTTGGATAATTTATAGCATATTATTTATAGTACAATATTTTATAGTTTATCGTAAGTTGTTACATAATGAAATTAGGGGGGAAAAAGTAGAAAAATAATCAGACATATAATTACATATCACAGAAGCGATTATCCTATTCGTAAAGAGCATAAAAAAGGCATCGAGTGGTATGTTCACTTTTTTATAAGTCAATAATATGAACTGCGAAAAATTACCCATACCACTTGATGCTCTTTCCAAATATAATATTCATTTTTGTTTGCAAATGAATTTTACTCCCACCACTATATATACCAATTCAGGGTAATTGGCTACTTTTACTAAGAGCCAACCTTTGATTTTGTAGCTCGATTTTGTGTCACCCAATGAAAAAGAATCTTCATTTTGGAGAATATTTAGTTTGCTACAGTTCTGGAATCATGGTTGGAAATTTTATTCTTATTATAATATTACTGTTTACATTCTCGTCATAATTGATTATTAATATCCTATTTTAGATAGTTGTAATATATTTACGTAACACCTTTATTTCCATCCATTCACACAAAAACCAATAAATAAAATGAACAATCAAAAATACAATCAAGTTTTAAAACACTTCTCGTGAATATATCTCGATTCTTAAACCACTTGTTATACGCAAATTTTAGCACCAATTGGCTAATCACTGACTCGATTAAACTATCTCAGCGCCGCCGATGAACCAATTATGCGCTAACTTGCAATGAAAGGGGAGGTAATCTGTCCTAAATACTTCCGTATATCTGGTAATATTTCTTGTTCTCACATGAAGATACAGCTGTGTGCACCTAGGTTCAGCAGTTTAAATTTTAGTTTTTCCATGTAAGTGAACGTTGAACTTCAGTCACTTCTTAGCCTTCAAAATCGATTTAATGTTCGAATTGATATGTCTATTCTGACCTTTTAATTCACGATTGAAATTTTAAATGAAGATAGTTTTTGCGCTTCAAGTCATAAATATTTCCCTTATCCTTTGTTCTTTCAGTTTAAAGGAGTTTTATTGTTCGGACTTTTGGCCTAAAGCTTCCACGTTGTGATTGCACTTTTAATATTAAGAAATCCGAGTTTTTTAATTTAAGGGATTTTGTTTTTCCTTAGAAGCAGTTGTTTAAGTTCAAGATTGGACCTAGATTAGGGAAGTAAGAAATTAAGACCAGTTATTGCAAATGAGGACAAAAATCCAATTCTAAATTTTTTTATTATATTTTTTCTCTTTTAATTTTCTCTTTGTGGTATACGATATGCTAAAATTCTGTTCGTTTTTCTTCGGTTTTATTTCAAATTTTTATAGAGTTTAATCCAACGATCTGGATAAAAAAAAAAAATTGGAAAATGATGTTTGGAAAATGGAAAATTCGAAAATGATATATAGAACTTTCTGTTGCTCTTCACGACCCTATACTTTTTTTTTCAAAACTACGCATCACTAAAACAAATCAGGAGTTTCAAAAAGTTTGTTACGAAACTACTTTGAATAGTCTCGTTATGATGGAATAGCCTGTCCTTGTCTTGCTGAAAAAAAAAATTATAAAAATAAAAAGAAACAACTTTTCAAAATCCGACACTTTATAAAGAATGGCTGCTCTTTCTTATCTCTATGAAATGTCTATTAAACCTTTTAGACATACTTCTGTAAAGATTTGAAGGATCAAAATAAGAACGTGTCACAGGGACAAAATCCATTTGAAACTTTATCAAACAGTTTGTGGAACTCTAAGAAACTCTAAAAACCGAAACTCTAAAAAACTGTATTTTGATTACAATGGGCCCATCAAAAAGAATTGAATTTTCATGCTGATTCCAAATATATAAAATTCATTAAGTTGAATGTTAATAAAAAAAATTGCGAGCCCTAGAAAATTTGCCTGATTTTTGTAAAAAGGGGGGGGGGGACACCCCCAAAAAGTCAATGAATCCTAATGAAAGTCACAGTATCAGATTCAGCGTATACGGGAACCTTGCTATAGAGGTTTCAAGCTCCTATCTACAAAAATGTTGAATTTGTATCTTTTATCTTTTTTTAGATCCTGTTTTTTTTTGCCCATGGGTGATCGTATCGAACCAGTAGTCCTAGAGGATTGGGCCTCATTCGAACTGAAATCAAAAGTTCTACTGCCCTTTTTAAGTGGCCAAAAAGATCGAAGCGAAACTAGCCCCCCTCCCGCGCTTCTTTTTTTTCCCAAAGACATCTGATCAGAATTTTGAGATAGCCATTTGATTCAGTATAGTTGAAAGTTCCAATAATTATGCCTGTGAAGATGGCATGACCCCCAGAGTCCCTAGAAAAAGGGCTTTACGCACACAATTTGCCCATTTTCCACATATAGTATTTGTTTATTGGGAAATATACGGATTGTTTTTTTTTTTTGGGGGGGGGGGGATTTTTCGCTGGGAGAATTTTCAGTGGTTAGAAAGTTTCTGTGTGGAGGGGATTTTGAAGCAGAAATTTTACACGGAGGAGGGGATTTTATGGCATGGTTTAAAAAATGTTTTGAAATTAAATAAAAAAAAAAACATTTCTTTTCCTGGTTATTTCCTTCTATGTGCACTGCTGTGCATTGTCATAAACCGAAAGGTACTCTCAATTGCAGCTAGCCAGATTTTGTGAAATATGTATTTGTCAATCTTAGTCTTTGTCAATCGTGAACATATGCCTAAAGTTGTCATGTAGCAGTAGCTGCGTGCTTAGCTCTTGAAACATGAAGTGTATTTTTTTTTTTTAATTATAATTATTACGGATGTAATGAAGATCAGTTTTTTTTTGCAACTACAAGATGCAGAATGAAAAATTCCGTTGAGTGCAAACCGCGCATGTACGGTTGCGGGTCTAGGTGAAAAATCAGTTTCGGAAAAATTCAACTAAACGATACTTGCACACTGTAGCTGATCAGACGCAACGCTATAGCGTTGCCTATAATAAAGGCCACACAGCTCCGATGTTTTATTATTATTATTATTTGTTTTCCCAGAGGCACTTCATATGGAAAGGGTCGTCGTATAAACTTCAAAGGGGGTTCATTCGATTGGAAATCGAGAGTTCTAGTGCCCTTTTTAAGGTTCAAAAGTGATTGGAAGGAAACTAACACCCCTTCCACGCCCACCATTTCCCCAAACACATCCAATCAAAATTTTGAGATAGCCATTTTGTTCCACGCAGTTTAAAGTTCAGGAAGTTATACCTTTGAGCAGGACACTCCCCCCACAGTCTTGAGAGCAAGGGTTATAAGTTATGCCCTGGAGGCATATAAGTTTTTTTTATAGAAAGCTTTGTCGTAGAAACTTAAAACAAAACTCATTCGATTGCAAATTCAAAGGGCTAGTGCTTTTTTTAATGGTCGAAAGTGATTGTAGGGCAACTAACCCTCCTGTCAAACCCACCTTTTCCCCAAAGACGTCCAATCAACATAGTTGAAAATTCGGGAAATTAAGTCTTTGAGGATGACAACCCCCCCCCCCCACAGCCCTCAGGGCAAGGGTTGTAAGTTATGCCCTGGGGGCATATAAGGTTTTTTATAGAGCGCGTTGTCCTAGAAACGTCAAAGAGGGCTCATTCGATTAGAAATTGACATGGCTAGTGCCCTTTTTTAGTAGTCGAAAGTAATTGGAAGGCAACTAACACCCCTTCCATGCCCACCATTTACCCAAACACATCCAATCAAAATTTTGAGATAGCCATTTTGTTCAACGTAGTTGAAAGTTCTGGAAATTACATCTTTGAGCAGGTCACTCCCCCCACAGTCTTCAGGGCAAGGGTTATAAGTGATGCCCTGGGGGCATATATGGTTCTTATGGAAGGAATGCTCGTATAAACCTCAGAGAAGGCTCATTTGATTGGAAATTGAAAGTTCTAGTTCACTTTTTAAGCGTCAAAAGATATCGGAGGTTAACCAGCCCCCCTCCCCACGCCCTTTTTCCCAAATGCATCCGATAAAAATTTTGAGATAGCTATTTTGTTAAAAATAGTCCAAAGATCATATAAAAAAATCTCCGGTGTCGAAATAACCTCCCAGAGCCCGGGGGTAGGCGTTGTAAGTTATGCCCTGGGGGCATATATGGTTCTTATGGAAGGGATCCTCGTATAAACTTCAAAGAGGGCTCATTTGACTGGAAATTGAAAGTTCTAGTTCACTTTTTAAGAGTCAAAAAAGATTGGAGGGCACCTAGCACGCCTTTTTTTTCTCAAATCCATCCGATAAGAACTTTGAGATAGCTATTTTTTTTTTAAATAGTTCAAAGGCCATATAACGAAAATTCCAGAGTGGACACAGCTCCCCAGTGCCCGAGGGCAGGCGTTGTAAGTTATACCCTGGGGGAATATATGGTTTTTTATGGAAGGGATGCTCCTAAAAACTTCATAGAGGGCTCATCTGATTGGAAATTGAAAGTTCTAGTTCAGTTTTTTTGAGAGTGAAAAGAGATTGGAGGGCAAATAGCCCCCCCCCCCACGCCCCTTTTTCCCCAAATGCATCCGATAAAAATTTTGAGATAGCCATTAAGGTAAAAATTGTTCAAAAGTCAGATAACAAAAACTCAGGTGTCAACACAACCCCCAGGGTCCGGGGGCAGGCGTTTTAAATTTTGCCCTGGGGCATATATGGTTCTCATGAAAGGGATGCTCGTATGAACTTCAGAGGGGGTTTATTTGATTGAAAATTGAAAGTTCGAGCTCACTGTTTGATAGCCAAAAGAGATCCGAGGGCAAATACCCCTCCCACGCCTCGCCTCCCATCCTCCAAACCCATCTGATGAAAATTGTGAGATAAATATTTAATTAAAAATAGTTCAAAGGTCGGATAAGATAAACTCTGGTGTCAATACAACCCTCCAGGGCCGGGGGAATGCGTTCTAAGTTTTACCCTAAAGGCACATATGGTTCTTATGAAAGGGATGCTCGTATAAACTTCATAGAGGGCTTATTTGATTGGAAATTGAAAGTTCTAGTTCACTTTTTAGAGTCAAGAGATTTAAGGGCAACTAGCCCCCCTCACTTTTTTCCCCAAACCCATCCAGTACAAATTGGGAGATAGCCAGTTTTTTGAAAATTGTTCAAAAATTAGATAACAAAAACTCCGGTGTCAACACAACCCTCCAGGGCCCGGGGCTAGGCGTTGTAATTGTTGTCCTGGGGGCGTATATGGTTCCTTTGATCGGAAATTGAAAGTTCTAGTTCACTTTTTAGGAGTCAAAAGATATCCAAAGTTCAGAGGTAGTTCATTTGATTAAAAATTGAGTTGCCTTTTTAAGGGTCAAAAGTGATTGGAGGACATCTACCCCCCCCCCCACCCTCCCTACTTCCTCTTTTCCTTAAATGCATCCGATGGATTTGAGATAGTTATTTTCTTTGAAACAGTTCCAAGATCAAAAAAAAAACTTCGGAGCCAACTTACCCCCCCCCCCCCCAGAGCGCGGGGGAACTAAGGGTTGTAACTTGTGCCCCGGGGTTATATAAGGTTTTATGGAAGAGGTGGTCGTACAAACTTCAAAGGGACTCAAAGTTCTAGTTCCCTTTTTAAGAGTCAAAAGTGATCGGAGGGGTACGAGCCCCCACCCCTCCTAAGGCCATTTTTTCTTCAAAGGCATTCGATCAAAAGTTTGAGATACCCATTTTGTTCAAAATAGTTTAAAGATAAAATAACAAAAACTCCAGGTTTGACACACCTCCCCAGAGCCAGTTGGCAAGTGTTGTAAGTTATGCACTGGGGGCATTTAAGGTCTTTATGTAAGGAGTGGTCGCATTAACTTCAGAGGTGGCTCATTCGATTGGAAATTGAAAGTTCTAGTTGCCTTTTTAAGAGTAAAAGTAAACGGAGGGCATCTAACTCCCACCTCCCTTCACACACACCCTCTTTTTCCCAAATGCGTCCGATCTAATTATTTATATAGCCATTTTGTCCAAAATTGACTAAAACTCATATAACAAAAACTCCAGGGATAACACAGCCCTCCCCCCGAACCCGAGGCAAGTGTTATAAGTTATGCCCCCGGGCCATATAAGGTTTTTATGGAAGGGATGGTAGTATAAACTTCAGAGGGGGCTCATTCAATTGTAAATCGGAATTTCTAGTGGCCTTTTAAAGAGTCAAAAAAGTTTAAGAGCCTGCCTTTTTTACCTCAAATCCATACGATCGAATTTTTTAGATAGCCATTTTGTTAAAATAAGTCCAAAGATCGGTTGAAAAAAAAACTCCAGGGTCAACACAAATCTCCAGATCCGTGGGGCTAGTGTTGTAGGTTATGCCCAGGGGGCATGTACGGTTCTTATGCGAAGGTTTTGAAAATAGTTCAAAGATCAGATAAGCCAAACCCCCACCCCCACTCAAAAACTTGTGAACGATATTGTAATCCGAAACTTAAGCCAGCTGACCCCTGGCCTTCTCTGCATGGCCCGACCCCCCCCCCCAAAAAAAAAAAAAAAAAACAAACTTTTTAACGATATTTTATTCCAAAAAGTATGGCAACTCACCCCTGACCCTCCATGACCCGACACCCAATCCCCAAAAAAAACTTATTACAAATATTTTATTCCAAGACTTATGAAAGGTGACCCCTGGTCCTACATGGCCTGATACCCCTTTCCTCGCCCAAACAATTATCAATGGTAAACCAAGGGAACGGAACCCTGGACCTCCCTCCATGGCCCAACTCCCCCCCCCCAAAAAAAAAAAAAAAAAAAAAAAAAAAAAAAAAAAAAAAAAAAAAAAACTTGTTAACGATATTTTATTTCAAAAATCACGGAGCTGACACATCGCCCTCTCTCCATGCCTCCCCAACAAAAAAAAAAAACTATTAACGACATCCTATCCTAAAAATCCTGCGAATTCAGTTTAATTTTATTAGCTCTTTCCAAAACTTCTTCGCTACAAACAAAAGTATGGCTGCTGCCTGTTTCCCTAACGGTAAAAGCATAAGGCCTACTGCGTATTTGGCGCTTTACTATAATGAATTATATGAATTATATTACAATCTGAATGATATTACAAACGAATTATATTACAAATATTTTCTTTTGTGCTTATTACAACATTGAAAATAAACCCAAAAAATTACAGTAAAATTAAATTAAGCTTTCAGCAATTAATATTATTAAATATCAAATATTCATTTTAATTTTATTAATTCTTTCCAAGACTGTTCAAGACAAATACATTTTCACTACAAACAAGAGTTTGGATACCTCCCCGTTCCCTAACTGCAAAAGTCTAAAGCCACTACGTCATTGTTGCTTCACTGATAATGAATTATGTTACAAAGATTTTCTTAAAAATAAATTACAATGAAATAATTCAACAATTAATAGCATTATATATCAAACATTCAGTTTGATTTTGCTTGTACTTTCCAAGAATGTTCAAAACACATACAGTTTTCAGTAAAGCGCCAATGAAGCAGAAGGCTTTAGACTTTTACAGTGAGAGAAGGAGGCAAAAACCCAAATTCTTGTTTGTAGAGATTTTTGTTCGTTTCAAGCTTGATTTGCATATTCAATTTAAGTTTCACTCGTTTTAAGATTTAATCACTCATTTATACTAGTACCTATTGTATATTTATTTGCTATGATTGTTTTATTTAGTTTCTGTTCGTTTTGGGTTTCATTTATACTTCAATAGCGAAATATTTTTGTTCGTTTTAAGCTTGATTTGCCTATTCAACTTAAGCTTTACTCGTTTTAAGATTTATTTATCTATTAATATTAGTACCTGTTGCATACTTTTCTTGCTTATTTCTATGCTATTTTTATTATTTCTATGCTTGTTTCTATTTTTATTGTTTATTTAATTTCTGTTCGTTTTTGGTTTCATTTATGTTTTTAATAGTAATTTCTGGTCTTTTTGAGTCTGAGTTATTGTAGGTTTCTATTTCTTTTGATCTTAAGTTTAATATGGCCTTTACTTTTCTTTAGAAAACTTCTTTTTCGGAAAGTTTTTTTTTTAATTATTTGTTCATATGGCTTTTTGCAACCTGCATGCATAGAGTACATTTTCATGCACGAGCAGTTCAATATTACACTGCAATATCCCCTGATAGTTTCTCCTTAACTCCCTTAGCCATCCCAGATATATTGCAGATAGGCTATTTTAACATCCATATTTAGCTATAAATCCCCCTCAACAGGTCCCTAAGTTTCTATTTAATACCTTTATCTGTTCCTAAGATGCCACAATATGCCTTATGACAAACTTGGATGGACATAGTGGTCTTTTGATTTGGTTCAACATCCCCAGTAATATGCTCAGAAAATTCCTACGTACCCCCCCCCCCTTTTTTTCCTGGGATATTGCACATACATCCTTTTGACAATCTGAAGATGTATTGTACCTTTTGATTTAGTTTTACAGCCCCTCTAGTTTTCCTGAAAGTTGAAATTTAATACCTTATTCTGTTCCTGAGACATTGTATTTATTCTCCTTTAACAACCTGGATGCACAACCCTTTTGATGCACAACCTGGATGCACAACCCTTTTGAAGAAAAATTTTACTTTAGAAGAAAATAAATTACCCTCGATTTTGTAGACGGGTGTCATCTTTTACATACTGGGATATATCCCAGTGTGTACCATTTTTTCTGTCCCCCTATACCTGATGACACCCATCTAAAAGATCAATCATTATTTTATTTCCTTCTGAATATTTTGCCACTGGCCACATAGCATGACCAGATAATTTGGCTTTCATTTGTTACCACAATCATTAAATTTTATTGAACTAAAGAAGAATAAACAAAGAAAATCTAAAGGCAAAATATTTTGGGGGGAGTATTTCCAAACTATGAGGTAGGTTTACTAAAAAAAAAAAAAAAAAAAAAAAAAAAAAAAAAAATAACATGCCAAAATAATTGGTCTGAACTGGATAGTTTAACATCAAACGAACTATGCTAGATGGTGTTTACGGATTTTTTCGAGAATGCAAGATGGCAGAATGCTAGATGGTACCCCTTTTCACTTCTTTGTGTATGGTATGGTGTGTGATATAATCCGTCAGGTGCGTTGCGGCGAGGATCTTGCGGGCCGCACCAAGACTCCTCACGGGCAACATGCGGCCCGCGGGTTGCTGGCCCATGCCATACACAAAGAAGTGAAAAGGGGTGCCATCTACCACTCTGCCATCTAGCATAGTTAGTTTGATGTTTAACTGTCCAAACCAAACACTTTGATATGTTACAGTCTTTTTTTAGAAAACCTACCTCAAAGTTTGGGAAATACTCCCCCAAAAATATTTTGCCTTTAGATTTTCTTTGTTTATTCTTTTTTAGTTCAGTAAAATTTTAGTGCTTGTGGTAACATATGAATTCTAAATTATCTGGTCATGTTATGTGGCCATCTTGTGGCAAAATACTCAGAAAAATAAAATACCGCTTGATTTTGTAGATGGTGTCATCAGGTATATAGTGGGACAGGAAAAAAGGTACACACTGGGATATATCCCAGTATGTACCAGATGACACCCATCTACAAAATCGAAGGTAATTTATATTCGTCTGAAGTTAATTTTTCTTCACAAGGGTTTTTACATCCAGGTTGTCAAAGGAGCATAAATATAATGTATCAGGAACAGAATAAAGTATCAAATTTCAACTTTCAGGGAAACTAGAGGGGGAGTAAACCTAAACCAAAAGGTGAACAAATAAACTTTCAAATGGGGATAAATCCATTTATCTAGACAGTGAAAAAACAGGTACAAAAGTCCAGATATTTCGGTCACATATACAGCGACCGTCTTCAGTAGAAATACTAAAATAATAAAATTCAAACAAGCATATTTATATACAACAAAATAAATAACTTTTCGGGTCATCCACAAAATAATGAACTTCCGGATTATTCACTGGATTATTTTCAGAGAGAGTTCATTGACAAAGTTCATTCAAAGTTCTTGATGTAAATTTTCTTCTTTAATCTTGCCCAAATGTAAAACAAATTTCCAATGAAAGTGGTAAAGCCTTCCGTATCTTATAATTGCAATATGTTGAGTCTATAGATGTTTACTGGGTTGGTCTCATTTCCCCATATATACGACGTAAGTTTATTTGTTCGTCTTAGAACGGCAGTGTGGTCTAAGAAAACAACACCTAATTTAAAAAGTTTATTTGTTCGTCTTAGACCAGCAGTGTGGTCTAAGAAAACAACACCTAATCTAAAAAGTTTATTTGTTCGTCTTAGAACGGCAGTGTGGGTCTAAGAAAACAACACCTAATTTAAAGGTGTTGTGTCGAAAATAAACCAAAAGGTACAATACATATCCGGATTGTCAAAAGGATGTATGTGCAATATCCCAGGAAAGAGGGAGGGCAGAACACAGGAGCTTTCAGAGCATATTATTGGGGATGTTCAACTAAATCAAAAGAAACTATGTCCATCCAAGTTTGTCATAAGGGCATATTGTGGCATCTTAGGAACAGATAAAGGTATTAAGTTGAAACTTACGGACCTGTTGATGTGAGTTTATAACTAAATATGGATGTTAAAATTACCTATCTGCAATATATCTGGGATTACTAGGGCCATTAAGGTGAAACTATCAAGGGATATTGCAGTGTATATTGAACAACATCCAAATGTACTCTATGCATGCAAGTTGTCAAAAAGGCATAAGAGATAGAAATATTTATCAAACAAAAGAAAACCAAAACAGTAATAACAGCCACCCCGAGAAGTAAAAAAACTTGTCCGAGAGGGTGACAAAAATACATTTGAAAATAATGGAGGAAAAAGAAAAATAAAATAAGGCAATGACTTTTTTTTAACTGTGACTGTTTTTAACTGTTTGAATTTGTGACTACTATTTGCAAGTGCAACTACTTATGACTGTGACTCATTTCGACTGCAACCCCAACTACTTGTAGCTACAATTGCCCATGCATGTGACTTTGACTGCATCAACTACTCTGCTAGAGCAAACAACAAGACAATTCCTCAGAACTGGAGCAATGCCAAAGAGACAGGGATAGATTGATTGGGATGCTTTCGAGCTCGAAATCGACAACTGTTACTATACAATCCTGAACCCACAAGCTTAGGTCAAGCAACGTGCTTTAACAGGGTCACCATTGGACAGTCCTTCTCAAACCTGAAGTCAGTTCTAGACAAGCTTCCTTTGACTGCAAGTGGCGTCAGATGATAGTGTGCAAGGCAACATTCTCAGAGAGGTGTCTTTCTGACGATGGTCGGGACTGTTTCTGCAAGCAGTCAGTATTTACAACCTTATTTTATATTTCCAAGGAAAGATTTTCATCTTCACATGCTAACTGGTGCTCCAGCAAACTCAGCAGGTGGAGTCTCACCATCGGGTTGGATCAGTCAAGATCTATATTTTAAATACATCTAATTAAATCCCTAATCCCTTCTCTAATCAAATCCCTAATGCTACTGGTCTCACACCCTAATCCTTATATTGCAGATCCTGCGATACAAAAAAAAATAAAACCCTTGATCATAGCCTATTTGAATGTAATGTTCTAACGCCAACACTGCGTGCCCTCCAAAATAATTTGCTAAAGTGTCTCAAACGCTACAAAATACCACCCTATATTAACTTGGATGACCTCACCCTCACAAAGAGTATTAAATTCAAATATACACCAGGATAATCCGGTGCCTGGATCCACAGAGCTACTATAAGACAATCTTCTATAAGGGTTCCAGCGCCTGGAATCCAAAGAGCCGTTACAATACGTATAGATGCACTAGCCTCTAAAAGCTTAAAACGCCGCATCAAAACAAAAAAAAACGGAAAAGGGTCAAATAGTCTTGACTGAAAAATCCGTAATCGCTAAAAGAGGAAGTACTATTCTATAGCGTATGAGTAAAAATTTCGCTTTCGTCATTTTAAGTTAATTTTATCACAGGATAGTAATTTTTAATATGGCAATACTGGTTAACCCAATTCAAATACAGAGAGAGAAGTGAAATCTCGGTACCAAAGCAAAATGAGACTTCTGTCAGAGCCTAATTGTCATTACAATTTTAATTAAATTATAAAATTATGTAAAATCAGAACGAGGATTAATTATAGCGAAGTATTAATTATTATTATAATAATTAATTATAGTAAAAATACTGTTGCTACATCTCATCAAGATCAAATTAGGATTGCTCAGGTTGATCAGGTTATAAGGAGGACTGACGCTTGATAGAGAATAAATTACTCTTGTGAGCCTCTCTTTGAGAACAGCTAAGCAAACAGTTTTTAGAAATTATCGATACGGCCTTTAGACATGGCAGCAACGAGATGACTGGGTCTCATGGTCAAAGTTGTATCCAGAGGGGGGGGGGGGGCTAGAACCCACCCCCTCTCCCTAAAACTTCTGTCCAACTCGGAAAAAAGTAACAAATGTTCATAAAAAAAAAACTTTAATGTTTTTCAAAGTTTTTTTGTAAGACCCCCCCTCCCTCCCCATAAAATAGTGGATACAGACGTGTCCGCGGTGGTCCGATCCATGCGACCAAATCTCAAAATTGCAACAAAAACCACCAGATATCATTGATAACGTCAACTTAATTAACAAACTGTGTCGTATTAAAATTTCTTCAAAATTGAACATTTTTGGAAGAATCGCTTGAGGGGGGGGGGACAATTACCATGTTTATGTCATTTTCAGGTATACGAATCGTCGCCACAACGGTTTCAAAATGAAACTTAAAATTAACTTGCAAGAATCTGGCTGTTCCTGCATTTTAATTTTTTTTTTCTTTTCCTATTCTTTTACGCGATACCTGTGAAGGCATTTAAACTTATCGGCAAATCGTCACCTGTTTATAATAAGCTTAATTTTTCGGTTTGCTGAAACTTTTGGTGATAGACACGTGCATCAGCAGGTGTCTATTTTAAGCTTGGTTTTTAGATTCGTTCACAATTTTGGTGATGGACACGTGTATCAGCACGAATCTATATTAAGCTCGGAAATTCGTTTATACTTTTGGTGATAAACCCGTGCATCAGTATGTGTCTATATTAAGCTTGATTTTTAGATTCACTGACACTTTTTGCTTCGTATGTGTGCGGTTTGAGATAGTTTCATCATAGAAATTATCTTTCCTGAATTTTGGCCATTACTTTTTTGAAGCAGAATACATGCAAACAAGAAAACGCTCACTAAAATACCTCAAGAGTATATTCAGCGTATTTAAATGTATCGGCAAATCGAACGTGTCGACTTTCGTCTTGGCTTGCAGATTCAAACTTCTTTGCCGTAGATGTCTGCGGTGTACTTGTATTGCCCTCAGTCATAAAGCGTCCTATTATAGAAGAATTGGAAATGAAGCTAGACTTGTCTGCCACGTCCTCGAGAAGCTCAAAAACGGCAAGATCTTTCAATTCTTTCTGAAAAAAAAAAATACTTTAATAGTTCTAATTTTTTATATATTAGTTCTAGGTTAGTTCTAGGGTCTAGGTTATTATTCTAGGGTCTAGGTTTATAGGCTAAACGGACACATAATCCAAAAAAAATCTTAGGTTTCATATCCCCTACCCAAGAAAATCTCGTAACAAAGGCAACTTTTGCTACAACACTGTATACTTTTAATTCCTGAGATTAATTCTATTCATTTTTTATTTAGTTCCATTCAACACTCCCTGAAAGTTTCAACTTGATACCCCCAGCCATACTCAAGATATTGAATATAAGTTATTTTGATGAATTGGTACCGCATAGTGTCTTTTGATTAACCATGGTACTTAAACGTGAATCAATTCTAATTAATATTGGAGCTTATGGTGCAAAATATCTAGGAGAACTGGGAGATAATATTTTTAACCACCCTTAACTAAAAAACAAATTTGACATCCCCTTGCGAATATTAATGGCAAGTATTATTTGCCATTAAAAAACCCTAACAAAACTTCAGCAAATTGTTAGCACTTCTTTTGGAATTACCCACTGGAATTTAGCCGTGCATTGAATTCGAATGCAGACGAATTTCCTATTAAGTATTCTCAAATTAAACCATAATACACTGAAGAATTTACGACAGATTTTGGCCAGAATCAACATAGGTGTTCTGTAAAGGAGCAAAGTGAATACCACCAATTGAATCATCAACATACCTTAAAAAAAATACATACCCGCTTCAGGATTTCTACATCCTCCCCCTCAATTCTCTATATTTTTTTTTTTGTGTAAATACTTATTTTTTTTTTTTTCAAGCTTCTATGACTTTGCTTCATCCCTCCTTCCCTCAATCTCAAGAAATATATTTTAACATACACGCCTTATCCGGAAATGAAATTTCCCCCACAGACAACGAGTTAAGGTATAGACTACGCAAGCGCATAGGAATTTATAAGGGGAGAGGAGGCAATCAAAAAATAAAATAAAAAGGAGAAACTATAGAAATTACAGGAGAAAACTTTTTTTTTTTTATAGACACCTTGATTTCTGTCAACATCTTTGAAGACAGAGTCATTCAAGCTTGACTTACTCAAAGAAAAACAAAGTGTAAATACAAAATAATATAATAAAATACCCGTGATATTTTATAAAATAACATAAGACTCAGAGCAAATAGTATGGGAAACTGATAAGAGTGGAAACTGCCGCTAGTGTCAAAAAAATCACTAACGCCATCTAGCGTCAGGCAAAATTTAGCTTTTTTTTTAACTCGTAATAGTGATATTTCAGAAGCTGAGATCAGACGATAATTGCAACACAGTTTTGGTATATAATAGGAAAATCAACAGAATTCACAATTTTTTATGAAATATCTAACTTTTCTTATGAGTTGAATGAATATTCAGATGATTATGGGTTTCATCCCTGTTCTCCTTCATTAAGAAGAATAAATATAGATAAATAAATATATATATATATATATATATATATATATATATATATATATATATATATATATATATATATATATATATATATATATATATATATATATATATATATATATATATATATATATATATATATATATATATATATATATATATATATATATATATATATATATTGTATATATATTTATATATATTTATTCTTCTTAATGAAGGAGAACAGGAATGAACCCATAATCATTTGAATATTCATTCAACTCATAAGAAAAGTTAGATATTTCATAAAAAATTGTGAATTCTGTTGATTTTCCTTTTATTATAAAGTTTGTATCGTTTTAAAAAATAAAGCTGTGAGACAGAGCCAAACTTTAGCGTAAACAGCGAGGCATTGAGGAGGGGACAGCCCCTTTCATATATAGAATAATTTCTGTTCGTTTTAAGTTTTAATGTCGCTCCTTACTTTCAGTTAAAAAAAAACTTGTTTTTTTTTATTTAATTTGTGAACGTTTTTAAATTAATGCTGCTTTGATGTTTGGCTCACGGTATATGAATAATTAAAAAACAAAACTTGCACATTAATTTTACTTTTTTTGGATAAATGGCGTTCTCGAAATTTTGTTCTGACGTAATTTACGAATTAACTTACGTAACGAACTTCTATATTCGGATGTTTTTGTTACGTATATTAGGGAGTTTGTCCCCTATTCAATACCTCGCTCTTTACGCTACAGTTCTAATTTTGTTCGAATCACAAACCCCTGAATCACAGAGGCCGTTTAATTAGAATAGATAGCTCTTTTGAAAGTACTAAAAAAAGTTTTAGCGTAACAAGCGAGGTATTGACTAGGGGGCGTACCCCTCATATACGCAATAATTTCTGTTCGTTTTAGTTTTGATGTCGCTCCTTACTTTCAGTTGAAAAAACTTGTTTTTTTTTTATTTAATTTCTGATTGTATTCTAAATAATGCAGGGAAATCCGGCGCCCCTCTCATAGAAATGTCCCTTCCCCCAAGGAAACATCCTCCATGGAAAGATCCTCCCCCGTAGCCCCCCCCTCCCCCACCAGAAAAAAATATCTCCTGAAAACGTCTGTATACTTTCCATTAACTAAAACTATATGTAAACAATGTGCAAAGTTCATAACTTACAGCCCTTCCCCTAGCAACTTTGGGGGATTAAGTCATCCTCAAAGACATATTTATAAGATATTCGACTAGGCTGAACAAAATGGATATCTCAAAATTTTGATCGGGTGACTTCAGGAAAAAATGAGCGAGGAGGGGGGGCCAAGTTGCCCTCAAATTTTTTTGGTCACTTAAAAGGGGCACTAGAACTTTTAATTTCCGTTCAAATGAGCCCTCTCACGATATTCTATGACTACTGGATCGATACGATAACCCCTGGGAAAAAAAAAATATAAAAAATAAACACGCATCCATGATCTTTCTTCTGGCAAAAATACAAAATTCCACGTTTTTGAAGATAGGAGCTTGGAACTTCTGTAGTAAGGTTCTCTGATACGCTGAATCTGATGGTGTGATTTTCATTAAAGTTCTATGACTTTTAGGGGTTGTTTCCTCCTTTTTTCGAAAATAAGGCAAAATTTTGATGGGCAACTTTTGATGGGTAAGACTAAACTTGTTGAAATTTATATATTTGAAATCAGCATAAAAATCTGATTATTTTGATGTATCTATTGGTATCAAAATTCCGTTTTTTAGAGTTTCGGCTACTATTGAGCCGGATCGCTCCTTACTTACAGTTCGTTACCAATAACTGTTTGATCAGTGACCCGAGGTACCATTCTTCTACCTTTTCAAGCTCCTGTTGTCTATGGTTCAGGTGCATTTCAGGTACATTTATCTTTCAATCATATATACATAACATACTAAACATACAAATATCTGACAGAGAGACAAGCTCATTTGGCACAGATAAAAAAATAAAAGAAACAAATGGATAATCAATCAAAGAAAGACAAAGACAGACAAAAAGAAGAAAAAAGAAAAATGATAATAGAAATAATTTAATTACTCACCGCGCCACAGCAGACCCGACGATACACAGAAAAAAAAAATAGATTTTTTTCTCAACCAGCAATGGGACAACAAAAGGGAAACTAAGACCCGAGAAAAAGACCCAAAACAAAACAAAAAAAATTTAACAAATAATTACATAAATAAAATAAAACTGACAAACTTCTGTCTGTAGATAGGTGTTTTGCTTTTGGGGACACTGATGGCTGCGCCTGTCAGACTAGCGCTGTTTGCCACTCTTTCCAACATGTCTGTTACTTAAGTGGTTGATTCAGCGAGGAATGTGCCATCGTCTGCGTAATCAAGATCCCCCAGTTTTTCACCACTGGTCAGCTCAATTTCGTCTTCTGATCTTACGAAGTTTTTGAAGATCCAGTCAATTATGTGTTTGAAGAGGAAGCTGACTGTCTTGCCGCACGCCCTAGACTATTTCAAAGAGTTATGTGACCTCCCCATACACGCCTATGTTGCTACGCGTATTCTCAATTCATCCGCCTCACCAGCTTCGGTGGGACTCCGTCTTCTAGCATGATTTCCCATAATAGCAGGCGAAGTACCAAGTCGAAAACTGCTGTAAAATCCAAAAGGATAGCCATGGTTTCTTGTTTATGGATGGAACCCTGATGTGGGATGATCCGAAGTGAGAAAATGATATCTGCGTACCCTATTCCTGGAAGGGAGCCAGCTTGATTTTTCCATGTTTTAAGCTCACTTTCGCCTCTGAACATGTTTACGACAACGACGGAAAAAGCTTTTCGATCAAGCCCATGAACGAGATGCCTAGACAGTTTTTGCAATCACTTCTGTCACCCTTCTTGAACACTGGAGTGATTGTTGCATCTCTCCAATCTTAGGAGACAGACTCACTCCTCTAGATCTTCATGAAAAGGTCCTTGAGCTTTATGACAAGGCTTGCTTAATACATCTTTGGTGGTTACCAAGGAGGGAAGAGGTGATGTATGGTAACCAGAAAATTCATCAGACGGATGACTTCACTTACCTCGGTAGAATTATTAGCAAAATGCTGGATGTAAAATGCTGGATTATTAGTAAAATGCTGAGAATGTAAAAAATACAACAGCCAAGGCTCAGTGTTTTTTTCCGCAGTTGAAAAAATAGTTTATAAGAATGGGAAGATAAATCAGTAAGCTAGAATTAGAATATTAGAAGCCACAATAGCAACAGTGGCCAAGCATGGCTCTAAAACATTGGCGTTTAGAAAGACTGAGCATGATCTGTTAAATATTTTCCAGATAATTTGTCTGGTAGTTGAGTAGTAGATAGGTAGCTGTAGGTACTCGTTTGACTGATGGTATATCGAACAATACGGTCTACGAAAAACATAGTAGTTGGGTAGTTGTAGGCACTCGTTAGCCTGACCCTATATCGAACAAGAAGGTCTTCGAAAAAAAACATGGTAGTTTAGTATTAGATGGATAGTTGTAGGTACTCGTTTGACTGACGGTATATCGAACAATACGGTCTACGAAAAACATGGTTCGATCATAAAAGAAAAGTGACCAGTCCAAGTCTTAAAGCGCAAGGATGATAGATTGCCAATCATTGTGCTTTTCTGTTATCCATCTGGATACAAACGGAAAGCAGATAATCACCAAATGGAGTGACTCAAGGTCATAAGGAAGGATTTAAAGGAAGCTGAATTTCATGGGGGGGGGGGGGGGGTAAAGAGTGAAGCTTTTAATAGATTGTGGTGGAGGAACTTGCGTAGGTGCGTTGCCCTCAGGCAGCTTGGTACTGCAATAAGCTGTTAGTAGAATTAATAGTAGTTTGGTTTTGAGCCATATGATCTTATATTGTTTGGTGAGTTTCGCAAATCCGTGTCAAAGCCCCTGATCTGTTTCCAACTTCTAATATCAAAATAAATTTGAGTTATTCGGTTACATTTTTTTTTTTTTTTAATAATTAGCATTATTATTTCTAACAATGTAGTTTTAATTAGTTGGTAAGAGTATTTGATAATTTGTTACCTTGTGCTGTCTGTCTGCCTCTCTTATTTTCTGGTTAAAATCAGCGTCAATTGAATCTTCAAAATTCTCCTTCTCGGCATTATTTCTGGAAGGATTTCCACGTTTCTTCAAGGGGCTTATCACCCTTCTATAACCAGGTGATGGCTTGGGTAAAAATTTCGGAGGCGTATACTGAAAACGTTGAAGTCCTGATCCCTTCCTCAGAAACGGCCTTTTTACAATTTTTGGAGAATTTGAGTATTCCGGTTCCATTTTTTCTTCCTCCAGTTTTAATTTAAGAATCTCTTCAAAACTCTTCGTATTATTCCCAATGGGTGTTTCTTCTTGGTCTTCAAACGTTGTGTGGGATTTGTTAGAAAGTGCTAAACTTTGTTTTTCTGGTGATAAATTTTCTGGAAAGACATGATTTAGTCAATAAAACTAATGACAAAAAAATAATTAAAAGTTCAACTAAGCTGACTTATTTAAACTGAATTTAAAGAGTAAATTATAAACAATTCAACTATCCAAACCAAGACATATTCTCTACAACACGTTTTGTATGCAAAAATATGATTCAAATATTCACGGCCTATAAGAAAGAATGGCAAATTTTATCTCTACCGCAGAATTTGAGAAGTAGAAGGTGAAGCCAGAAGCCTGAAATTTTTAACCAATAAAGAGACAACCTTAGGACAGATCAATAAGAACAGGAATTAAGAAGAGAGGAAAATCAAAATCTTGTTGAGAAAAAAAAAAAATATCAACGCCATCTAATTCTCCTAAAAAAAATCTGAACAGTTTTTGTAAATCAACTGACCCAGCAGATAGTTTATTAATCACCAGAGTTATGGATACACAAAATGATGAAATCAATACTTCAATCTTTACCCATTTGAGACCCTCATAATATTGGATTCTTCAATGATTCCAATCAAGCAATTCTGATTATTCCAGAATACCCACTGAATTCATGTACCTCTTTTCTGTCCCCGGACCTGTACCAAGAACATGGGAATCTGAAAGAGGCAACCCGAACTTGTCTTACAAAAAAATACAACTTACACTATCTAGCGTTAACCATTAGTCATGCAACTAAATATTATAAACATATTAGTTGAACTCAATTTTCTCTTTTAGAATTTTGATTCAGATTAAGCTGAAGACAAGAGACACAAAAGGTAAACATGTTTTAAATTATTCACTGTTCCTCTTCCACCAAACAATATTTTCATTAAGTTATCAATGCAAAATCAGTTGCCAATAAGTTGAGACGACCAAAAATAACAATTAGAACTACAAGATTGTGTAATGACGAGTGAATAATTACAATTTGTGCTTTGAAAGACGTAAAAATTAGCTTTCCAGTTAACTTTCCATTTTCATTTTAACTTTCCATTGTTCATCTTTAAATAAAACAATATTTTCATTAGGTTGTCAATATAAAATCAGTTGTCAATAAATTGTGACGATCAATATTAACAATATGAACTACGAACTCGAGCATTGATTGCAATTACTGTCCGAAAAAAAAAACAGTCATTCTTTGAAATCGAGTAATTAATTTTTATCTAATTTTATTTGTTTTTAATTAATGGGAAGTACCTAGTTAGTTAACGAAAACTTTGATTATGCCCCCACATAAAAAGATGACAAGGTGAGTATAGTTACGATTGCAGCTGCTTTTTCAGTTGCAGTAGTAGAGGCATTGAATCAATTTCTGTGGGAAGAAAATTACTTCGTACAAGGATACTTATTAGACTATTAAGCTGCTTCTCATTATCTCGCTCTTTACGCTAAAGTTTTTTAGTACTATTGGAAAAGCTTCTGATTCTATTTTAAGGAATCTAATCTAAAAACCTAATTTGTGTTTCAGGAGTCGCGTTTAAAGAATTGGGACAGAAAGTAAAACCTTAACGTAAAGAGCGTGGCATTGAGGAGAAGGCAACCCCCCTCATACACGTAATAATTTCTGTTCGCTTTAAGTTTTATGTTGCTCCTTGCTTTCAGTTGAGAAAAATTGTTTTTTTTTTTTATTATTTAATTCTTATTCGTTTTTTAATAATATCGGGAAAACTGACTCCTCCTCTATGAAAAACTCTCTACCCCCCATGGACAGTTCCTTCCACGGAACCTCCCTCCCCCATCAGGAAAAGTCCCCCGGGCAATTCCATTCTCGTTGAAAATTCCCGCCAGAAAATTTCTTGCGAACGATTCCGCGCGAAAAATTCCTCTTAGCAAAGACTATAATTCCTGATTGTTTTTCAAATCACAGTGTCAAATTTCTCCTGGAAAGTCCACCCCTCCCCCGAGAACTTCCCTCTCCATGGAAGATCCCCCAGTTGCAAATCTCCCCAGGAGAAAATTGACCTCCTCCCCTGAAAAATGTAACTATACTTCCTGATAATAAATATTATACGTAAACAATCGTTATTCTACAGACCTTTCCCCAGGGGTTGTGGGTGGTCATTTCTTTCTCAAAAGTATAGATGTTGGATCTTTAGACTATACTGAACAAAATGGTTATATCAAAATTTTGACCAGACAAATGCGGGGAAAAAGGGTGTGAGAGGGCGGCTAGTTGCCCTCCAATTTTTTGAAGGGCATAAGAACTTTTAGTTTCCGTTCAAACGAGCCCCCTCTCGATCTTCTACGATTATTGGTTTAATATGATCCCCCATGGGAAGAACAAAATAAATAACACATCAGTAACCTTTCTTCTGGCAAAAAAATACAAAATTCCAATTTTTTTCAGATGGGAGATTGAAACCACCGCAGTAGGATTCTCTCACGCGCTGAATCCGATAGTGTCGTGTTCAGTAAGATTCCTTGAATTTTCGGATGTATTTCCCCCCTTTTTCGACAATCCTGCAAATTTTCTCAGGATTCGTAGCCTTTGATGGGTAAAACTGAACTTAATGAATCTTATATATTTTAGAATCAGCATATTAAGCCAACTCTTTTAATGTAACTATTGATATCCGTTTTTTAGAGTTTCGGTTAGCTATATTTCTCAATATAGCTGTAAGGTCATTGGCAAATATAATCACTATTGCTTACCCACAAGCTTTGATTTTGCTGTATTATTTAAGGTAAATTTTAAATTCTAACCCTCAATTTTACTAACAAGTTAAACAAGTCAAAATTACACCAAAATTTGATGTTAAGCTTATAAATTAAAAGAGGGAATAGCTTGCATAATTTATGGTAAATTGTCCTTTTGTGGGGACTTACTTATGACCTTAGTAGCACCAGGATATCAAGTAGAAGTCACCAATCTTCTTAATGGTTTGCTACTGCCAGAATGTCCTCCCATAGAGAATGAATTGACTTGTGCAGGCTAAGCAGATCGCTCTTGTATGTTTGTCGCTAGTGTTTCTGAGTCTGTCTCTGCAGTGTAAACTTGTTGAACGCCAGCGGAGCTCCGCACTGGGTAGTTACAGATTGTGCACACGTAGTACGTGGCCAAAATTTCTCCATCTACGATTTAGTATGACATCTGTCACATGAGGCTGGCCTGTCTTATGGGGATGGATTACTGCCAGTGGATGTGGAAGATAATTTTTAGACGTGGATTTTCGAAAGCCAGCATTTTGCTCTCTTGCTCCTGATTCGGGTGCTAGGTTTCGGATGCTTAAAGGAGAAGTGGTATAACGTTGCTATTGAGTCGTAGTTACAGCAATACAGACGTTTTTGGACCAAAAAACCTTCCGTAGTCTATTGAAGGCTCCATTAGCTTGACCAGTTGACTTTTCAGGTTCTAATGTTTTTAATGCTTAATCACACTCATGTTACAAGCCCATAAAAAGCAATAGGTAAAAAAAATTAACTGAAGCCAACTATAAACAACAATAAAAAATTCACCCATAACACTTCTAACATACTAAGCAACATTTCAATTTAAAACCTTTTAAATTAATAATATTTGATAGTAATTTAGCGATTACTCTAGACAACAGAACGAAAAGTGCAATGTGGAAATTTTTTAAATACTTTTGCGACAGAAAATACTTGGCACATGGGGTTCCCCGGAATCGAAATCCCTGACAGGCAATTTTTTGCACCAAACAAAAAATATTCATATATTCCGCCTTCAGAAGTCACACCCTTCAGAAGACAGAAATTACAATTAAGCATCCGAAATGTAGTCGTCATTTAAAACCGTTAAATCAAGTTCAAACGTATGATGAACTGATTACACTTGTGCCTACAAACAGTTCGTGGTAACGAACAGTTTGATAATGGGCGAAACGGATCAATAGTAACCAAAACTCTAGTAAAGAAACAGAGTCTTGATAACAATAGCTACATCAAAAGAATTGAATTTGGATGCTTATTAAAAATATATAAAATTCATCAAGTTTAATATTACCCATCAAAATTTAAGAGTCTAAGAATATTTGCCTCATTTTTGGTTACGGGGGTTACGTGGAAGAATCTTTCCATAGATGAATTTTTCTTGAGATAAGGGAATTTTTCAGGGAGCCAGACTTCCTGGCATTATTTGAAAAACGATCTGGAATCTTAAAAAAAAGGTTTTTTCAGCTGAAAGTAAGGAGCAACATTAAAACTTAAAACGAATAAATATTACTACGTATATGAGGAGGGTTGTCCCCTCCTCAATACCTCACTTTTTATGCTGAAATTCATTTTAGAACTTTTAAAACAGTTATTATCATAGGCAGCGCAATAGCGCTGCCTAAATAAAGAACGATGTTGGCACAATGCATTATTTTTTTTTTATTCTTTTTTTGTCTTAGACCAATGCACTTCGTATCGAATGAGTTGTCGTAGAAACTTCGAAAAGGGCTAATCTGATTGGAAATTGGAATGTCTTGTGCCCTTTTTAATAGCCGAAAGTGATTGGAAGGCAACTAACACCCCTTCTACACCCACCATTTCCCCAAACACATCCAATCAAAATTTTGAGATAGACATTCTGTTCAACGTAGTTGAAAGTCCTGGAAATTAGGTCTTTGAGGATGACAACCCCCAATACAGCCCTCAGGGCAAGGGGTGTAGTTGTGCCCTGGGGGCATATAAGGTTTTTTTAAAGAAAGCATTGTCGTAGAAACTTCAAAAAGGGCTCATTCGATTGGAAACTGAAAGGGCTAGTGCTCTTTTTGATGGTCGGAAGTGATTGGAGGGCAACTAACCCCCCTCTCACGCCCACCTTTTCTCCAAACACATCCAATCCAAATTTTGAGATAGCTATTTTGTTCAACGTAGTTGAAAGGTTCGGAAATTATGTCTTTGAGGATGAAACTCCACCCACAACCCTCAGGGCATGGGTTGTAAGTTATGCCCTGGGGGCATATAAGGTTCTTACAGAAAGCGTTGTCGTAGAAACTTCAAAAAGGGCTCATTCGATTAGAAATTGAAAGAGCTAGTTCCTTTTTAAATATTCGAAAGTGATTGAAGGGCAACTAACCCCCCTCTCACGCCCACCATTTCCCCAAACACATCCAATCAAAATTTTGAGATAGCCAATTTCTTCAATGTAGCTGAAAGTTCTGGAAATTAGGTCTTTGAAGATGACAAACCCCCACAGCCTTCAGAAAAAGGGTTGTAATTTATGCCCTGGAGGCATGTTAGGTTTTTATAGAAAGTGGTGTAGTAGAAACTTCAAAAAGGGCTCATTCGATTGGAAATTAAAAGGACTAGTGCCCTATTTAATAGTCGAAAGGGATTGGAGGGCAACTAACCCCCCTCTCACGCCCACCTTTTCTCCAAACACATCCAATCAAAATTTTGAGATAGCCATTTTGTTCAATGTAGTTGAAAATTCCGGAAATTATGTCTTTAAGGATGACACTTCCCCCACAGCCCTCAGGGCAAGGGTTGTAAGTTATGCCCTGGGGGCATATAAGGTTTTTTATAGGAAGCTTTGTCATAGAAACTTCAAAAGGGCTCATTCAATAGGAAATTGAAAGGGCTTGATCCCTTTTTAATAGTCGAGAATGATTGGAGGGCAACTAACCCCCCTTTCACGCCCACCATTTCCCCAAACACATCCTATCAAAATTTTGAAATAGGCATTTTGTACAACGTAGTTCAAAGGTTCGGAAATTATGTCCTTGAGGATGACACTTCCCCCACAGCCCTCAGAGCAAGGGTTGTAAGTTATGCCCTGGGGGCATATATGGTTTTTATAGGAAGCTTTGTCGTAGAAACTTCAAAAAGGGCTCACTCGATTGGTAATTGAAAGGGTTAGTGCCCTTTTTAATAGTCGAAAGTGATTGGAGGACAACTAACCCCCTCTGACGCCCATCATTTTCCCGAACACATCCAATCAAAACTTTGAGATAGCCATTTTGTTCAGCATAGTTGAAGGATGCAAAAATTATGTCTTTGAGGATGACAAACCCCCCACAGCCCCCAGGGTAAAGGTTATAAATTATGCTCTGGGGGCATAAAAGGCTTTTTAAAGAAAGCTTTGTCGTAGAAACTTCAAAAAGGGCTCATTCAATTGGGAATTGAGAGGGCTAGTACCCTTATTAATAGTCAAAAGCGATTGGAGGCCGAATGCCCCCCCCCTCATGCCCATCATTTCCCGAAACACTTCCGATCAACATTTTGATGTAGCCATTTTGTTGAACGTAGTGAAGGGTCCAGAAATTATATTTTGAGTATAACTACCCCACCGCCCTCAGGCCTAAGGTTGTAAGTTATGCCCTGAGGGTATATAAAGTTTTTTAGAGAATGTGTTGTCGTAGAAACTTCAAAAAGGGCTCATTCAATTGGGAATGGAATGTCTAGTTCCCTTATTAATAGTCAAAAGCGATCGGAGGGCGAATGCCCCCCTCACACCCATCATTTCCCCAAATACTTCCGATCAACATTTTGATAAAGCCATTTTGTTGAACGTAGTTGAAAGATCCGGAAATTATATTTTTGAGTATGACACCCCCACAGCCCTCAGGGCTAAGATTGTAAGTTATGCCCTGGGGGCATATAATATTTTTATACAAAGCGTTGCCGTAAAAACTTCAAAAAGGGGCATTGGATTGGAAGTTGAGAGGGCTATTGTCCTTTTTAATAGTCAAAATAAATCGGCGGGAGAATCACCCCCGCCCCATGCCCATCATTTCCCAAACACTTACGCCTACAATCAAATTTTGAAATAGCCATTTTGTTCAGCGTATCAGAATGGTCTGGAAATTATGTTTTTGAGGATAAAAAAATCCCCCAGCCCTCAGGGCAAGGGTTGTAAGTTTTGCCCTGGGGATATATAAGGTTTTTGTAGAAAACGTGGTCATACAAACTTCGGAGAGGGGCTCATTGGATTGGTAATCAGACGCTCAAGTGCTCTTTTTAAGAGTTAAAGTGATCGGAGGGAAACTACCCCCCTACCCCCTCCCCCCCCCCCCCCCCCCCACACACACGCGTCGTATTGTCCCGAAATGCATCTAATAGAAATTTTGAGATAGCCATTCTATTCAAAATAGTCTAAATATCATATAACAAGGCTTTTGGGGTTGAAACAAACCCCAGAGATTAGGGGCAGGGGTTGTAAGTTATGCCCAGTGGGTATTTAAGGTTTTTATGGAAGGGATGTTTGTTTGACTTTAGAAGAGGCTCAGTCTTTCTCCCTGAAAAAGACTATGTCAATATAAAACGAACAGAAATTAATTAAAAAAAAAATTTTCCACAAAATAAGTTTTTCAAGAAAAAAAGTAAAGAACTCCATTAAACCAAAAATGAACAAAAATAGAATCAAATAATCTATTAATCAAATAATCTCCATTAATATAATTTGTACTTTACTGAAAAAATTCTTCTTAAATGTTTTCATTTTTATAACTTTAAGAAATCAAAAAATAATTAAGATTTTAAGGAATAAATATCAACATATGTATATTAAACTGACAATGCACATTTTTTTTCAGTAAAATTCATTTGAATTTTTTTCAGTAAAGTACAAATTAAATTCTGGCTTTTAGAAAGCATGGGGTTTAAAATCCTACTCATATTAATTTCTGCTCGTTTTGAGTTTGACTCTGTTATTTATTTTAATTTCTGTTTGTTTTGGGTTTCATTTTTTTATTGATACTGATTTGTGTTAGTTGTATGCTTGGTAGATTATTTGATTCTATTTTTATTCATTTTTGGTTTAATGGAGTTCTTTACTTTTTTTGAAAAACTTATTTTGTGGAAAAAGTTTTTCTAATTAATTCCAATTAAACAGCCCTTGTGTTTCGTGAGTCATTCTCAAATGATTGGAACAAAAAGTCCAACTTTAGCATAAAAAGCGAGGGACTGAGGAAATAAACAATCCCCTCATATATGTAACAATTTCTGTTCATTTTAAGTTTTAATGTTGCTCCTTACTTTCAGTTGAAAGAATTCGTTTTTTTTTTTTATTTAATTATACATCAAAATCAATTATTTACCCTACATGAAAATGTTTACCTGTTATTGTAGATAGACTGGCACTAAGTACCTCTCTTTCCTTCTTTTGTGACGATAATAGCTGGTCTAGAGCTTGCTGCTGCCAGTTCTTCAGCGCTTGCAACTGTTTGAGCAGATCTTTAGAAGAAGGGGAGGGGTAGCTGACATCAGACACAGCAATGGAGTCATTCATTATGTTGTGAAACAGTCACTGTTGCTTTAACTGCTGAAAACAAGATATTTGGAAATTATATAGAACTTTGGTATTTTGATGCATGGTTCCAAAGTTAAAAGACTAGAATTAAGTCTCTTCTTCTTAGTTATAAGGGCAAGTTGGCTAGCGAACCTGACAAGCTATCCATCAGATAATCACGACTAGCAGAAAGCTCCCAGACCAATATCAACAAGAAAATAAAAATTTGCTGTGCTTGGGAAGCAAATCCTTGGCTGCTAGCAAGGTGTTCCTAAGTAGTTGTTTTTAGCACCAAATTCAAACTACAACACTAATAGCTTTAAGACAAACGACAAGTTCTGTGTTGGCGCAGTGGGTTTGACCTTAGCTTGGTAATACGGGACCCAGATATCGCACCCAGCTGTAGTTAAACACTGCAGGGCAGACACAGGAATCTCACTAGTCAAGAAGCGTCGTTACGAACTACTTCAAACAACCTGACTTAAAACAACCTACAAACTTTGCTGTTTTCTGTACTGTTTAATTCATCAACTTCGTCAGATGAGTGGAGTTTTGATAACCTTGTTAAAGCGTAACTAAGACCCTATTTCTAATGCCAGTTTACTAGAATATTGAATCAGAACAACCAAAGGGAGGTCAATTTTCAAATAGCTCGCTTTTCTCAGTAGATATTTAATCTAAATGGCCTATCTTACTAACCAACTTTGTGACTCAGTGGATATTCAAGACTTGCAGTTCTAAAAATAACTTTTTTAAACCACACTTCCTTTCCATTAACAACTAAAGCAAGGCGGAAGAACAAAGACATCTAATAAAAAGATCTGATCATATTTTCACACACAAAATTACAGTTTGAAAAGAGATATTTCCTTTGCAGCATGTAGTTGATAAGTAAATAATTGTTTCCAGTATTAATGTTTGTGTATGTCCTTATGTATGTCCCATAATAAATGTTTGTGTATGTCCTGCTTTCCTATGCGTGTTAGAAGTGGAGTAAAGTTGGGTATGTTTCCGAGCTGTATCCAGGGGGGAGAGGTGGTTATCCGATTTCGATCCCACCTTCTAAAATTTTGTCCAACTTGTGCAAAAGTGAAACTAAAGTATATGTAAACAAATTTTGTTACTAACCCCCTCCCACAAACGTTAATCCTGAATATGGCCCTTATGTGTATGTCTTTATATATGTATTTATCTGCGTGTGTATGTAATCCTTAACTACTGGACCAAACAGTATGGATTTTTTGACGCAAGCTACATATAATCATAGGCAGCGCGCTAGCGCTGCCTAAATAAAGAACGATGTGGGTACAATATGTTGTTTTTTTTGTTTTGTTTTTTTTCCATACCCGGGCACTTCGTATTGAAGGAGTTGTCGTAGAAACTTCGAAAAGGGCTCATTCGATTGGAAATTGGAGTGGTTAGTGCCCTTTTTAATAGTCAAAAGTGATTGGAGAGCAACTAGCCCCCCACGCCCATCATTCTCCCAAACACATCCAATCAAAATTTTGAGATAGCCATTTTGTTCAGCGTAGTTTATTTCCAGATAGAAAATATGTTTTTGAGGAAGACACTCCCCCACAACCCTCAGGGCAAGGGTTTTAAGTTATGCCATGGGGGCATACAAGGTTTTTATAGAAGGCGTTGTCGTAAAAACTTCAAAAAAGGCTCGTTTGATTGGAAATTCAAAGGGCTAGTGCCCTTTTTAATAGTCGAAAGTGATTGGAAGGCAACTAGCCCCCCCCCCCCCACCCAAGCCCATCATTTCCCCAAACACATCCAATCAACATTTTGAGATAGCCATTTTGTTCAGCTTAGTTGATTTCCAGATAGAAAATATATTTTAGAGGAGGACACTCCCCCACAGCCCTCAGGGCAAGGGTTTTAAGTTATGCCTTGGGGGCATATAAGGTTTTTAAAGAAGGCGTTGTCGTAGAAACTTCAAAAAAAGCTCATTCTATTGGAAATTCAAGGGGCTAGTGCCCTTTTTAATAGTCGAAAGTGATTGGAGGGCAACTAGCCCCCCCCACGCCCATCATTCCCCCACTCTTCATTTAGTCTTCAGAGTGGAAACACCTTTTTGGATTCACTCACTTTGGGACAGAATTAATTAAGAGCTTTGAACATGAATTAATTCAGTGACCCTAGCTAACTCATCTTTAATCAGCGATAATATATCAAAACCCATTCCGGTTCAAAACATGGCAAAGAGAGTATGCCAGGAATGCAGATTAAGATTAAGAACGTTCGCTATTTTCGCTATTTTCCATGAACATTGCTCCGGTATAGAACGTTCTAAGTGGTCAAAACATTGGCTTTGCCTAGATTGTACTACAAAAGAAGATACTAATGACAAGGTAGTACCTTTTGATGACTCTTTGGGTTGTTCCACCCAGACCCCGTCTACCCCTATGACACCTCCACTTCACCCATCGGGAAGTGACCTAGTCAACATTTTGAAGGAAGTGAGGTCATCACCCTTTCCGTCTCTCAAATCAATTCCTTGCCAAACCAGTTCCATGCCCCAGGACAGTCCCCCCCTCAACCACGTCTGATGTGTCTTGCCAAACCAATTTCGTTTCAAAAACAACTGATTTCAGTTGCCAAACCCCTGACCAGGCTACAGTATTCAAGACCTGTGCTTTCTGCCAGTCCAACTTGTTAAACAACGTCCCTACTGCACCTAAAACAAGAAACCTCCTCCCTCCAATGCAGCGGTTATTATCATTGATGAGTGAACTTGAAAATGTTATTTTAGAAATGTCCACCCTAACCACTTCAAAAAGTGTTAGAGTTGGTAACCCCCAGTCTTTTCCAATCCAGGAAAAGGAGAAATCCCCAATTTCTGTTAAAACCAGTATTAAAACAAGACTTATTGATGCTAATGTGGCTTCTGATAACATCATCAAAAATCAAAATTTAACAGAAGACAAGGTCAACGACAAAATTATAGATACGAATCCAGTGATTTTCGGTTCAACTAAGATAAAAAGACAAGTTTGTGTGTTTAAAGGATTAAACTGTCTTGGTTTTAATCCCCTCTCAGGCACAAGTGTTCAAGGTCAAGTTCATTCTGAAATTAGCCCTAATTATGCATGTAAAACTAGGTGTGAGTTCAATACTAGTGATGAACTATCCAGGAAGCAATTTAATGCTAATAAAGGTATATGCAAATATGCCTGGAGAGGGATTTGCAAGAAGGAAGAGTCGTGTAAATACCTTCATTTGTGTAAGAATTATTATTTGAATAATGAATGTAGTGTCCCTGGGTGCAAACTCTTGCATTCCAGGGTTTGTGACAGTTTTAGAAGTGGACTTTGCTTCGGTGAATGCAGTCAAATTCACTTGAAATATGGATACAAATATTTTAAAAAGCCCTTAAATAGTGCCGAACAAAATTTGAACCCACAGTCAGAACCCCCTCCAAGTCTTTCTCTCATCAGTTTGGACCTGTCAAAAAACGATTTACATCAAACCTTCCCACCATTACATCAAAGGTCAGTGAGATACTACAAGCAGTTCAGCTCAACGAAAACAAATTCTCCCCCCTCCAACAGTGCCAAGAAAACTCCGTCAAAAAACGAGAGTCACCGAGCCTGTCATGTAACACACCAGTGTCCATTGAAGCACCACCACCAGCTCATTCCGGGGAATTTAAGACCCCACCGTATTCTATCACCACAAAGAAGACCCTACTTCCATCTATTCGGGTTATGGAAGCATCGAATTACGTGACTCTAGTGTAAACCAGTCTTTTAGTTCTAACTTATATCCCCCCAAATCCCTACTTAATAATATCCCCATAATTTGTCCGCTATCCTCCTTTTCTCTCAAGCCCGGTCCAGCCCCGCCTTTTAATCCTGCTTCTCAAACGAATCCCCGCCTTCATCCCGTAAAAGATGCCTCTCCTCTCCCAGATCCACGTTCGTCCCACCCCCCACTGCCTCCCACAATTAACAAACAAAAAATTGCCCTCTTTAGTAACCGTTTTACTTTCCCAAAGTTGCTTGTTACGAACGCCGAAAGCCTGAATTTCGACAAATTGATCGAGCTAGAGGCCCTCTGTCAAGTACACAAAATTGATGTCATTGCCGTAACTGAGGTCCAAGCACAGAACCCTGATTTATTGAAAATTAATAACTGCTCCCAATTCATAAAACTTCGTCCCCATGATCACCCCCTAGGTAAAAAGGGAGGTGGAATACTATTATTTGTAAATAATTATCTCTTTCCCTAAATTAATTCATACTCCCAACTTTCAGATTACGATGAAATACATTTGGGTAAGTAAGACCCAAAGTTTTACCATGCCCCTTTAATTTGATTGTGTTTTGCTGCTTCTATTATTCCCCAAATCAAAACGCTGCACAAAGACAGCGATTCTACCAACAACTGCATAGTAGTGCCGACTTTGTCCTATGCAAATTCCCGAACGCCGGTATTTTCTTAGTAGGTGATGCTAATGATCTAAATTTAAATCCCCTTTGTAGTTCCCTAAACTTAAAACAAATAGTAAAAAATACCAACAACAAAAGGAAATTCAACCCTTGATTTGATTTGCACCAATATGCAGGCTTTCTATACCCCTCCTGTCCCCTTGCCCCCGTTAGGAGGAAGTTACCATTTTTGTTTATTAACGAAGCCTCTCAATAGCTTTAATCATACTTTTTCTGTTACTGAGTTCTCTTTCGCCCAATTTCCAATGATGGCCTTTACATATTTGGATCTTGGATTACCAATGAAAACTGGCTGGCCCTCAAAGGAAAAAATGACATTAATTTTAAAGTCTCCGAATTCCAAAATCTGATTAAAACAAAATACATAAATTCCTTCCCTGTGAAAAACGTAAAAAACATGTTCTAATGACAAACCATACATTACTAGCCAATTGAAAAAAACTAATTAGAATTAAATTGAATCTACTAAAGAGTGGCAAAACATCCGAAGCGAACTCACTGCGTAAACATATAAAAAAAGAAATACGTAAATCTGCTTCTTCATATTACAAATGCAAAGTCCAGGATTTATTTTCTACAAAGCCAAAACAATGGTATAATAGAATAAAGAAAATTTGTGGGGAAACACATAATAATATAGATTTCCATTTCCAAGAAGACCCTTCAGTTACAGCCAATGATCTGAACAGGTTTCTTTCTTCCATAGTTCAGAACCTCCCTCCCCTTTCTTTTGACACTCCTTATGATTTGTGCTCTCTCAATTTTCCCATTATTTCGCCCTCGGATGTGGAGGCAAAAATTAAGAACATTAAAAAGTGTAGTACATGTCCATTAGACATTCCGATTGGTACTAATTAAAACCTTTGCCGACAATCTCTCAGAGCCTTTGTCCTTACTTTTTAATGAAATTACCTCTACTGGTAAATTTGCAAATTGTTGGAAATTAGGTTTTATTACTCCCGTAAAAAAGAAAAGTAATAATCAAGATTTTGATGGTGTCCGTCCCATTACTCTTACTCCAGTTTTTTCGAAGTTATATGAAAGCTTTTTAGCTGAGTGGTTGAAAGTAAAAATAATCCCAAATGTTGACCAAAGACAATTCGGAAACCTACGCTCTACATCTACTACCCACTATCTTGTCCACCTTATGGACACAATATGCAACACACTCGAAAAACCCAATACCTGGCTCAATGTTATCGCTGTTGACTTGCAAAAAGCTTTTGATTTAATCAACCACAATATACTATTAGAAAAGCTATCTAATGACTTTCAAGTTGACCCTTATTTAATTAGAATAATTGCGTCTTTCCTCTCTAACAGAACGCAAGTCGTGAAATACCTGAATGTATATTCTGATCCCCTCCCAATTTATAATGGTGTGCCCCAAGGAGCCCTCTTAGGTCCGATTTCATTTCTTACAATGATAAACAACCTTGGTGTTTATTTCCCGGATAGATGGAAATTCGTTGATGATCTAACTGTCTTAGAGACATGTTCCAAAAATTCCAAAAGCAACCCAATGTACATCTTGGAATCGATATCAGCCGAAGCTCTTACTGATGATATGAAAGTCAACTGTTCTTACTATTAATTTCCTTAAAAACTCCTCCTTCTTTCTCCTGTCCAATCCCCCCTGAAATGTCCGTTACCACTATGAAATTACTGGGCGTTACCATCTCAAGCGACTTAAAATGGGATTGTCATATTAATGATAATATAAGTTAACTAACTTATATAAGTTAGCCTGTAAGATCAGTAGTGATATTGACCTATCTAATTATAAACATTATAAAAACTTATACACTAAACTCATCCGTGAAGCAAAGAAAAATTATTATTATACAAAAATTCTCAATTGCAAAGGAAATCTGAAAAAGATTTGGTCCACCATTAATGATATATTTTCAAAAAATAGAAAATCAAAGTCTATACCTATTCGCCTTAAAGACACAAATGGTAGATTAATTGACCCTTTACATGCACCTGATGCATTTAATAATTTTTTTGAATGTTCCTCATACTGACTCCCGCTCCTCCTCACAGGGTGTATTCCCTTGCTTCAATTTTAGATCCATGTTTTTCTGCCCAACTCATAGCAATGAGGTACTTCAAATCATCGGTTCTCTCCCTAATAGTTTTACTCCTGACTGTCTTGGATTAAGTAATAAGCTCCTGAAGACCATATCTCCTTTTGTCTACGAGCCCATCAAGCATATTGCCAACCTATCTTTAACCCACGGAGTTTTCCCTGATTTACTAAAGTCAGCCATTGTTATTCCAGTTCTTAGAAAGGGCGATCCAACTGAGATAGGTAATTATCGTCCAATCTCAATCTTCCTGTTATATCCAAAGTGCTCGAGAGAATCATCTTCAGACGTCTGTCTCCCTTTCTGTTTGACAGTCAGCACTCCGTATCCTTGATTTCTCCTCACCAATATATGGCTTTAGGCCGAAATTCTCAACTTCTCATGCTCTAATTGACGCCACACAGTTCATACGCTCACAACTCGACCTTAAAAAAAACTGTATTGGGCTTATTTTTGGATTTTTCTAAGGCCTTTGACATGGTCGATCATAGTATTTTAATAAGTAAATTAAATAGTTACGGTATTCGTGGTGTTCCCCTCTCTTGGTTTGATTCTTATCTATCTGGAAGGGTACAGAGTGTGAGCCTGGGTGGAGTATCCTCTCAGCCCTTACCTGTTCGGAGGGGTGTCCCGCAAGGCTCCGTTCTAGGCCCTATTTTATTTCTCCTATATATCAATGATCTTGTTATAGACCTGGGCCCTTCAGTGTATCCTGTATTATTTGCTGATGACAGCAACTTCTTCATCACTGGCACCAATCTACCATTGGCAATAACCTCTGCCCAAGTCCTTCTGAACAGAGTCCAGGCGTGGTGCCTTACGAATAACATGACCATTAATAGCAAAAAAAGTCAAATAGTATTATTCAGAACCCCCTACAACACAGACGTTATTCAACCTGCTCTTGGTCTCAGGTACTCCTCCGACATCCTCCCACAAGTGGAGGTTGCCAAGTTTCTTGGTGTATTTATTGACGCATGCTTGTCATTCTCTAATCATATTTCTTACATAAGAGCAATAATTTAGAGACAAGTTGCTATGATTAACCGTGTGAATTATTTTTTTCCTCCTGACATCCTAGTTACCCTATTATTCCTTTATTTTTCCTTACCTTTCTTATTGCGGATCAGTTTGGGGAAATACAAACGGTCCTTCACTAAAAAACTCAAATTTGCCCAAAACCGCGCCATTAAAGCAGTTTTTCGGCTTCCCCGTCTATATCCAAACTCGTGATTTGTATTCAGATTTTGGCATAGCTCCACTTGATCAAATCATACAAAAACTAAATTTATCGCTTGCTTACTCTGCTTTCCACAATAATCTTCCACCTCAACTCCTAACCTATTATAATATTAATAATTCGGAAGCCCACTGTCTCCGTTCATCCAATAGAGCCTTTAAAATTCTTAAATGCGTTTCAAGTGCTGCCCAGCAATCTCCCATTTACAAATCTATTATTCAATGGAACAAAATTTCCCCCAGTGTTGAACTAGCCACAAGTTTCTGCAAGTTGTATAAAAATGTAACAAAACTTGATAGTATAATTTAATCTTTCCATTTTTAACAAATTTGCTCTAATTAGCCATGTTTTATTCTTCTATATTTTTTTTTTCAGTGTTACTTTAATTTTTTTCTTTTGGTCCTTAACAAGTTATCTTCTAGGATCTTTATTGTTATTGATGTTTGTGTTATGTTTTTATTCGAATAAAATTGAATTGAAATTGAATTGAATGACATCTTAAAACGTGCAAATGCCGCATTTTCCCTCCTTAAACTCCTTAAAAAATTTAAAAGCCCTAAATCGCACTGTTTAAGGATTTTCCTGTCATTTATACGCCCAACCCTTGAATGCGCCTGTCCTGTTTGGCATCCTGGCATTTCCATTGAATTGTCGGACAGAATAGAGGCAGTACAAAAAAGGTGCCTAAGAATTATCTTCAATGAGGGTAAAGTACCTTATATTTCCCTTCTTAGGAGAGCTAATCTTGTCACCCCTAAGGAAAGGAGAGCAAAAATTACCTTGCGTTTTGCTAACAATGCCCTTCATAACCCTCGAACAACTCCCCTTTTCCCCGGTCAATATTCACCCCTTCGACCCCGCATCCCGCGTTCTGTGTCAACAAAAATCCCCCTTCTCGCCCAAATAAGAGTTTGCACTGAAATATATAGAAGAACTTTTATCCCTTACATAGTTGAAATTTTCAACCACTGAATCTCCCCGCTGCCCCTCCCCCCCCCTCACTCACTCTTTACCTCATAGTTATTAATTTTAATGCCCATTTTGCGAATTTGGAGGTTTTATATTTATGTTTGTTAGTCACCAACTAAATTATGTTTTTGTTTTAATTCTACTTTATCCCCTTGTAAATTTTACGCGTTTTTTTTTTGGGGGGGGGGGGCATTTCTGCTGACTTGACATTGGCCTTCAAATTTTATGAGTTTACTTTGTACTTTGTTTTGAACGTTTTTACGTATTTGACATTGACCCTTTTATAATTTTCTGTTGTTGTTTGATTGTTTGTTTTTCTTTTTTCTTTTTTCGCTGTATTTGACGCTAAAGTGCGAATTCGGCCCTTTTGGGCTTGTGATAGCCATTTTTCAGCAATAAATCTTATCTTATCTTATACAAAAATTTTGAGATGGCCACTTTGTTCAGCGTAGTTGATTTCCAGATATAAAATATAGTTTTGAGGAGGACAATCCCCCACAACCTCAGGGCAAGGATTATAAGTTACGCCCTGGGGGCATATAAGGTTTTTATTGAAATCTTTGTCGTAAAAACTTGAAAAGGGGCTCATTCGATTTGAAATTCAAAGGGCTAGTACCCTATTTAATAGTCGGAAGTGATTTGAGGGCAGCTAACACCCCTCTCACGCCCACCTTTTCCCCAAAGACATCAAATCAAAATTTTAAGATAGCCCTTTTATTCAACGTAGTTGAAAGTTTTGGAAATTAGGGCTTTAAGGATGACAACCCCTCCCCCCACAGCCCTCGGGGCACGGGTTGTAAGTTATGCCCTGGGGGCATATAAAGTTTTTTATTGAAAGCGTTGTCGTAGAAACTTCAAAAGGGCTCATTCAATTGGAAACTGAAAGGGCTAGTGCCTTTTTTTAATAGTTAAAAGTGATTGGTTGGCGACTAACGCCCCTCCCACGCCCACCATTTTCCAAAACACATCCAATCAAAATTTTGAGATATCCATTTTGTTCAACGTAGTTGAACGTTCTGGAAATTACGTCTTTTAGGATGATAACCCCCTCAGAGCCCTCAGTGCAAGGGTTGTAAGTTATGACCTGGGTGCATATAAGATTTATATAGAAAGTTGTTGTATAAATCATAGGCAGCGTGATCGCGCTGCCTAAGTAAAGAACGGGGACACTCCAGAACAAGACAAGAAACGGGGAATAATTAAAGAGGAGGACACTCCCCCACAACCCTCAGGGCAAGGGTTTTAAGTTATGCCCTGGGGGTATATAAGAACGACGTTGGTACCATGTATTATTTATTAATTTTTTCCTTTAGAGCAGGGCACTTCGTATCGAAGAAGTTGTCGTAGAAACTTCGAAAAGCGCTCATTCAATTGGAAATTGGAGTGGCTTGTGTCCTTTTTAATAGTCGAAAGTGATTGGAAGGCGACTAACACCCCTTTCCCGAAACACATCCAATCAAAATTTTGAGATAGCCATTTTGTTCAGCGTAGTTCATTTCCAGATAGAAATTATGCTTTTGAGGACAGTCCCCACAGCCCTTAGGGCAAGGGTTGCAAGTTATGTCCCGGGGGCATATAAGGTTTTTTATATAAGGCGTTGTCGTAGAAACTTTAAAAAAAGTCTCATTCGATTGGAAATTCAAAGGGCTAGTGCCCTTTTTAATAGTCGAACGTGATTAGAGGGCAACTAACCCGCCTCTCACGCCCACCTTTTCCCCAAACACATCTAATCACAACTTTGAGATAGCCGTTTTATTCAACGTTGTTTTAAGTTCTGGAAATTAGGTCTTTGAGGATGACAACCCCCAACAGCCCTCAGGGCAAGGGTTGTAAATATGCCCAAGGGGCATATAAGGTATTATATATAACGCGTTGTCGTAGAAACTTAAAAAGGGCTCATTCGATTGGAAATTGAAATGGCTAGTGCCATTTTTAATAGTCGAAAGTGATTGGAAAGCAACAAACACCCCTTCCACGCCCACCATTTCCACAAACACATCCAATAAAGATTTTGAAATAGCCATTTTTTTGCACGCAGTTCAAACTTCCGGAAATTATACCTTTGAGCAGGACACTCCCCCCACAGTCTTCAACGCAAGATGTAATAAGTTATGCCCTGGGGGCATATAAGGTTTCTATTGAAATCTTTGTCGTAGAAACTTGAAAAAGGGCTCATTCGATTGGAAATTTAAAGGGCTAGTGCCCTTTTTAACGGTCGAAAGTTATTTGAAGGTGACTAACCCCTCTCACGCCCATCTTTTCTCCAAACACATCCAATCTCCAAACACATCCAATCGCTAGGCTCTATAGCCTAGCTGATACTTACTGAATTTTTCATAGTTGATTTGAGTGGATTTTGTAAGGATAATGGGTGATATTTCTCACTTGCGTTTTCTAGAGAGTAATCCTTTTAGAGTGGGAGATGTTCTTTATGATGATTTACTTCCAGAAAGTATAAATGCTGATTTTTCCCCGCAAAGAGATAGTTGTTATGTGGATGTGATTTCTTCAGGATTAGAGGTGAATGCAAGATCGTTTTGCCTCTGTCATTGGAATTGCCATGTAACTTCAACGTATTATGAAATTCTCCAGTTAATTGATAATGTGAATAGTAAATTTGATGTAATTGGCCTTTGTGAAACTTTTTTAACTTCTGAGCATGTTCTGTCGTTATATAATTTTCCAGGATACAGGCTTATTGTAAGGAATAGGGAGAGAATGGGACGTGGAGGTTTGGCATTTTTGGTTAAGGATCATTTTGTTGCTAAAATAAGGGAAGACCTATCAGTTTGGATAGAAGGTAAGGTGGAATCTCTTACTCTTGAGCTGGAAGTTGGTGGAAAAAATATATTGATTACTGAGGTTTATAAGCCGCCGAGTACAGTTTGGGAGGAGTTTGAAAATGGTTTTAGTAGTTTAATGGATGCAGTAGAATTGAGTAATCTGGAGTGCATTTGCATGGGGGATTTTAATTTTGATCTTTTAAGTTTATACAATGATAATTTGGATTTTTTAAACCTTTTGCTCCAGTTATGATTTTTATCCATTAGTTGGGATTCCGACTCGTGTTACAGGACAGTCAGCTACACTTATTGACAATATTTTCGCGCGATCCCGGGTATTACATAGCTGTTATGCTGACGTTATAGTAAATGAGGTTTCCGATCACTTTCCAATAGTAGCACTTAATTTGATTGTTTCACTTAATTCACTTCAAATTTTTATTGTTTAAAAAAAGAGTTGTGAGAAAGTCAAACTTTAGCGTAAAGAGCGAGGCGTTGAGGAGGGCACAGCCTCTTTCATATACGGAATAATTTCTGTTCGTTTTAAGATTTAATGTCGCTCCTTACTTTCAGTTTAAAAAACTTTTTTTTTTTATTTAAAGGCTGCGAAAGCGGGGGGTTTGGGGGGCGGCAGCCCCCAACTGTACCTCCTAATCCCTGTACGTTTTCAGGTTCGACCTTGTAACTCAGCCTCTTTAACTCTTTAGAAAACGTAGTTTTTTTCAAATAATTTCTGCACGTTTTTGTACAGTTTATTACTTATTATTGCTCCTTGTAACTCAGCCTCTTTAACTCTTTAGAAAACGTAATTTTTTTTAAATAATTTAAAAAAGAAACTGGGTTTCTTTTTAAAGTTTGAATTCAGTATTAAAAAATTGCTCTGATGGTGAATCGAACCCGAGTTTTCCGCCTGAAAGTCTGGAGTGTAACCGCTAGACTACACAGACACAACAGTAATTGTTTTTTAGTATATGGAAGCTATTTCGACGCAAGCAAATTCCCAAAAAACTTGATATTTGGTTTTTGGAAAACAGGGAAGGAGTGATCAGATTGAGCTGAAATTTCGAGGATAAGCTCCCAGGCCCCAGGAAAGATTATCCTCCAAATTTCAGCACGATCAGACAACGTTAAAGGGGGGTTGTGGTCGGAAAAATTAACATGGGCTAATATAGGAAAACAAGGTTTTTCGTAAATGTAAATTCGGGGGATAATTTTTTCGGTCTGAAAATATCAAAAGGCCCTAACAGGTCGAATTCTGCTTCGAATGAGTCCTCATTCAACCGGATCCGTTGCCAACTGTGGCCTGTAGGCGTGGCTAAGAAAAAAAAAAGAAATGAATTTTAAGTGGCTATATTTGGTTTTTGAAAACAGGGAAGGAGTGATCGGATTGAGCTGAAATTTCGAGGATAAGCTCCCGGGCCCTAGGAAAGCTTAACTTCTAAATTTCAGCCCAATCGGACAACGTTAAAGGGGGGCTGTGGTGGGAGGGTCCAAACTTCCGGCCCAGTTTACCCCATGAAGATAAAGCCGGAGGAGGATGAAATTTTGCAAGTTTCTTAGTTTGAGCTTGGGCTACAAAATGCGATTACCGCCGTCTCTCTGCGACCTCTAGGACCTGAAATCGCTTAACATTGTGGTGGGTCGCCTCTTTATAGAGGCACAAGTGTGCCTCCTTGATGCGATAAAGCAGAACAGGACAAAGGTTAAAAGAAGGCAACTAAAAAAAAGAACCTACAGAAGTTTAGAGAGGAACTAAGTATCGTGTCATGGAAACCAGTTTATGAAGAATCTGAAAGTGCTTCTGCGGCATTCGATAAGTTCATGGACATATTGCAGCCAATATTTGAGAGAACTTGCCCAGTAAAGAGCATAAAGGTGAGGAAAAAGGAACCCCGGAAACCTTGGGTAACTATGGAGCTACTTGACTTAATTAGAAGGAGAAATACATTGTATTTGAGTTACTTAAATAGTAACCATAGTCAAGATCTAACTGAATTTAAACAAATCCGTAATAAAGTAAATCGGCTAAGGCGGTCATGCATCCGCGAATATTATGGAGAGAAATTTAAGGAAAACAAAGGCAATACGAAAACGACTTGGAATATTATAAACGAAATCGTAAATAAGAAGAAAGAGACCGAGATTCCTGATAGTCTGATCTTTGATGGTAAATTTGTTGATGGAAATGAAGAGGTGGCTAATTTCTTTGGTGAATATTTTTCTAAGATTGGTGAATCAATAAGTGAGAATCCATACGATGAAAATAATGAAATTAATGAGACGTTTAGTGATGAAAGGGGAGTTGGATTGGAAATGTCTGCAGATGAAACGAACGTTGAAGAATTAAAACAGATAATAGGATTGGTAAAATCAAGTTCTCCAGGGAATGATGGAATTAATCTGAAAGCGTTCAAGCATGTTATGGTATATTTGTTGCCTTGTATTGTTTATTTGATTAACCTTTCTTTGAAGAAAGGTGAATTTCCTACTCGTCTGAAAGAGGCTAAAGTTATTCCGCTTCACAAAGGGGGTTCAAAAACTGATCCGTGTAATTGGAGGCCCATTTCAATATTGCCCCTATTTGCTAAGCTGTATGAAAAAGTGATGCATCGACGACTTTATAACCATCTGACTACTTACGGTTTTCTTAGTGATACCCAGTTTGGATTCAGGAAAAACCACTCTGCAATACATGCAGTCCAGCACCTAACAGATTTCATCAATGTTGCTCTCGAAAAAAAGTGTACTGGTACTTTCAGTATTTATAGACTTTAGAAAGGCTTTTGACACGGTGGTTCATAAAATTTTATTAAATAGGCTAAGCCGTTTAGGGATCCAAGGGGTTATTCTGAAATGGTTTGAATCTTATCTTAACCAGCGTATTATTCGAGTCTCTATTAAAAATTCTATTTCAAAAACTTTTATCGTTAATTCTGGTGTGCCTCAGGGTTCAGTGCTTGGCCCACTTCTTTATCTAATTTACGTTGATACCATGCGTTTTTATATATCAGATGCACTTATAACGTCTTTTGCTGATGACACGGTGTTTACGATTACAGCTACTTCCCTGAATCAGTTAATTGAGAAGACAAATAAAGCCCTCGCTGAATTGATAAGTTTTACAAATTCTAGTTATTTGGTAGTGAATATTTCAAAAACAAATTTCGTGACATTTTGTAGAAATGGAGTTTCATGTGTTTTAGATAATAAAATTGTTTTTAACGGTGAATTTTTAAAGCATGTAAATAGTGTTAAATATTTGGGCTTTAGTCTTGATTTTAATTTAAGTTGGAAATCACACATTGTGATCTTGTGGCAGTTAAGATTTCAAGAGGGTTGGGTGTGATAAGAAGACTGAAAAATCAACTACCGTCAAATGTTTTACTTTTACTTTATCATTCTATTGTTAGCCCTTATTTATCATATGGTTGGATGCTATGGACTAGTAGTTTTATTTCAAGTTTTAGAAAGGTCCAAATTTTACAGAATAAAATAGTTCGTATTTTAGGTAATTACATTCAATTTGAAAAATAGCACGTTGAATTGCTTTACAAGTTTGAAAATTTTAAATATTTATCAGTTACGGGATTACCAGTTAGCAATTTTTATTTATCAATGTTTGAATAAGTGTTCACCGGAGGTATTTTGGGAAATTTTTAAAGCTAACTCATCTTATCACTGTTATGAGACTAGAAATGCGAATGACCTTGCATCGGAGCTCCGGAATACTCAACGTGCTGCGTTTCTGCCTCGTTTTGCGGGACCGGCGGTGTGGAATTCCCTCCCGGATGCTATTAGACAAGTTGATAATGTAAGCCAGCTCAAGAGTAGATTGAAGCGTTACCTTTTGGGTTATAATCTGAATGATTAGATTTTTGAATTTGATTAATGTTTGGTATGAAAATTGTTTGGACAGATAATGATCGCATTTTCGCGAAATTACCCAGCCAAAGCGCACGGAGTCGGCTCTATAGCCTAGCTGATACTTATTGATTTTGTCATCGTTGATTTAGTTAGATGTATCTCTCTTTTTTTTTTTTTTTTTTTTTTTTTTTTTTTTTTTTTTTTTTTTTTTTTTTTTTTGAGTGTATGTTTTAAGGATGATATGTGATATTTCTCACTTGCGATTTCTAGAGTGTAATCCTTTTAGAGTAGGAGATGTTCTTTATGTTGATTCAGTTCAAGTGCTGATTTTTCCCCGTAAAGAGATAGTTTTTATGTGGATGTAGAGCTTTATAATAATGGATTTGCAGCCATCGTAAACAAACCTTCGGGTTTTTGTAGATGGCCGCTGTAAATTTGTTTGTATTTTTTTATGTTAAATAAATTAATTTGAATTTGAATTTGAAATCAATATTTTTGATAACCATTTTACTCAACGTAGTTGAAAGTTTTGGAAATTAGGTCTTTAAGGATGAAAACCCTCCCCCCCCCACAGCTCTCAGGGCAAGGGTTGTAAGTTATGCCCTGGGGGCGTATAAGGTTTTTATTGAAAGCGTAAAACTTCAAAAGGGCTCATTCAATTGGAAATTGAAAGGGCTAGTGCCTTTTTTAATAGTTGAAAGTGATTGGAGAGCGACTAACACCCCTCTCTAGCCCACCATTTTCCAAAACACATCCAATCAAAATTTTGAGATATCCATTTTGTTCAACGTAGTTGAAAATTCTTGAAATTAGGTCTTTTAGGATGATAACACCCTCAGAGCCCTCAGTGACAGGGTTGTAAGTTATGCCCTGGGGGCATATAAAGTTTATATAGAAAGTTGTTATATAAATTTCAAAAAGAGCTCATTTGATTGGAAATTGAAATTGCCCTTTTTAATAGTCAAAAGTGAGTGGAGAGTAATTGACCCCCCTCTTACGCCCACCATTTACCCAAAAAACATTCAATAAAAGTTTAGATATAGCCATTTTGTTCAACGTAGTTAAAAGTTCTGGAAATTATGTATTTCAGGATGACAAACCCCCCAGAGCCCCAAGGGCAAAGGTTGTAAGTTCTGCCCTGGGGACATTTAAGGTTTTTATAGATAGAGTTGTCGTAAAACTTCAAAAGGGGCTCATTCAATTCGAAATTGAGAGGGCTAGTGCCCTTTGTAATGGTCGAAAGTGATTGGAGGGTAACTAACCCCCCCTATCACGCCCACCATTCCTCCAAACACATCCAATTAAAATTTTCAGATAGCCATTTTGTTCAACGTAGTAGAAAGTTCTGGAAATTATGTCTTTGAGAATGACACCCCCCCCCCGCACTCAGGGCAAGGGTTGTAAGTTGTGTAAGTTGTGCCCTGGGGGCATATAAGAATTTTATTGACAGTTTTTATTGACATTTTTAGTAGTTGAAAGTGATTGGAGAGCGACTACCATCCCTCTCACGCCCACCATTTCCCCAAACACATCCAATCAAAATTTTGAGACAGCCATGTTTTTTTAACATAGTTGAAAGTTCTGGAAATTCGGTCTTAGAGGATGACAACCACCCTAACAGACCTTAGGATAAGGGTTGTAATTTATACCCTGGGGGCATATAAGGTGTTTATAGAAAGCGTTGTCGTTTCCAAAGGGCTCATTCGATTTAAAATCGAAAGGCCTAGTGCCCTTTTTAAAAGTCGAAAGTGATTGGAAGGCTTGATATTATTATAGTAAAGATCGAAGTGGGTATAATGTATTATTTTTGTTGTTGTTGTTGTTTAGACCAGGGCACTTCGCATCGAAGGAGTTGTCGTGGGAACCTCGAAAAGGGCTCATTCGGTTGAAAATAGAAAGGGCTGATGCCCTTTTTATTAGTCGAAAGTGATTTGAGGGCAACTAATTCCCCTTCCACTCTCACCCTCCCACGCCAACCCTCCCATTTCTGCTCTTAAAATTTATCCAAATCAAAATAGCGTTAGTGTATCCAAGCTATCAAAGAAAGTAAACAGATTTTTTTTTGCGAATGGTATCAAGTTTTCCATTTCAGGTCAACTAGAGAAGGTATGAAACTAAATTAAACAGTACTATTTGTGTCCAGATTTTTAAAAGGGTGTATGTTGTTAAAAATTGCTGAAAATTTTTCTCCAGCATACAAATAGCAGGCCAAACTATAAAGTCTTTAAAAAAAACGAAAAGATTTAAAGTATTATTTTCTTTTTCCCTGAAAAGACTATGTCAGTATAAAACGAACAGAAATTAATTAAAAAAAACTTTTTTCCACAAAGTAAGTTTTTCAAAGAAAAGTAAAGAACTCCATTAAACAAAAAACGAGCAAAAATAAAATCAAATAATCTACCGAGCGTGAAACTACCAAAAATCAGCATCGACAAATAAATGAAACCCAAAACGAACAGAAATTATAATAATTAACCAAGTCAAACTCAAAACGAGCAGAAATTAACATAAATTGGGCGCAAAACCCCCTAAGCCTCCCCAAGGCCTGAACAAAATTTGCACTTTACTGAAAAAATACAAATGAATATGCATTGTCAGTTTAATATACATATACTGATATTTAGTAATTAAAATATTAATATTATTTGATTTATTAAAGTTATAAAAGTAAAAACATTTATATTTTTTAGCAGTAATATACTGCAGTAATATACTGCTACTACTACTGCTTATAGTCAAACTATGTCCATAATATAATTTTAGTAGCTTAGCGTACCTCTCAATATGGCCTGGAAGTTTCAGCCTAATAGGCTACTCTATGCTGTTCTTGAGATGCTGCTGATACGCCCTTTTGACAGTTTGAATACACATTATATGTTTCAATTTAATTAAAAATGCTCCAACGTTTCGTGGAAATTTCTCTTTAATACCCTTAATATTAAAAATAGTATCAACAGTAGCAGTAGAAGTATCAGAAGCTGTATCCATGTAGTACCTTATGGTTAGTTCAACATACCCCTCAACATGCACTGTAAGTTTCGATTAATACTCCAAGTTGTTGTTAGGCTATAGCTGTTCCAGCTTTTTAATAACTTGAATTGAGATAGTGTGTTTAGACTTATTTCAACATCCTTCTCAACTTTCCCATATAGTGTTATTCTAACATCCCCCTTAACAAGTCCTGAAAGTTTCAGCTTATTACTCTAGACCCGTGATTCCCAACGTAGGGTGCAGGCCCCACCTGTTGGGTATGATAATATTTTGGTGGGCAATGGGCGGAACTTGTACCCTTTGGCTTACTATTCCTTAGAGCCTTAATGAAAAACCTTCATTTGCATTCTGTGTTTTGATTTAGTTCACGTCACCCTAAATCTGGCTGAAACCTTCATCCTAATACCCTTAGTAAAAGTAGTAGTAGTCGTAGCAGTACTAGTATTAGTGGTAGCATGAAGATAATCTCTCTTGCTTAGTTCAAAACCCACATTCAAGATGCCTCAGATTTTCAACTTAATATTTTAAGCTGTTCCTAAGGTATTGTTTATATTCCCTTTTGGCAACCTGCATGCACTTAGGATGCTTTGATTTAGTTGTAACTCCCCCCACAAACGTCCTTTAAAAGTTTCACTTTAGCCTCAGTAGTAGCAGTAATTTTAACAGCAGCAGGACTAATATCCTCGTAGTCGCTTTTGGTTAGTTCAACATCCCCCTCGGCATACCCTAAAAGTTTCGACTCCATACTCTAAGCAGTTCTGGCGATATTTCTGATACTTTTTTTGGTGACCTGCATCGATACAGTACGTTTTGATTTAGTTCAGTATCCTCTCGACATTCCCTGAAATTTTTACCTTACTACTCTTAGCTTTAGTTTTAGTAGGAGTAACAGTGGCAGTAGTAGTAGTAGCATGTAAATATTGCCTTTTGGTTTGTTCAGCGTCCCCCACATCATGCCCTGTAAGTTTTAACTGAATATTCTAAGTCGTTCCTAAAATATTGCTGATGCACCCTTTTGGCAACCTGGATGCACATAATGTTTGAATTTAGTTCAACTTCCCCCTGAACATTTCTAGAAATTTTCCGCTTAATACCCTTAGCCCTAGTAGTAGTCGCAATAGAAGTAGCAGTAATAGTAGTAGTAATAGTAGTAGGAGTAGTAGCGTGCAAATATTGCCTTTTGGTCAATTGACCATCCCCCTCATCACTCCCTGAAAGTTCCAACTTAATACCATAAGGTATTCCTGAGATACGTCCTTTTCATAACCGGTATGCGCATGTGTTTTCATTTAGTTCAACACTCCCTGTAACATCCCCTGAAAGCTTCACCTTAATGCCCTTGGATATTTTGGACACCAAGGGTCAAACATGCCCCACTTTCCCAATAAACAGTAATATATATAAACAATGGGCAAATTACAGCTCATAATCCTCGCCCCATAGGCTGTTATAGGATGCTTTCCCCAGAGGGACAGTTGTTGTACCTTTCTGTTGGTCCTATGTAGAAAAAACGGCTGTCTAAAAATTTTGATCAGATGTACTTGGGGCAAAGGGGTGTGGGTTTGGGGGGAGGGGGCTTGCCCTACAATTGCTGTTGACCTTGAAAAAAAACCCTAGAATGCTCAATCTCTAATCGAAGGAGTCCCTTCCTTAGTTTCCACGACAACTCCTTCCATACGAAGTGCCTTCTTAAAGAAAAAAATAAATAAATAACACACAGTACCAGCTTCGCTATTTACTGCGCTGTCCAGGATTTACTGAAACTCGTATAAGCCAAAAAGGTAAATACAAAGATGGTGCTCATTACTATAGCCTCTAATATCTACTACTTATATTCTAGTCTCAATGATTAATTTGGATTGAGAGTTGTTCATTTACCGAGTGATATGTTGCGTACAAGTAATATTATAATAAAAACAAATTCTTTTATTAGACAGTAAAAACAAGGACGAAATCTCTGGATAAATCGGTCACATCGCAGTAACCGTCATCAGCAGATAATCAGATAAAGAATTTATCTACTGATGATGGTCACTGTGTATGTAACCGAAATATCCGGAGATTTTGTTATTGTTTTTACTGTGTAATAAAAAAACTGGTAAACTGTTATTTTTACGTCATGAAAAGGCAGTGCATTCTTCAAAAATACCTATTATAGGGTATAGTACTTTTGATTTCCAATCCAGTTAGCTTCTTTTCGGATCTTCTAGAACAATTGGTTTGATATAATTACTCCTGGGAAAAAATTTAAATAAACATGCATGTGTTATTTTTTTTCTTGCAAAAAATTCAAAATTCTACATTTTTGTAGATAGGAGCTTTTAACATCTTTTTAAGTTTAGAAAAAGATGTTAGCCGCTTGTGCACTGTTGCCCGTACTAGAGGGAGATCTGTTTATGTCGGACGATGAAAGTAATATGGAGTTTATTGGGGAGAAAGTGAATTTATACCCCAGTGATAAAGATTCTAAAATGAAATTTGGAAAAAACAATTGGTTTCTCTATGGTTACCAGTCCTATGTCTACCAACGATGGAAGAGAAGAAATGAAATCAATAAAAAGAGGAAGGAAGTCTCTTAAACTGACATCAGTTCGTGCAATCACTAAAGCAAAAGTCAATAAAGAGCAAGTGGAAATCTTTCCAGTGACATCAATTCGTGGAAGTACAAAAGACAAAGTGGATAGAAAGATAATGCGAAAGTTCACGGAAAAGACAAGAAAGCTGCCATCCTTGTTTTAAAACCACGCCCAACTCTATAGTTGTTAGACCAAGAGTTGTAGAAAATCGTCCATGGGTGAGAAAACTTACTAGGCCATTGAGTCCAGGAATGTATTCAAAATTGGTAGCAAAACGGCGTGAACATGGGATTAATGTTCATACTGAATCTCAAAAGATAACATTTAGAACTTGTCAATAGAAGAAGTTGATGATATGAGTGAACACTTTCGAATTTTGTAGTGTCTAAATTATCGTTGTTTAAATAAATAAATAAAAAAAAATATTGACTTTACTTTAAGAAAAGCAAGAAGCCGACTAAATTGCCAATAATTTTTCCCCTTTAACAAGCATTATCTTCATTGACTACAAGTCAGACATTTTGTGCTAAGAAGCTGTTAAAAGAGTGACTCGGGCTCATAGTAAAGAGTTATTTTGTATTCTTATATCTCTGTACCTCTCCCCCCCTTCTTGCAAGGGTTGTACCTGTATAGACCTAAAAGTGGATTAGCCACTCTTGGAATAATATCGGTCAATAGCACCTTCGTCTTAAAAACACATGAAGAAGAAATCTTCTGAATTTTAGAATATTTAGGAACCAAGGAATTTCTTTTGCTGGGACAATACTGGAGGCATATTAATTATACCGAAGATGTCTCTGGAATCGTTAAAGCAAAATATATTTTAAAAAGAAATAGAAATTAGTTTAGATTTCGAGGTGAGTTAGGTAAGAGTTTTGGTTTAAAAGATATGCAACGATTAAATTAGGTTTAAGTTACACACCCGAACTTACAAGCCTGGGATTATTTGTCAGGGATCTAACAAGGGAGAAAACACCCACAAAGAGTGTTTTGTCTTGATGCAATTTGCCCCATCAAATTCATCACATTAGAGAACCATATTGCAGAAGTCTCTACCCTCTATCGACGAAAATAGAAAGTTTTGTACTTGTACAAATTACAGAAAGATGTTTTAAGTACTAACAAGAATGATATCAAGTTCCAAATATCTCGTTGACGATGGATACTCATTGAGATAGAAGATTAAAGATTGCTATAAATAAAAAAGGCTTCTGTGTTTTCTTGGGCTCTCTATTTTACGGTGTTCCGAATAAAGAGGTGGTTGTAAGCTAGAGCTTGTTTAACTTCTACATAAATTCTCCACTGGTTATAACAAAATAAAATAAAAGACACTTCAAAATATCTATTGTTTCTGTACTTTACAAATTATATTCTAGCCTTTAAGGGTTTACAGAAGATCACAGTCACATTTTCTTTTTTAATACTTCACATGTTTTCAAACTTTGGAAGGGCTCATTTGATTACAAACTGAAACATCTAGTGCCTTTTTAAAAAGTCAAAAGGGACTGGAGGGTAAACAGTTCTCCTTCTATGTGCCTTGTCCCCCAAAGATCCAATCGAAATTTTGATACAGCCTGCTTGTTCGGCATAGTCGAAAGGTTCAATAGCTATGACTCTGGGGATGACAACTTACACAGTCCTTGGGGCAAGGGCTTTAAGTTACACAATTAGTCGAATCTTTATGTATAGACTTTGTTATTGGGGAAGGGGGCGTGTTTGACTCTTTGTGTAAAAAAAAAGGTCAATGGCAGTTAGGTGAAGTTCTGAGAGAATGTTTGGGAAGTTATTTACTACTGCTCACACTGCTACTATCGCCACTTATGTTTCTAGACCTGCTAATTCTATTATGGTTGCTAGTAAGGCTAAAGGTATTAAGGTGTACAATCCGAAATATGTTGTCCTTTGGGCAAGGACTGTAAGTTACACAATTCGCCGATTCTTTACATATAGAATTTATTATTAGGGAAGGGGGCGTGTTTGACCTTTTGTGTAAAAAAAAAGCGATGGCATTCAGGTAAATTTCTCAGGGAATGTTGGAGGGAATAATCTACTGCTACTCACACTGCTACTATCACCGCTTATATTTCTACACATAGTACTTCTTCTGCGATTACTACCAAGGCTAAGGGTATTAAGGTAAAAATTAAAAATATGTTGATCGGAAGTCGAACTAAAATCAGAACACACTATGTGCAAACGATTGTCAAAAGGATATATCGGCAATATTTTAGGAATGGTTTAGAGTGTTCAATTTAAGGAACCAGGACATGATGAGAAGGATGTTCAACTGACCAAAAGGCAGTTTGGGCATACTAATGCTATTACTGTTCCTAATATTACCAATAAGGCTAAGGGTATGAAGGTGACATTTCCATTGATTTTTTTTTGGGGGGTGGGGGTGAAGGGGGTTGTTGAACTAACCAAAAGCCAATATTAGCATAATACTATTACTACTAAAGCTAAGGGGATTAAGGGTATTAGAGAGCTAAATCAAAACACTATGTGCATGTAATTTGCCAAAAAGACGTATCAGCTATGTCCGAGATCTCAGAAACAGATTAAAGTATTCAGATGAAACTATCAGGGCACGAAGAGAGAATTTTGAAAAAGACAAATAAGGTAAAATGTGAATACTATTACTTGAATACTATTATTATTTGATTTATTAAAGCTATGTTAACTTATGTTAAACTTATGTGAACTTAAGTTAACATAAGTTGGGCACAAAACTCCTATGCCTTCCCAAGGCCAGAACAAAATTTGCACTTTACTGAAAAAATATAAATGTTTTTACTTTTATAACTTTAATAAATCAAATAATATTAACATTTTGATTACTAAATATCAGTATATGTATATTAAACTGACAATGCACATTCATTTGTATTTTTTCAGTAAAGTGCATTTTTTGTTCTGGCCTTGGGAAGGCATAGGGGTTTTGCGCCCGACTTATGTTAATTTCTGCTCGTTTTGAGTTTGACTCGGTTAATTATTGTAATTTCTGTTTGTTTTGGGTTTCATTCATTTATCGATGCTGATTTGTGGTAGTTTCACGCTTGGTAGATTATTTGGTTTTATTTTTGCTCATTTTTTGTTTAATGGAGTTCTTTACTTTTCTTTGAAAAACTTATTTCGTGGAAAATTTTTTTTAAATTAATACCATAAGAAAATACACGTGCTGATACACTTTTTTCACAAACTAAGTAGAGAAAAATTTTTTCTTTTTTTTAATTTCACCAACCCCTGGTCTAAAATAACAGATAAAACAATGTTCCCAGTTTTCTTGTCAAAGAAAATGCAAAACCTTGGCAAATTTTGGTAGAGAATTGATAGATTGCTTTTCGGATTTGGTAAAATTTTTATTTTTGGAGGTGTTTGTGGGATGTGAATAAGGTACAACACCATATACATAATTCATATTCAGTGACGGGGCAAAGCATAGCATATATTAAATACATAAACCAGCCTAACCTAACCTAGGTACCTTTTTCCCCCCTAAGCCCCAAAAAAACAAAAGTTTAAATATTGTAAACGCAATGACAAACCACAGTTTGCAATCCAATCCTCTATTGAAAGAAACACGTTTGACTAGTTTCCTAAGCATCTTCCCTATACAATATATCGCGTGGGTTCCAGCTAATTGACAAGTACCAAGGATTATTATACATCAAACAGTTCATAGTAACAACTTGTAAATAAGCCGTTAGAAACTTTTAGAACCTCTAATAAAAGGAACTTTAAAAACGATTAATCTATAGAAGGAATTAGCTGTTGAAGTTGATTCAAAATATATAAAATTCATTTGGTGCCCATCAAAAGCTACAAGCTTGAGAAAATTTGACTGATTTTCAAAATAGGACAAAAACACCCTTAAAAAATTAAGAGATCCTAATGAAAATCACACCATCAGATCCAACATATGAGAGAGACCTATGGTAGACTTTTCAAGCTTCCATCTACCAAAATGTGGAATTTTACATTTTTTTTCCAGATGAATCACTATGAACGCAATCACATTGTGCATAAGCTATTATGAAGAATGGATGGTGGGGGGTAGGGGCGAAGTACAAATTTATTCATTTGTTATTTTCTTTTTTTCCCCAGGGGTAATTGTATCAGACTATTGGTCCTTGAAGATTGGAAGAGGACCCTTTTGAACAGAAAACTGGATTTTCTAGTAGCCTTTATCAGTGATTGAAAAGATTTTGCAATGAGAAAGTAACCTTTTCTGCCATTTTTAAGCACAAAACTGTAATTTTCCCAAAAAGAGTACCAAACATACCATTGACTGACAATAATGAGATAGGAAATCAATTTATTAGGATAAGAATAAGCATTGGGATTCTCAGTTGCAGAGAAGTAATACTGCAATGCGGGCCATTTGTTCCTGAAAAGTCATATAGTCTAGTACAAGATAAATGGTAAATGTACACATTTATTATCTTAATCCTTGTCTTAACTAAGTTGATTTACTTGATTTGTTATGAAATTTGCGGAGAGGCATGTAATTGTGCATAAGCTATTATGAAGAATGGATGGTGGGAAGAATGGGGGGTAGGGGTGGGTGCCAAATGCCTGAAAGAGCACATTTCAATAGCTAAATTATCTAGCTCTACATGAGCATTCAGATAAATATGGGTATGTGTGCATGGGGGGTGTAGGATTTAATCTCAAGTTTCTCTTCATTTAGACAAAGCCTGAATAAGATTACTGTGGGGAAAATCTCCTGCGTTATTACAGAAAAATATTTCTGGCATTTGTTTTCAAGCTTTATTTACCTAAACTGATCTGGTTTATGCCTATAACATAATGATATATAAGTGCACTGTATAAATTATGAAGAATGGGTAGTGGATCACTTTTAAGGTACTGTAGGGGGTTAGATGTCTCAAAGAGTACATTTTAATGGCCTAATTTTCTAACCCTTATTGGGTCTCATAATAAATATTATGACCCTTATTGGGTCTCATTTGGGTCTCATAATAAATATTATTGGGTCTCATAATATATCATATTGGGTCTAATAAATCATATTGGGTCTCATAATAAATATTATGACCCTTATTGACCCTTATCTAATATTATGACCCTTATTGACCCTTATCTAATATTATGACCCTTATTGACCCTTATCTAATATTATGACCCTTATCTAACCCTTACTGGGTCTCTAGATAAATATTCAATGAGTTTTGAGGGATTGTGTTCTAGTCCCTCTTGATTCCCGCGGATATTTTGGGTTTACGACTTAAGTCTAACCCCACAGACTTTTCCATGGAAGGCAATTTCGCAGGAGGAATTTTTTGTAGGGAAGAATTCTCTGGGTGAAATTTTTCAGAGGGGAAAGGGGGTTTTTCTGACAGGATTTGAAAAAAAAATCAAAGTTAGAGATTAATTCAGCTGAAAGTAAGGAGCAACACTAAATTTTGAAGAAACAATAATTATTCCATATATCAGTGTTATTGTACCCTCTGCCACTCACTTACTATGCTAAGGTTTTTTGTACTTCAAAAAAGCTTCCTGTTCCAATTAAATGGCCCTTATATTTCAGCAGTTATTCTAAAAGAATTTGGAAAGAAGTCAAACTTTAGCGTAAAGAGCAAGGGGTAAAGGAGGGAGCCCCCCCTTCATAAACAGAACAACTTCAGTTCTTTTTAAGCTTTAATGTTACTCCTTACTTTCAGTCAAAAAACTTGTTTTGTTTTTCTTATTTAATCTCAATTTGAGCTGTTATGGTCATGGATAAAGGGGTTATTTTTTAGTAGGCTATGTGCCTACTAATGCTCTAATGATGCTCAAGATTTAAGGTTAGCTCTTCCCATGGAACCCATGGACCATTAAAATCAGTTAGAGATTCTAGTCATAGGCAGCGCGCTAGCGCTGCCTAAGTAAAACAACGATGTGGGCACAATGGGTTTTTTTTTTTTTTGGTTTTTTTTTTCTCTATACCTAGGCACTTCGTATTGAAGGAGTTGTGGTAGAAAAACTGCGAAAAGGGCTCATTCGATTGGAAATTGGAGTGGCTAGTGCCCTTATTAATAGTCGAAAGTAATTGGAGGGCGACTAGCCCCCCCCCACGCCCATCATTCCCCCAAACACATCCAATCAAAACTTTGAGATAGCCGTTTTGTTCAGCGTAGTTGATTTCTAAATAGAAAATATGTTTTTGAGGAGGACACTCCCTCACAACCCTCAGGGCAAGGGTTTTAAGTTATACCCTGGGGGCATATAAGTTTTTTATAGAAGGTGTTGTCGTAGAAACTTCAAAACAGGCTCATTTGATTGGAAATTCAAAGGGCTAGTACCCTTTTTAATAGTCGACAGTAATTGGAGGGCAACTAGACCCCCCCCCCCCCACGCCCATCATTCCCCCAAACACATCCAATCAAAATTTTGAGATAGCCATTTTGTTCAGCATAGTTCATTTTCAGATAGAAAATATGTTTTTGAGGAGGACACTCCCCCATAACCCTCAGGGTAAGGGTTTTAAGTTATGTCCTGGGGGCATATAAGGTTTTTATAGAAGGCATTGTCGTAGAAACTTCAAAACAGGCTCATTCAATTGGATATTCAAAGGGCTAGTACCCTTTTTAATAGTCGAAAGTGATTAGAAGGCAACTAACCTCCCCCTCCCCACGCCCATCAGTCCCCCAAACACATCCAATCAAAATTTTGAGATAACCATTTTGTTCAGCGTAGTTGATTTCCAGATAGAAAACCTTTTTGAGAAGGACCCTCCCCCACATCCCTCGAGGCAAGGGTTTGAAGTTATGCCCTGAGGGCATATAAGAACAATGTTGGCACAATGCACCATATATTATTTTTTACTTTAGAGCAGGGGACTTCATATGGAAGGGGTCATCGCAGAGACTTCAAAAGGGGCTCATTCGATTGGAAATCGAGAGTTCTAGGGCCCTTTTTAATAGTCAAAAGTTATGGGAGGGCAACTAACCCCCTGCCCCACGCCCATCATTCCCCCAAACACATCCAATCAAAATTTTGAGATAGCCATTTTGTTCAGCGTAGTTGATTCCCAGATAGAAAATATGTTTTTGAGGAGGACACTCTCACACGACCCTCAGGGCAAGGGTTTTAAGTTATGCCCTGGGGGCATATAAGGTCTTTATAGAAGGCGTTGTCGTAGAAACTTCAAAACAGGCTCATTCGATTGGAAATTCAAAGGGCTAGTACCCTTTTTAATAGTCGAAAGTGATTGGAGGGCAACTAGCCCCACCCCCCACGCCCATCAATCCCCCAAACACATCTAATAAAATTTTGAGATATCCATTTTGTTCAGCGTAGTTGATTTCCAGATAGAAAATATGTTTTTGAGGACACTCCCCAACAACCCTCGGGGCAAGGCCTTTAAGTTATGCCCTGAGGGCATAGAAGAACAATGTTGGCACAATGTACCATATATTATTTCTTTACTTTAGAGCAGGGTACTTCATATGGAAGGGGTCGTCATAGAGACTTCAAAAGGGGCTCATTGGATTGGAAATCGAGAGTTCTAGGGCCCTTTTTAATAGTCGAAAGTGATTGGAGGGCAAATAGCCCCCACGCCCATCATTCCCCCAAACACATCCAACCATAATTTCGAGATAGCCATTTTGTTAAGCGTAGTTGATTTCCAGATAGAAAATGTGTTTTTGAGGAGGACACTCCCCCACAACCCTCAGGGCAAGGGTTTTAAGTTATGCCCTGGGGGCATATCAGGTTTTTATAGAAGGCGTTGTCACCCTCCCCCACAACCCTCAGGGCAAGGGTTTTAAGTTATGCCCTGAGGGCATATAAGAACAATGTTGGCAAAATGTACCACATATTATTTTTTTACTTTAGAGCAGGGGACTTCATATGGAAGGGGTCGTCGTAGAAACTTCAAAACAGGTTCATTCGATTGGAAATTTGAAGGGCTTGTGCCCTTTTTAATAGTCGAAAGTGATTGGAAGGCAACTAACCCCCCTTTCACAACCGCCATTCCCACAAACACATCCAATCAAAATTTCGAGATAGCCATTTTGTTCAGCGTAGTTCATTTCCAGATTGAAATTATGTTTTTGCGAAGGTTACTCCCCAAAAAACCCTCAGGGCAAGGGTTTTAAGTTATGCCCTGGGGGCATATAAGGTTTTTATAGAACGCTTTGTCGTAGAAACTTCAAAAAAGGCTCATTCGATTGGAAATTCAAAGGGCTAGTGCCCTTTTGAACAGTCGAAAGTGATTGGAGGGCAAATAGCCCCCTCCCTCCCCCGCCCATTATTCCCCCAAACACATCCAATCAAAATTTTGAGATAGCCATTTTGTTCAGCATAGTTGATTTCCAGATATAAATATGTTTTTGAGGAGGACATTCCCCCACAACCCTCAGGGCAAGGGTTTTAAGTTATGCCCTGGGGGCATATAAGGTTTTTATAGAAGGCGTTGTCGTAAAAAACTTCAAAAAAGGCTCTTTCGATAGGAAATTCAAAGGACCAGTGCCCTTTTTAATAGTCGAAAGTGATTGGAGGACAACTAACCCCCCTCTCACACCCACCTTTTCCCCTAACACATCCAATCAAAATTTTGAGATACCCATTTTATCAACGTAGTTTTAAGTTCTGCAAATTAGGTTTTTGAGGATGACAACCCCCCTCACAGCCCTCAGGGCAAGGGTTGTAATCTATGCCCTGGGGGCATATAAGGTTTTTATAGAACGCGTTATCGTAGAAACTTCAAAAAGGGCTCATTCGATTAGAAGTTGAAATGGCTAGTGCCCCTTTTTATAGTCAAAAGTAATTGGAAGGCAACTAACACCCCTACCATGCCCACCATTTCCACAAACACATCCAATCAAAATTTTGAGATAGCCATTTTGTTCCACGCAGCTTAAAGTTCAGGAAATTATAACCTTGAGCAGGACACTCCCTCACAGTCCTCAGGGCAAGGGTTATAAAATTATGCCCTGGGGGCATATACCGAAAGTTTTTATTGAAATCTTTGTCGTAGAAACTTGAAAAAGGGGCTCATTTGATTGGAAATTCAAAGGTCTAGTGCCCTTTTTAATAGTTAAAAGTGATTTGAGCGCAACTAACCCCCCTCTCTTGCCCACCTTTTCTCCAAACACATCCAATCAAAATTCTTAGATAGCCATTTTGTTCAGCGTTGTTGATTCCCAGACAGAAATTATGTTTTTGAGGAGGAAACTCCCCCACAGCCCCTAGGGCAAGGGTTGTGAGTTATGCCCTGGGGCATATAAGGTTTTTATATAGAACGCGTTGTCATAGAAACTTCAAAAAGGGCTCATTCGATTAGAAATTGAAATGGCTAGTGTCCTTTTTAATAGTCGAAAGTGATTGGAAGGCAACTAACAACCTTTCCACTTCCACCATTTCCCAAAGCACATCCAATCAAAATTTTGAGATAGCCATTTCGTTCCATGCAGTTTAAAGTTCAGGAAATTATACCTTTGAGCAGGACACTCCCCCCACAGTCTTCAGGGCAACGGTTACAAGTTATGCCCTGAGGGCATATAAGGTTTTTATTGAAATCTTTGTTGTAGAAACTCTAAAAAAGGGCTCATTTGATTGGAAATTCAAACGGCTAGTGCCCTTTTTAATAGTAGAAAGTTTTGGAAATTAGGTCTTTAAGGATGACAACCCATCCCCCCCACAACCCTCAAGGCAAGGGTTGTAAGTTATGCCCTGGGAGCATGTAAGGTTTTTATAGAGTGGTCAAGTTCAAGTTCTTTATTAATCAATAAAGAACTTTGATGTTGTAAAAACATCAAAAACGGCTTATTCAATTGAAAATCGAAAGGGCTAGTGCCCTGTTAATAGTCGAAAGTGATTGAAGGGCAACTAACCCCCTACTAACGCTCACCATTTCCCCAAACACATCCAATCAAAATTTTGAGATATACATTTTGTTCAATGTAGTCGAAAGTTCTGGAAATTAGGTCTTTTAGGATGATAGCCCCCTCAGAGCCCTCAGTTCAAGGGTTGTAAGTTATGTCCTGGGGGCATATAAGGTTAATATAGAAAGTTGTTGTAAAAATTTCAAAAAGGGCTCATTTTTTTGAAAATGAAATGGCCCTTTTTAATAGTCGAAAGTGAGTGGAGAGTAATTGACCCCTCTCTCACGCCCACCATTTCCCCAAACACATTCAATCAAAGTTAGAGATAGCCATTTTGTTCAACATAGTTGAAAGTTCTGGAAATTATGTGTCTAAGGATGACAAAACCCCCAGAGTCCCCAGGGCAAAGGTTGTAAGTTAAGATTAAATCAAAATGCACTGTGTTAATGCTAGTTCTCAACAAGGCATCTCAGCAGTGTCCCAAGAACGACTGAGGGTATTATATTCAAACTTTCAGGGCTACTTCTGCTCTTAAAATTTAACCAAATCAAAATAGCGTAAGTGTATGCAAGCTATCAAAGAAAGTAAACAGATTTTTTTGCGAATGGTATCAAGTTTACTAACTCAGGTCAACTAGAGGAGGTATGAAACTAAATTAAACATTACTATTTGTGTCCAGATTTTTAAAAGGGTGCATGTTGTTAAAAATTACTGAAAAATTTTTCTCCAGCATACAAATAGCAGGCCAAACTATAAAGTCTTAAAAAAAAAGGATTTAAACTATTATTTTCTTTTTCCCTGAAAAGATTATGTCAATATAAAACGAACAGAAATTAATTAAATACTTTTTCCACAAAATAAGTTTTTCAAAGAAAAGTAAAGAACTCCATTAAACCAAAAATGAGCAAAAATAAAACCAAATAATCTACCAAGCGTGAAACAACCACAAATCAGCATCGATAAGTAAATGAAACCCAAAACGAACAGAAATTATAGGCAGCGCGCTAGCACTGTCCAAGTAAAGAACAATGTGGCCACAATGTGTTTTTTTTTTGTTTTTTTTTCTTCGAAAGGCACTTTGTATCAAAGGAGTTGTCGTAAAAACTTCGAAAAGGGCTCATTCGATTGGAAATTGGGGTGGCTAGTGCCCTTTTTAATAGTCGAAAGTGATTGGAGGGCAACTAGCCCCCCCCCCTCCACGCCCATCATTTCTCCCAAACACATCCAATCAAAATTTTGAGATAGACATTTTGTTCAGCATAGTTGATTTCCAGATAGAAAATATGTTTTTGAGGCTGAAACTCCCCCACTACCGTCAGGGCAAGGGTTTTAAGTTATGCCCTGGGGGCCTATAAGGATTTTAAACAAGGCGTTGTCGTAGAAACTTCAAAAAAGGCTCATTCCATTGGAAATTCAAAGGGCTAGTGCCCTTTTTAACAGTCGAAAGTGATTGGAGGGCAACTAGCCCCCCCCCACGCCCATTATTCCCCCAAACACATCCAATCAAAATTTTGAGATAACCATTTTGTTCAGCGTAATTGATTTCCACATAGAAAATATGTTTTTTTGAGCAGATTCACATATTCAATCAAAATTTTGAGCTAGCCATTTTGTTCAGTGTAGTTGATTTCCAGACAGAATATAAGTTTTTGAGGAGAACACTCCCCCAAAACCCTCGGGGCAAGGGTTTTAAGTTATGCCCTGAGGGCATATAAGATGATGTTGGCACAATGTACTATTTTTTTTTTCCTTTAGAGCTGGGCACTTCATATGGAAGTGGTCGTCATAGAAACTTGAAAAGGGATCATTCGATTGGAAATTTGAAGGGTTAGTACCCTTTTTAATAAGCAAAAGTGATTGGGGGGCAACCAGCCCCCCCCCATGCCCATCATTCCCCCAAAAACATCCAATCAAAATTTTGAGATAGCCATTTTGTTCAGCGTAATTGATTTCCAGATATAAATCCATTTTGTTCAGCATAGTTGATTTCCAGATAGAAAATATGTTTTTGAGGAGGAAAGTCCCCCACAACCCTAAGGGCAAGGGTTTTAAGTTATGCCCTGGGGGCATATAAGGTTTTTATAGAAGGCATTGTCGTAGAAACTTCAAAAAAAGTCTCATTTGATTTGAAATTCAAAGGGCTAGTGCCCTTTTTAATAGTCAAAAGTGATTGGAAGGCAACTAGATCCCCCCCACGCCCATCATTTCCCCAAACACATCCAATCCAAATTTCAAGATAGCCATTTTGTTCAGCCTAGTTGATTACCAGATAGAAAATATGTTTTTGAGGAGGACACTCCCCCACAGCCCTCAGGGCAAGGGTTTTAAGTTATGCCCTGTGGCTATATAAGGTTTTTAAAGAAGGTGTTGTTGTAGAAACTTCAAAAAAGCTCATTCGATTGGAGATTCAAAGGACTAGTGCCCTTTTTAATAGTCGAAAGTGATTGGAGGGCAACAAGCCCCCCCCCACGCCCATCATTACTCCAAAAACATCCAATAAAAATTTCGAGATAGCCATTTTGTTCAGCATAGTTGATTTCCACATAGAAAATAAGTTTTTGAGGAGTACACTCCCCCACAACCCTTGGGGCAAGGGTTTTAAGTTATGCCCTGAGGGCATATGAGAACAATGTTGGCACAATGTTCTATGTATTATTTTTTTTTTCCTTTAGAGCAGGGCACTTCATATGGAAGGGGTCGTCGTAGAAACTTCAAAAGGGCTCATTTGATTGGAAATTGAGAGTTCTAGTGCCCTTTTTAATAGTTGAAAGTGATTGGAGGGCAACTAGCCCCCCCACACGCCCATCATTCCCCAAACACATCCAATCAAAATTTTGAGATAGCCATTTTGTTCAGTGTAGCTGATTTCCAGATAGAAAATATGTTTTAGAGGAGGACACACTCCCAAAACCCTCTGGGCAAGGGTTTTAAGTTATGCTCTGAGGGCATATAAGAACAATGTTGGCACAATGTACTATGTATTTTTTTTTCTTTTAGAGCAGGGCACATCATATGGAAGGCGTCGTCGTAGAAACTTCAAAAGGGGCTCATTTGATTGGAAATTGAGAGTTCTAGTGCTCTTTTTAATAGTTGAAAGTTATTGGAGGGCAACTAGCCCCCCCCCCCACGACCATCATTCCCCCAACCACATCCAATCAAAATTTTGAGATAGCCATTTTGTTCAGCATAGTTGATTTCCTGACAGAAAATATGTTTTTGAGGAGGACACTCCCCCACAACCCTCAGGGCAAGGGTTTTAAGTTATGCCCTGGGGTCATATAGGGTTTTTATAGAAGGCGTTGTAGTAGAAACTTTGAAAAGGGCTCAATTGATTTGAAATTGGAGTGGCTAGTGCCATTTTTAAATCGAAAGTGATTGGAGGGCAACTAGCCCCCCCCCCCACGCCCATCACTCCTCCAAACACATCCAATCAAAATTTTGAGATAGCCATTTTGTTCAGCATAGTTGATTTCCAGATAGAAAATATTTTTTTGAGGAGGACACTCCCTCACAACCCTCAGGGCAAAGGTTTTAATTTATGAACTGGGGGCATATAAGGTTTTTATAGAAGGCGTTGTCATAAAAACTTCAAAAAAGTTCTTTGCAAATGGTATCAAGTTTTCCATTTCAAGTCAACTAGACGAGGTATGAAACTAAATTAAACACTACTATTTGTGTCCAGATTTTTAAAAGGGTGTATATTGTTAAAAATTACTGAAAATTTTTCTCCAACATACAAACAGCAGGCCAAATTATAAAGTCTTAAAAAACGAAAAGATCTAAAGTATTATTTTCTTTTTCCCTGAAAAGACTATGTCAATATAAAACAAACAGAAATTAATTAAAAAAACTTTTTCCACAAAATAAGTTTTTCAAAGAAAAGTAAAGAACTCCATTAAACAAAAATGAGCAAAAATCAAATCAAATAATCTACCAAGCATGAAACTACCACAAATCAGCATCGATAAATAAATGAAACCCAAAACAAACAGAAATTATAATAAATAACCGAGTCAAACTCAAAACGAGCAGAAATTAAGATAAGCTGGACTCAAAACCCCTATGCCTTCCCAAGGCCACAACAAAATTTGCACTTTACTGAAAAAAAATACAAATATAAATGTGCATTGTCAGTTATGTATCCATATACTGATATTTAGTAATCAAAATATTAATATTATTTTATTTATTAAAGTTATAAAAGTAAAAAACATTTATATTTTTTTCAGTAAAGTGCAAATTTTGTTCTGGCCTAGGGAAGGCATAGGGGGTTTTGAGCCCAACTTATGTTAATTTCTGCTCATTTTGAGTTTGATTAAGTTATTTATTGTAATTTCTGTTTGTTTTGGGTTTCATTTATTTATCAATGTTGATTTTTGGTAGTTTCATGCTTGGTAGATTATTTTATTTTATTTTTGCTCATTTTTGTTTAATGGAGTTCTTTACTTTTCTTTGAAAAACTTAATTTTGTGGAAAAAGTTTTTTTTAATAAATTACAATAAATAACCAAGTCAAACGCAAAACGAGCAGAAATTAACATGAGTAGGGCTCAAAACCCCTATGTCTTCCCAAGGCCAGAACATAATTTGCACTTTACTGAAAAAAATACAAATGGAATGAGCATTCAGTTTAATATACTTATACTGATATTTGTTAATCAAAATGTTAATATTTTGATTCATTAAAGTTAAAAAAGTAAAAACATTTATATTTTTTTTCAGTAAAGTGCAAATTATGTTCTGGCCTTGGGAAGGCATAGGGGGTTTTGAGCCCTACTCATGTTAATTTCTGTTCGTTTTGAGTTTGACTCAGTTATTTATTGTAATTTCTGTTCGTTTTGGGTTTCATTTACTTATCAATGCTGATTTGTGGTAGTTTCTTGCTTGGTAGATTATTTGATTTTATTTTTGCTCATTTTTGGTTTAATGGAGTTCTTTACTTTTCTTTAAAAAACTTATTTTGTGGAAAAAGTATTTTAATTAATTTCTTAAAGCACTACCTTTCTGAATTGAAAACTTTACACAAAACACCACTCTGTAAGAAAACAAATGCCCAAGATGTTATCTTTCATAATTTTAACTTAAATTGAACAATTGTTGCTTTAGCTGGATGAAATATCCAAAGCTGTGTTCACCAGTTCTTTAGCACACCAGCTGCTTTCTGTGTTTACTAGGTTTGAACACATTAATTGCAGTTTTGTAATCCTCACTGCTTTTCTTTCTGCTTACATTTTGCTAGTCAAACAATCTTAATCATAATGTAGGCTGCACTAAGTCCTTGCTGCTTTTACACATTATGTTTATTAACCACATTGAGAACAAAAAGGACCAAGTTTAAACCTAATTTTTAAGTAACTTAGATCAGCAAACAAGCAGAACAACCAACAAAAAAAGTACCTAGTGTCTTCTGTATGAAGGAATGCATTTGGTAAAAATTACTTCATCTACCTGGAATTCATATCTCTCTGTATGGAAATGTATCTCTCTCTTAAGAGGTGAATTCTTTCTGATGTATCAAGGCACACCTATCTTCAATAGCCTTATTACCTCCACAGAGATTATCCCTCTCCATAGGAGAGCCTTTTCCATACAGAGGTGGCACACCAGAAGTCAAAGACTACTCAAAATGATGCCATAAATTTGACTAAATGCAATTCAACCCAAATCCTGCAAATAATACCAATCCTGAATACACTGACTCTTCTTTGAAATCAGAGATGCTACAGTTTTTTGAAGACAATAAGAAAGATATTAATTCAATCCTTCTTTATGCAATGATTTCAAAAATGTTGCAAAAATTTAACATGTCAATCATTTTTTCTGATCTTGCCTAGCCCCTTTTCAATCAATCCATCAATCAGGGTTTATTTTAAAAAGAAAACAAAATAAAATAACATAAAAAGACACTGCTCTGTCACACATTGGATTTTGAGACCCATAAACATAAATATTTGTCACTATCATGCAGAACAGCTCTCACTTTACTCCCAAGACAACCATACACTTCCTCCACAATTACTTATTATTTCCTTAACTATTAGATTCAGTTGGAAGTTCTCAGTTGGAACTGCCTGTTTGACATACATGAGAAATGAAACTGAAGATGATAGAATTGGAAAATGATTGATGTTGAAAATGAAAAAAGACATATTATATTATGAATCCAACAGATACATAATTCTTGGTTTGTATAGTTTTTCTATCAGTAAAGTAGTTCTGCAAGAGCCAGATGCAATTTTGGAAAGAAAAGCAGGACACCCAGCTAAGTTTAGATTGGTGACAGAAAAATCCAGAGGAATTCTGGGCACATAGTCTTTAACCATTGAGCTTGAGTTCTGCATCTAAACTCTTTTTTTTACCCCCATCCCCAAATAGTTACTCACAAACAATAAAGCAAAAAAGTGAAAATTCAGACAATGGCAAAAAAAAGTATAAAAACCCTACTTTCAAATGCATATACTACTTTCTATACAGTAAAACCAAGGAATACCTGCACTTACTTTGGCCATCCATAGCCCACTTCTGTTTAAAATGCCAAAAAAAAATTATTTAATGTTTTACAAAATCTAGAAATTTAAAAATCTACAGGGTCATAAAACCCATAAAAAGCTGATTGGATTGTCTTGGTGGTAGCTCAAATTTGTTTCATAATTCCTGAATTATAGGAGTTACTTACCAAACATTGTGAAACAGTTGCCAAATGATTCCTTGTGTTTTTCTTTACTAACTGTTGTGAATCTTATTGAAGAATCATCATGTGTCACACAATAATTGCTGTTGTGAAAAGATGTGTTGAATGACAAACCAAATGGTATGTTCATCTTTCAGCTTTTTAGCTAGTTAAGCATTTGGCAAATTTACCCCTTTATCCTTGCATGTTTTTGTTAAAAACTGCTATGAACAAACTTTCTGAAAACTTCCATCATTTATTTATTGAAATTTTCTTTCCTGGAACAAATTGAGCAGTCTAGCCATATCTATTTAAGCTAACAACTTTGTTGGTTAGTTTCAAAAGTTGTAAGTTTCAAAACATTCAATAGAGCACTATAATTATGCTCATTTGATAAGCTATTGCAACAGATTGTAATTAATTACAATTAGTCTTGTTAAACACAGGGTTTGAAACACAAATGCCCCCAAACAATTTTTAATCATGTGAACCTAAAGGAGTATCAAAAGAAGATCAGCCAAAACAAATAATTGGGCCAAACCAATATCATGTGCTATGTACCTTAATGAGAGCTTACCTAGGCCTTCTAGGGCCTTTGGCCCAATGTGCTGTAGAACACTGCATTAAGATTCATGCTATAAAAATAACACAAGTTTAGCCAAATGGCTAGTGCAGTTTCTATGCAACAGAAAGAAGTTGGTTAAGGTCTATGGGATGCTGGAAAGTCCTTTTCCATTGTTGTTAGGCTACTGTACATAATGGTGTCCCATTCTAGAGCTGGCATCATTAAAAAGAGTCTATTTGTTTTACTTATAAAAATCTTTAATCACAAGTTACCTATGAGTAACATCAGCCAAGTGAATGGCATACCAGACTTGCAATACCATGCCCTTCAGGATGCCCTTTCATTTTAGCAACCACACTAATGTCATCACCACCTTATCCTGCAGGCAATTGTAAGTTAAAGTATTTTTGGTTAGTTTCTTTGGTAAATATTTACCAAATCATATTATTGAGTTTCAAATAAAGTGAATATACCATTTGATGCCTTTTTTTTATGCTGATTACAAATATAATAAGCATTTCTATCGGAAATGAATTTCAGCTCCCCCCTATATATGCCAATTCAGGGTTAGGTTAGGTTGGGTTAGGTATAGCCTATATAGGGGGGGGGGCTGAAATTCATTTCCAATAGAAATGCTTATTATATTTGTAATCAGCATAAAAAAGGCATTGAATGGTGTATTCACTTTATTTGAAACTCAATAATATGATTTGGTATATATTGACCGTTTCTTTAAATAGCCTAAGCTATATGAGACCATAGGAGTGGTATAAATCAAACCATGAAAATAAGCAACCTAAACAGCCTATGTGTCCCTTTTGTCTCCTTCTGAAGATGCCCAGCTCTAAATCTTTATTAAATTAGATTATTCCACCCTTGAAGATCTGGACAACATAGACTAGCCTACTTAAATTTAGTTTTGATGGTAACTCACCTGTTGTTTTCAGGAACCTTCTGAACTGTTTTTACATTCCGTTTATTTGAATTGAAATTTTGCGCGGTCTATCATGCGAACCTAATCTTTTAAAAAGATATTTAGCTTGAAGATGACGCTTGAAGATTAGCTTGAAGATTCGCAAGATCATCTATAAAATAATCTTAAACTTGGGGAGGGGGGGAAATAAAATCGATTGAATTTCAAGTAGAATGTCTACTAAAAATAAATACCATAAATATGGTTCTTGATTATTTTAGTAAAACTCCACCCAAATGATTTTTAATTATTCATATTTAAAATAAAGTCCGGAAATTGTAGCTTTTCGCTTCAACTCAACATATGATAATGGTATTATCAAACACGATTTACTCCTTTTTTTGCTTTGAATAAGAAAAATAATCATCCTAATATACATATTTATTTCCAATTTGTTTGATGGCATAAAAGCATATCTGGTAATTGTCTTATGAACGAAAATCACAAAAATACTCCCAAATATAACTAAAGAAGTGAAATGCCCATCCCCTAGGAAGACGAATCTAGACATGAAGGATTTAAGTGGCTCCTACAATAACATAAGACTCTTTGAAGCCTTGCTCCATTCTCCTTCTAAATATTAATTCCGAGTATACCATAGGATCTATGAAAACTCTCCAGGTCTAAACTACCAGACTTTTCCGCTCTAAATGCCCGACTCCAAAAGTATTCGTGTCTCCGCCCCACCTACCAGATTATACTGGGCAGCTAATGAAATAACTGATAAATGTCTATTTCATTGCCATATTTTTCTGGCATATCAATAACTTGACCAGCTTAAGTTTGCAAACTGATTCAAACGCTACAAGGTAACACCTACCGTATGCACCAATTACCGAGAATTTGGTGGATCGTGGCCTATCGCGAATTACTGAATAGGAAACCTTTGGCCTAATATTTGAAGGCCTGGAAACAAAAGCGCATTTTTAAATATCCAAAGTTTTACATAATTAGCATCCTGGTACTCAAATTTAGTAAGGCCAGGGAAATATGAGAAGGGCTGGATTAGAATAGGTGCCACACCAATAATTTATCATCAAGCATGGGCGACCATAAGCGGGAGGGGGCAGGGGGACACCAGCTCCCCCCTCCCCTGGCTTAATGACGCTGCCTTATATTTTTATATTTTTTTTGAGATTTCTATTATACATTGGAAGTGCTGATTAGACCTGATTTAGCCCCCCCCCCCTAAAATTGAGCTTAGTGGCGCCCATGTCATCAAGACCTTTTCGCTTTGATGAAAGCACATAAGGAAGCAAGAAACAGTTTCAACAAAAACTTTGAAAGAGTATCGTGAGTAACTAGACCCCGTAATTATTCAACCAAACACTTTATTTCTCAAATGTTTTATAAGTGTGGAAACACAAGCTCTTTTGATCACAAAAGAGCTTAGATCTCGAATAGCCAAAGCGTCGGCACTTGTTGGGAGGCTGAGTAGCATCTGCTGAAAGCCAAACATAAGCCGCTTTACCAAAATGCGCATTTACAATGCTTCAGTCAGCACCGTGTTGCTGTATGGAGTGGAGACGTGGCCAGCTGCAAAATCCATCCTCAGTGCCGTCGATGTCCCACAGACGAAACATCTCCAAAGAAACGAAGGACTTCACTGGACTGACTTTGTTAGCAACCAGACCTTCATGTCACGTATGGCACAAACTCCTTTCTCGAAGCAGCTCGCTTACTGTACTGTTCGGTGGTACGGACAACTCCTTCGCATGTCACGCGACACCCCAGCACGGGTCGCATTCAACTTCGACCCCACCCTAAACGGATGGAAGTGACCCAGAGGACGCCCCCGCCCCACTAGGTGGAAAGACAAAGCCGATGAATTTTTCGTCCAAGCCCACATCCCGGAGGAAAAAGCTGCGAGCCTGGCAAGCGATAGGTTAACCTGGAGGCGCCTGTTCTCATCGTTCTCTACGCCGAACCCTCAGCCGGAGCTTTAAATCAAGTTAAGTAAGTCAAAAAAATACAACCCTAATCTTCCTCTTAGGCATTTCTGTCAGCCAGGTTATAAAAATCTATTTCCTTGTGCTTACACACTTTATTCAGCTTGTCTAAATACGGTTTACTATGATTGTGATTTTTTACCATTGAGTTCGAAAATAATTTTAAGATAGCCAATCAATGCCATGATTTAAAACTCTTAATTTTTGGAATGAAACTCACCGTCTTGAAAATAAAAGGACAAATATATTTTAACAACAATAGTACATGCATTGTGTCTTCTTATTATATCACAGAAGTTATTTTACCAGATCATGGGCAGTAAAAGAACCATAAGAGGATTTGTGTGAATTGACACTAATATTTCTAGTGCATTTTTAAGTCACCAAATAGATCGATCAGCAACAAATTGCGACTTCTTGCCACAAACAACGTTTAAAAGCAAGACATAAAACGTGACCCTCCGCTCTGAAACCCAATTTATATATAAAATAATGGGTAACTTATATAGCTTAGGACACTTCCCCAAGGGGATGTGGGGGTCATTCAATACCCGTAGGCTCAGTTTTTTGACTTTTCAACTATTTTGAACAAGATGGCTATTCCAAAATTTTGATTGGACATCTTTGGGGGTAGGGCAGCTAAGAAGGGGTTGGGTGGGAAACTGGTCTTCCTCTTTTGAACAGCCCAATTCTAATTCTAAAGTTTGTATAAGGGTATTTGGACTACCATTTGATGCGCCTTTTCTACAAACTGGATACACATAGTTTCGTTTGGTTTAGTTTAACATATCCCACAGCATTCCCTTAAGTTTCACCTTAATACCCTTAGCATTTTGAACAAACCCACAATCAAACATTATTCTCCTTTTTCTAACGATAAATCCCACATGAAAAGAGCAAAATTCGTAATTTAATCATCACCCTCGGGGATGTAGGGATCATTGCAAATTGAATTTGAATCAACAAAGCACTGCAAAAACATAAGGTTAAACATAAACGGACCAACGCCGCACCGGTGCTGTTGGCAGTACGTTGGGGCGCTACCTAAAATTTTCTTCACATCAGTTCATTTTTCATTCCTGTTTTAGATTGTTCTTGATTGTTCTAGATTATTCAAGATTGTTCTTGATTGTCCTAGATTGTTCTAGGTTGTTCTTGATTGTTCAAGATTAAAACATTGATTGTTCTGGATTGTTCTAGATTCTGAATTGAAGCATATTATGTTGAACTATTTTCCGCCAATTGGGCTCAATTTTGCAATTACCTTCTTTGGAGTTTTGGATCGCAATACGATTATAATGTGTTTTGAAATGTGATGGCCCCCTTCTCATTTGTGGATGCCAAAAACGAACCTGAACTTACAAAAAAAAAAAAAAAAATCAAATAATAGTTATTGGACGTGACTTCTACAAATCTTTCTCCAACCTCGTACTTTTTAAGGACTTGGACGGTAAGACTTTTTAAGGACTTTTTAAGGCTTTTTTATTTAATAAAAAAGGACTTTTTAAGGACTTTTTAAGGACTTTTTTATTTAATAAAAAAGGACTTTTTAAGGACTTTTTAAGGACTTTTTAAGGACTAATGCCCTGTCCTCTAACACTTATTTTGGTCCTTGTGTTATATTTAAGACAAAGATTAGGATTAGAGACCCTTAGAGCGAAGGGTGCACAGGTACTGCCCATAAAACCAGGCACTACAGTAAGGAACAAATTTTTTATATCTTGTTTCTACTGGGCAATGCCTCTGCACCTTTAGAACCCAATAGACTGAATAATATGTAGTCAGAAAATAGTTATTTTTATCAGGTGTCCTAATTTTTACCTTTACGTGATTAAATACCCGAACATAAATATCTAGGCCCAATGCCCAGCGAATTCTATATTACGATGTTGATATGACAATTCTTACGTATGTATTAAGTGGTTGTCACATATTTCTGATTTGATAGCTATTAGGAAAGGAGTGTGAGACAGGAAGGTGTTTTATCTCCTTATATATTTAAATGTGTCCCCGTTACTTGTCTGAAACATCTGTCTCCTAATATACTTTTTCGTGCTATTGGTTTAAGCTATATTACGTATTCAAATTATGTCCTTTTAGTTAGTTTTTCTCTTCGGGGGTTGGCTAAAAATTTCTGAAAGCTGGGCAGGCGTTGTAAGTTAAGCCCTGGGGGCATCTACGGTTCTAATGGAAGGAATTCTCGTCTAAACTTAAGAGAGGGCTTATTTGATTGGAAATTGAAATTTCTAGTTCACCTTTTAAGAGTCAAAAGATATCGGAGGGTAAAATACCCCCCAGGGCCTTTTCCCCCAAATGCATCCGATACAAATTTTGAGACAGCCATTTTGTTAAAAATAGTTCAAAGATCCGATAACAAAAACTCCGGTGTCGACACAACCCCTCAGGGCCCGGGGGTAGGCGTTGTAAGTTCTGCCCTGGGGGCATATATGGTTCTTATGGAAGGGATGCTCGTATAAACTTCAAAGAGGGCTCATTTGATTGGAAATTGAAAGTTCAGTTTTTGAGTGTAAAAAAGATTGGAGGGCAACTAGCCCCCCCCATGCCACTTTTTCCCCAAATGAATCCGAAAAAATTTTGAGATAGCCATTTTCTTAAAAATAGTTCAAAAGTCAGATAACAAAAACTCAGGTGTCGACACATACCTAGGGCCCGAGCCCGGCGTTGTTAGTTATGCCTTGGGGCATATGTGGTTCTTACGAAAGGGAGGGAGGGCTCATTTGATTGGGAATGGGAAGTTCAATTTAATTTTTAAGAGTCAAAAGAGATTCGAGGGCAACTAGCCCCCCCCCCCGCCGTCTTTTCCAAACCCTTCTGATGAAAATTTTGAGATAGGAATTTTGTTAAAATAGTTCAAAGGTCAGATAAGAGAAACTCCGGTGTCAATACAACCCCCCGGGCCCAGGGCAGGCGTTCTAAGTTATGCCCTGAAGGCATGTATGGTTCTTATGAAAGGAATGTTAGTATAAAACTTCATAGAGGGCTCATTTGATTGTAAATTGAAAGTTCTAGTTCACTTCTTAAGAGTCAAGAGATTGAAGGGCAACTAGCCCCCCCCCACGCTCTTTTTTCCTCAAACCCATCTGCTACAAATTTTTAGATAGCCTTTTTTTTAAATAGTTTAAAAATAAGATAACACAACTCCGGTGTCTACACAACCCCCCAGGTCCGGGGGGTAGGCCGTTGTAAGCGTTGTCCTGGGGGCATATATGATTCTTATGAAACGGATGCTCGTATAAAATTGAGAGAGGGCTCATTTGATTGGAAATTGAAAGTTCTAGTTCACTTTTTAAGAGCTAAAAGGTATCCGAGAGCAACTAGCCCCCCCCCCCATACACACCCTTTTTTCCCCAGACCCATCCGATAAAAATTTTGAGATAGCCTTTGCGTTGAAAATAGTTCAAAGGTCACATAAGAAAAACTCTTGTGTCTACGCAACCCTCCAGGGCCCGGGGGCAGACGTTGTAAGCAACGCTCTGGGGGCATATATGGTTCTTATGGAAGTGATGCTCGTATAAACTTCGGAGAGGACTCATTTGATTGGATATTGAAAGTTCTCGTTCACTTTTTAAGAGTCAACAGAGACCGGAGGGCAACTAGCCCCACCCACGCCCTTTTTTCCGCAAACCCATCAGATAAGAACTTTATGAGAGTAATTTTTTCAAAATAGTTCATAGATTATATAACAAAAACCCCGGGGTCGACACAATCCTTAAGGGCCCGGGGTAGGGGTTGTAAGTTATGCCCTGCGGGCCTTTATAGCTGTTATGGAAGGGATTCTCGTATAAACTTCAGAGGGAGCTCATTTGATTGGAAATTGAAAGTTCTAGTCCAGTTTTTAAGAGTCAAAAGAGATCAGAGGACAACTATCCCCCCACGCCCCTTTTCCTCCAAATGCATCCGACAAATATTTTGATATAGCCATTTCGTTAGAAATAGTTCATAGGTCAGATAACAAAAATCTCGTGCCGAAAAAAAACCCAGGGCCCGGGGGCAGTCATTGCAGGTGATGCCCTGGTGGCATATATGGTTCTTATGGAAGGGATGCTCATATAAACTTCAGAGAGGGCTCATTTGAATGAAAATTGAAAGTTCTAGTTCAAATTTTAAGAGTCAAAAGAGATCGAAAGGCAACTAGCCCCACCCCTAACCCCTTTTTTCCTCAAACCCATCCGATACAAATTTTGAGATAAACATTTTTTTTTTTAAATGGTTCAATGGTCAGATAACAAAAACTCCTGTGTAGACACAACCCCACAGTCTTTATAAGTTATGTTATGGGGCCGTATATGGTTTTTATGAAAGGGATGCTCGTATAAACATCAGGGAGGGTTCATTTGATTGAAAATTAAAAGTTCTAGCTCGCTTTCTCAGAGTCAAATGAGATCGGAGGGCAACTAGCGCCTCTCCCCTCCACGCCTTTTCTTATCCAAGCCCGTCCGATAAAAATTTTGGTGCGGGAATTTTTTTTTAAGTAGTTTCAAACATCAGGTTTTTTAAACGCCAGGGTCACCACAACCCCCCAGGGCCAGGGGACAGGCGTTGTAAGTTATGCACTAGGAGCATATATGGCTCATATAGAGGGGATGTTCGTATAAACTTCAGAGACGGCTCATTTGATTGGAAATGGAAAGTTCTAGCACTATCAAAGAGTCAAAAGAGATCGAAGGGCAACTACCCCCCCCCCCCACACCTTTTTTTTTGCCTATACCCATCGGATAAAAAATTTGAGATAGACATTTTGTTAAAAACGGTTCAAGTATCAGATAATAAAAAAACTCCGAAGTTGATATAAACCAATTTTTTACTTTAATATTGTTACTTTGATACTAGTTTTAATCCTTTGATGAAGATTTGATTTTGAAAAAAAAGTTTGATTTTGAAATAAGAAATTTTTTAAAACTTGAAACTTTTTGCGATCAAAAACGAACAAAAAATTAATTAAAAAAAACTTTCCGAAAAAGAAGTTTTCCAAAGAAAAGTAAAGGCCATTTTAAACTTGCGATCAGCAGATACAATCAGTGTTATTTTTAACGCTCATTTGTGGGTTATAAATAAATAAATAGACAAATGCTCCCAAGCACAGATCACACCAGACTAATAATTAACGAATAACGGTCATGCTGTAGTCAGATTATAGTCATATCTGTGAATAAATATAAGATAAATGCAGCCATCTTCACTAAATTCTAAGGGCTTATCACGAAGCCTACTGGAGGCATGATTAGAGCCAACCCTACCATCAATGGTAAAAACTCCGATAATTTTTATGTAGTAGCGTAAGTCAGGAGGGCAACAGGGGTGATCCCCCAGAAATCAGGTGAAATCCTATTCCTTCTGTTTTTATGAACAGTTCCATAGTGAGATATCAAAGAAAGAAGCATATCATTTGATTTTAAATGCCCTATTTAAATACTAAAAATATTTCCGTTGCAAATTCGTTCGACGAAGTTAGCCAAATTCTTCAGATTTTATCTGCCTATCTTTCTCTTGGTCACTAATCCAAATGAGAATTTAAGAAAAGTTGAAATGGAGTAACCTCGAAAAGAAAAAATTTTCAGTGCCAGATTTAGCACAAAGGTAATTAAGAACAAATAAGTAGAACAACAGGGAAATTTTTATACAAGATAGTGGAACGTAACTTTAAATGAATATTTCGACCCTATATCCAAGGGCCGTCCTCAGCAAAACAGACAAAGAGAATAAAAACACTATAAAAGAAACTTACATTAAAATTCAATCATTAAGACTGTTTAAAAATTTTTTAAAACAGCCCTAATATCATTACTTCAAGGAAGTTCAACCAGGACTGGTACTCCAAACGAAATGGACAGAGAACAATTCATTCAGATGGAATTAAAATATTTACAGACAAGCTTTTAAAGCTAGTCTCGCCTTCTTGGCAGCCAGCCTAGAAGGTCTATTCGTAATAGGTTGAGTGGAGTTATTTACTGGTTTTTTAATATAATCAGTCAAATCATTTTTAATTAAATTTGTGTATAGGGCATTAAGCGAATATTCCCCCAAATCTCTATTTAAAGAAATGTTACTATTTATTTTGATTTTAATTTCAATTGCCTCTCGAACAACCTGTTTTATGCCTAAATCATTGCTAATAAGGCAAGTTTCTTCAAAAAGCATTTATGACCAGGGTTATCATATATGTGACTGCTTAAAGCAGAATCAAAGGAAATATTTGTATTATTAGAATTTAAAGCTTTAGTTATGTCATCTTTGTGTTGTTGCAGGCGTTTTTTCTAAATTTTGATGGGTTCTACCAACATAAAAATGGCCACAGTCACATGGTATTTGATAAACCCCTCTCTGGCGAGTAACTGGGGTTATATCTTTTCCAGAATTTAAGAAATTCATGATTTTAAAATTATTTGTAAATACGACATAAAAATTATTTTGTGTGCAAACTTTTTTTAAACTTGTAGTGACTTTTGGAATATATGGAAGGTAAATTATATTTGAGGGCTTGACGGGAACTTCACATTGCAAAAGACCCTTAATTTTACGGGAGTGTCTTGCCAATCTTCGGCTAATTGTATTGTTCTTCTTCTTCTATTTACAGCAGGCGGGCTTTTCAGTAACACTATTTAGCCCTTTTCCTTTTGCTTCGCTCTGTGGGCTACAGAGCTACTGGCTTGATTGCCTCATATTTATTAGATATATTCAGATATCTTTCAGCAGATCTTTCGACTCTAGGAGTTCAAACATAAGATGATAGATGTCGATTTCTATACTCTGTGTGCAGGTATAGTTGGCTAGGCTCTTGGCTGATAGTGGGATTTTGTGGTGTTTGAAGTATTTTAACAGTTTAGAAAGCAAGGTATGTTGTGCAGACGTCAGCATATTACATTCAAATAGGCAATGGTCAATTGTTTCATTATTCATATTACAATGCCTGCAAAGAGGGGACAGGGGAATTGAACCACTTGAATTAGAAAGCTTATATGAGAATGCAAGGAAATTTAGTCCATTTGTTCCAGAACGAATTCTATGATAAATTTTAGAAGGATACTTATTGGGAAAGGGGGAAAGGATAGGATTAATCTTATTAAAATTAATATCTGATAGCCTCCATCGGTAAATATCTCTAATTGGGATTGGTCTCCCACTTGGCTGGTCAATATTTATAGCATTTTTTTGCTATTTCATCAACCTGATGATTACCACTTATGCCAGAGTGGCTAGGAATGTACTGAAAGTAAGTTTTTATGCCACTTGAAGCAAGATTATCAATAATACTGAGACAATGATAAGTGTCAATGTCCAACTTGTATTGAGGAGCTGAGGCCAGCAACTCAAGGCTTGATAAAGAGTCAGAATAGATGATAATATTATTCGAATTTTCAATCAAAGATTGGTTTTGCTTAAGGTGTTCTAATGCCATGATTATGGCATTTAACTCAGCAGACATTATAGATAAATTATTAAACAATCTCTCGCCCATTGCAATTTTCAGGTGAGGAAGGAAAACACCACTTGCAACCTTCTCATTCATTTTTGACCCATCAACAAATATTTGGAAGTGATTTTTATAGGTAATTGTATTAAGTTCTGCAAATTTTTTCTGAACAAAAGCAATGGGGGTTAAATCTTTATTCCATTTTGAAAATTCAGTATTTATTATGGGAAATGACCAATTCCATGGAGGGGATTGGGGGAAAGTAGGTGCAATAGACTTTGCTGGTACAGGGAACTTCTTTTGAATATTGGCATACTCATCTGCAATACCTCTATACATGGCTGGATTTCTTAACCAATTATGTAATGTGTGTGAGCTATTTGATTCAATTTTTGTAAGATGTTTTATCAAGAGAAAGCTACGTCTCTCCCTTATTGTTGTTAATCCACTCTCCATAAGCAGAAACTTGGTGCTTGTGGGTTTCCTAAGACCAAATATGAGACGTATTATATCATTTTGTGTTGTTTCAATTTTTTGCATCTGGGTCTTTGCACATGCACCATAGACAATGAGCCCATAGTCAATATGGGGTCTTATATGTGATTTATAAAACTGGAGTAAGGTTTTCTCCTTACAACCCCAGGGTGTGGAAAGAAGTCTTTTTAGTATATTTGCTTTTCTATAACATTTTTTTATTGTCTTTGAAATGTGGAGGTGGAAATTAAGTTTTTGGTCAAGCATGAGACCTAGGTAATTAATATTATTATCTTCTGGAATAGTTGTTTTATTTAGAGTTAGTTTTGCATTAACATGGTTTCGCTTCCTGTGAAATTGGATTATTTTTGACTTAGTGGGTGCAATGGGTAAATCTGAATGTTGAGAGAATTTTTCAAACTGGAAAAGTGACTTTTGCAGATTTGACTGTGCTATCTGAAAGGTGTTGCCAGATGACCATAGCACCAGATCATCAGCATAATTATAGATTCGTGTGGGGTAGGTTCATGTCCCAGAGATATAGGGCAAATAGGAGGCAACTGAGGACTGCTCCCTGAGGTAGGCCTTTGGATATTGTCTTTTGGGGTGAAGAGGCTGAACCAACACAAACAATGAAACTTCGCACTTCTATGAAGGATTTAATAAAGGATACTAGCTTGGGAGGTACTCCAAGGTTTGCAAGTTTATTTTAAAAGGATTTGGTGGTTCACATTGTCATATGCTCCTTCAAAATCAAGGAAAGCTGCCACTAGGATATTATTTTTTGAGACAGATTCATTTATTGCATTTGTTAGCAAAATGAAAGCATCTGTTGAGGAGTGGTATTTCCTGAATCCAGTTTGAGTGTGTGGGATCATGTTATTTTTCTCAACAAACCAGAGAAGTCTGTGATAAATCATTTTCTCCATTATTTTCCCCATCACAGGTGTAATCATTATGGGCCTATAAGACTCAGGGTTATCTATTGGTTTATTTTTCTTTAGGATTGGTAGGAGGGACGAACATTTCCATATATTGGGGAACCTAGAGGATGCCCAAGCGTGATTATAACAATTTAGCAGTTCTTGTTTGTATGAAGGTGTGAGATTCTTTATCCATGTAGGGTGTATATTGTCATAGCTGCTGCTAGTTTTGGACCTAATATGATATATTGCATTATTCAATTCCTGGATTGAAAATGGATTAGTTATGTACTCGGATCCTGGGCGTGGTTGGTAACTAGGGTTCATAGGAATTGTGGACAGATTGCTTTGATTGTTTGATGTTAGCTTATTAACAAAAACAGTTGCAAATAGGTTAGCCTTTTCAATATCATTGTCATAATGGGTATTATTATGTATAAGCTCATACAGGAGTGGGTTGGGAGAAGTCTTTTTCCCACATATGTGGCTTATGACTTTATGTATAATTGGCTCATGCGTTTCTCTGGAGAGATTATTTGCAAAATTATTCCAGTATTTATATTTAGCATCTATTATAGTCCTTTTAGATTAGATTCTGCTTGTAATTTTTTTAAATATGTAGTAGGTGTTGGTTTTTTTATGAATTCTGTCCTAGCTGCCTTTTTTATCTTCCATTTATTTAGGCACTCATTTGTCCACCATGCTTTAGGAATTTGTTTAGGGAGTGTTTTCTTAGGTGTTGTCCTGGGGATAGCATGATTAGCTGTATTTATTAGTAAAGATGTCAAGGCTTCAGCATGTGTGTCAACTGTTGTGTTAGAAATGCATGAACTTTGGGTGAAACTTGTAATTTCATTATTTAGCTTATTTTGGAAAATAGACCAATTTGCTTTAGTGTTGATATAATTGGAAGTATGAGAAGAAGTTTCAGCAGGTTCATTTAGGGAGCAAACTATAGCAAAGTGGTCTGTACACAGACTATCAATTTTATTTATGTAAATTTTGTTCAAAAAATTTAGAGACACAATTTGTAGGTCAATTGTGGAGAATTTGGCACTTTTGGGGTTAAAATATGTATTTAGGTTTGGAGGGGTAGCAACAGCTAATTCATTATTATTTGAAATCATATGCTCAATAAATTTACCAGCTTTATTTGCTGGTTTATTCCCCCACAAAAGGCTGTGGGCATTGAAATCACCACAAAATAATGATGTTTTTTAACATATTAGAATTATTTATATAATTAAAGAAATCCTTGGCATCTGAAGTTTGGCCATTAGGGTTATAAAAGCTTATTATGTAGGTTTTTAAATTATTCAGCCAAACACTTATACCAATTACATCAACATCATTTTCAAAATCTGGAAAATTGATGCCACAAAATTTTATATTATTATTAACTAATAAAGCTACACCACCTCCTTTTCTCTCTGAAGATCTATCCTTTCTCAGGATAGTGTATCCCAGAGACTTAATTTGTTGATTTTGGGTTAAATGAGTTTCCTGGAGGCAAGCAATATTAATAAAATTATTATTCATAAATGATATTAGTTCATTTAGCTTTTTTCTGTGAGTGATCTTACATTCCATTGGAGTATTGATAAATGTTGTGTTGTTGATTTATTCTTCATATGAATGTGTATCAATGTTCAGCTTTGTTAAAAGTAAAGCAAGATCTTTTTTTGCTTGAATGAGCATATCATCTGGGATGTAAATTTTTGCCAATTCTGCAATAATTTTTGTTTTCTGTAGTTGATGTATGTTCATGGCCTGAACTGCATTACAGTTTAGAATGAATAAGCATATATTTGGGGATTGCATTTTTGGTAGTGCATCCTGTTTGTTGGTTAATGGATTGATTCCTGGTAGTGTTTCTGGTTTGTTTCTTCTTGGGAGGGAGGGCCAGGCTGGCCTCATCTCACCGGACAAGGAGGCTTGTTGGCTTGGTGATTGCTTCTGATAGGGATTTGAGCTAGGGGGCTTAGAAGATGGTGTTTTATATGGGGTGCTTGATGCATTGGGGGCATTTGACTTGGGGTTTTGGTTGGTTTCATTACAGGCTTTATTTGGTATTGTTGGGCAGCATTTGCTTCCATTGCTGCAAAGGGGTATGGGATTGCCTTCTCTGTTGATATTTGGAGTGTTAGAGCTCTTTTCTTGTATGCAGGGCATAATGATTTATTTGTAGATTCATGTGGGCCTTTGCAATTGATGCATGTAGGCTGAGTGTTGTTGCAAGTTGTCAGCTCTTTAGGATGGAAAGATTTACAATTACTACACTCTTGGAGAATTTCATTGCATTTGTTTGTTGTGTGTCCCAGTTTGAAACACTTCTGACACTGAATAGGCTTAGGTTTGTATTCCTTGTGTGGTTTGATTTGCCCAAATAGGAATAATTTTTCTGGGATATCAATTTTATCCTTCAGTGTGAATAAGAAGGATCTACTAGTTTTTAGGCCAGTAGAGTTAGGTTTTCCAAGTTGGGTAACATCCTCAACTGGGATTGTGTTTCCAGCCCTATCTGAAAGACCTTCTTTTAACTCCTGAGTAGATATCTCTGGGGGAACATTATAAACTACTATTTTTGTTGGTGATTGTTTTGGGTTCCAATTAGATGCAATAATTGGGGTATTCAGAAGGGATTTAAGGTTAATTATTGTATCTGCTGATTTCTGATCTTCTACAGCTATTAGCAGAGATCCATCACGGTTAATGTTAAGAGAGAACATTGATTTTAGCAATTTAAAAATTGCAACTCTTATTGCAGAGATCATTTTTATTTCAAAGGGGGTAGTGGGATTAATTTTAAGGTAAATTCCTAAGTTTTTGGAGGGATGATCTTGGGCAGGGAGCGGGGAAATGCTTTTAATTGGGGAGATTTTTTTCCTTTTTTTAGAACTTCTAGAGAGGACCTCTTGAAACCCTTTATCATCATTTATGGTTACATTAGCCCCTACACTTATCATTGTCCTATTCTCCGAATTGGAGCTATCATTTGAACTTTGAGAAAGTGTGCTTGACCAGCCATGATGGGTATCTTTCACTATGGCCATTCACTGGAATTTGATTTGGGATCTGGGGGGACATTTTTTTTTGGAGGACTTCTAAACATTGCCTATTGGAAAAAGCTTTAAACAGAGAAAAACAAAACTAAAGCAAGAAGGGAAAATGGAATGATATCAAACCGTCTGCACTATACTATGGGGAGAAGAACACCACAGTATAGCCCTGAGGATGAGTTGAGCAGGATTGGTTTGGTATAACTGCTGATTAGAAGCGATAATAATTCACAAGAAAATTTGTTTTAATTTTCTTATAGAGTTGCTGTTGCTGTTGTTATTGTTAATAAAGACAATAGGATAACCGTTTCCAAAAAAGTATGTCTCTAATAAAATTTAGTTCATCTGTGATGTAAGATTCAGAGCAAATATTTAGGGCACGGTCAACAAGAGATGTAAAAACACCTCTTTTAACTTGTGGGGGGTGATTGGATTTAAAATGTAGATATCTGTTATTTTGTGTGGGTTTTCTGTAAATTGTAAAATCCAGTTTATCAATGTCACGAATAATTAAAACATCCAGAAACGGTAATTTATTTGCATTTTCAATTTCTAAGGTTAATTGTAAATTTCGGTCATATGTATTAAGGTGATCTAGAAAGCCCCTAAGTTCATTTTCCCCATAATTCCAGAGCGATATTACATCATCCATATAACGCCCCCAATATACATGTTTTAAAAAATATGAATTTAAGGCCCAATTTTCGAGGTGTTCTACATAAATGTTCGCTAATAACCCGGATAGCGGCGCCCCCATAGGGAGACCATTTTTTTGTTGATAAAAAGAATTACGGAACTGAAAATACATTGAATACTTATTACAAATTTTGACTAGGGACATTAAAACCTCACAATCTATTCCTGTTGTTGAATCTTCAATTAAATGATAGTTTTCTTCTATTTTTATTTTTTAGTAACTGCTCAGATATTGCTACATCAATATTTGTGTACATAGAAACTATGTCGAAACTACTTACTATTGTATTTTCTGAAATGCTTGCACTTTTAAGTTTTTCTACTAAATCTACCGAATTACATATGTACGATTTTTGGGAATAAAGTAACGGTTTGAAGGCTGTACATAACCACTTTCCAATATTGGAAGCAGGGGCTTTCGTACATGCTACAATTGGCCTTAAGGGAATACCTTGCTTGTGTAATTTCGGTAAACCGTAAAACTTTGGGCAAAAGCTACCTCGGGGGAGAAATTTATTATACAATTGTGGGGTGATTTTGCCATTTTGTTTTAGATTCTTTAATTCGGTTATAATTTTATTCGCAAACATATCAGTAAGGTCGTGAGTCATGGAAGTATATGTATTTGTGTCATTTAAGTGTGAATAAATTTAATTCTCATAATCTAAGGTATCCATGACTACAAGTGAATTTCCCTTGTCTGCTTTAGTTATTATATTTGAAGGGTCTTTGCGAAGATTAGACAAGATTTTCATGTCGTGCGAAATTTCTGGTGTCAAATTAGTATGAGGTGTAACTTTTTTTTGGCTGCCGTAAAGTGTATTAATAGCACAAGACCTTATTTCATCTAGGTAGAAATGGATGTGTAGTGTTTGTGCAAAGAAGATTCTAAGGAGGAAAAATATCTGCCACAGGAACTTGTTTTGGTGGAAAAGAAAATTTTTGACCTTTTTCAAGAGTTTGGATTTCCTTAGGTTCAAGAGCTCTAGAGGAGAGATTAACAATAGCGGGTCCTGGAGTAAACCTCGGGGTATAAACACGATGATTCGTCGAAGATTTATACCTCAGACATTCCAATTTCTTATAAAGACGTTCTCTAGACAAACGAAAATCGTGACTAAATAAATTCTTATCCAATCGTACAACCTGAGAATAATCAACCGTGGACAGATTTTCGCACAAAAATTTTTCAAGAGATTTTCTTTTCGAGGAAATAATATGCCGTTTTTGTTTTTTGTCCTTATAATGTGGACTAGAGTTTTTAAATGTAATGTGTGCGCGAATTGCGCTTCTTTCGGGTATTTAAATGCAATTTATATCTTAAAGGCTTAGGAATAAGATTTTCATTTCTACAAGATTCTAAAAACTTTTGTTGATTGATAATATTAGCATGTTTTTTGCCTAAACTAATAAAATAAAAGATATCATAAGTCAACTGCTCCCCGTAAGCTAGACGCAAATAGCGACGAAGACCACACTGCCTTTCCATCATAAACAAATAAGTAGAATTATACTTATTTGTATAATAACTCCACTCAACCTATTACGAATAGACCTTCTAGGCTGGCTGCCAAGAAGGCGAGACTAGCTTTAAAAGCTTGTCTGTAAATATTTTAATTCCATCTGAATGAATTGTTCTCTGTCCATTTCGTTTGGAGTACCAGTCCTGGTTGAACTTCCTTGAAGTAATGATATTAGGGCTGTTTTAAATTTTTTTTTAAACAGTTTTAATGATTGAATTTTAATGTAAGTTTCTTTTATAGTGTTTTTATTCTCTTCGTCTGTTTTGCTGAGGACGGCCCTTGGATATAGGGTCGAAATATTCATTTAAAGTTACGTTCCACTGTCTTGTATAAAAATTTCCCCTGTTGTTCTACTTATTTGTTTATGATGGAAAGGCAGTGTGGTCTTCGTCGCTATTTAGGTAATTAAGAGGAATAGAATGAAACTCATAAATATTAATGTCAATTTGATTAGCTATCAAAAGATTTTTTCCAGCTTTCTAGCTTCATTCGCAAATGAGATATTTAGATTTAGTGCCACGCGACAGTTTTGTAACTGGTACTTTCCTAAGCAGCAAGATGAGCTCATTATCATACCACGAAGACCCGTTGATAAGACCTTTCTAAAAGAGGTCTAACTGCCCTCTTACCCTAACCCATTCCAGATGTGGAATTGATGCCGTTTTGATGCCACATGGCACTTTTATGCGGCTCAAGTTATCAAAAGGTATTATATGTAAATATTAGCTTTCGGATAAGCCCTTAACAATTTCTTTACAATTCAGTAATCAGCTAGGCCCGGGGAAAAAAAGATAGACACGTCAGTGATAGCGATGCTAAAATAGAAATTTTCTTTATTGTTTGGATGTGGCGGACTGTAAACCAGCAGTGAAAAGTTTTCTGCCATGGTGATTTTAGTCGCATATTTTTTATTTTGATCCGACGCCATTTTGAGGGGTTTCCCGCTATTTTCTGAGAATCGTAGAAATTTGTTGTCGCGCTCCAAATTTATTTCGAAGTTTAACCTAAGTAATAGTCACTATTCCTGAATCAATATTGAATAAGAGTTTTTTTTTGCACTAAGTGGTTTTTCCAAAATACACTTAAAGAATTTACGAGTACTATGGGCCAAGGTTCGCTCTTTATTAGATTGCAGCTACCCCTGTAACTATAATAGGGACACAGTGGTCTATTTTGTTTCTGACTTCTCCCTTTAAACAGCCCTTAAGAAAATTACTAGTCTACTGTAAGGGTTGCAGATTTCGCCAATCTACGGTGATCCATAACTAGTCTTCTGATACAAACTTGTGCTTTGTGTTTAATTACTCTGCAGGAAAGTTTTTGTACTGTATGTCCTGATTTGACTTTTATGCTGAAGTCATAACTCTGAAAAGTTTAAATTATGTCGCTGCCTGGTTTGAAAGTCAAACACTCGTCATGAATACTATTATTTGTTGTTCTTTTTTATTTTTTGTTTAGAGTCGAAGCTGTCCTAATAGACAATTTGTGATTTTGAAGAATAATATTTCAAAAATTACTCTGATTACGAGTGATTCTTCATTTCTTACTGTATTTTCATCTTTGCTTCAGGCTACCATTGGAAAAAAACGGCTGTTAGTTGTGGCACTTAGGAGTTCACTAAGATGGTGTATTTTTCTGAGGTAATTCTCTTGACTGTCTTACTGAAAATATTGACGTTTCCGTCTAATGTATTTAACCTGTTCCTTCAAAAACTCTGCATAGATTTTAATTCTTGTTTCACGGTCCCATGCACAATTAGTTCGTTTTGCTGGGCTCTTATTTCGCTTTTAACCTATATTTATGTGTAGGTAATCTGATATGCCAATTTTATATTATCCTCTTTTTACCCATTGAAGTTGAGCAAGAAATATTTGAATTAATATCTTTGATAATTTTGCCTGAAAAGGGCTAAGTTTTGAGCTATTATAGAGTTCGCTGTTTTTGGGCTAGTCTGGGCCATTTTTGGGCTAGTGATCGCTCCGGCTCAGGCTATACATTCCGCCAAAAACCTGGTAATTGTAAATTATATTTAAACAACAAGAAGAAGTAAAAAGGAAAAAATCCAAATTTTTGGAACTGATGAAACTTTTTGTTTTGATGAAATAGAAGAACTGGTAAAAATTTTGTTAAATAACGAGAAAAGAAGAATAATATTAAAATAATTGTGTTAGAGAATTTGAAAATTTTGTGAAAACAGGACTATCAAGTGAAGTTTTCTTGATTAGGCTATTTTTATTTAGCCTATATAAAGTGGGGAATTTATCTCAACCATAATCCCAATGAAATCACCCCCTGAGAAGGGAGATACCAATAACCGAATTCTAGGCCCTATCTCCCCCATTACCAAGTGACCTTTCTGAGGACTCAGACTCCAATGAAACCATGATCACTGTCCACTGTGAGGACTCAAATCATCATGATGATGGCTTCAAAACTGTCACTCCCAAAGATCCATGAGAAAATGGTACACCAGTTTCTCCCCATTAAAGACAGTTTCTACTACACCCCCATCTTTTTTGGAAGAAGAGCACTTCATCCACATTCTGCCTAGCCTATCTCTCCTGAAACCATGTTCCAAATAAAAAACATCCAAACAATTTGACTTGAGCTCTTCAAAATTCTGAAAATTAATTTCAACCTCAACATCAATAGAGATGGTTCAATCTTAATATCTGTTTAAGCAGGCTTTGAAAATGCAAAAACAACTCTTTTGTCACTCAACTCCCTTGGAGACATTAAGGTCCATTCAAAGCAATGGATTTGCCCTCCCCCTGTCCAAACAAAAATTGTCATATACAATATCCCAAACTGTATTCCTGAAACTGACTTAAAGGATGGCCTTATGAACTGCAAAGGCCAAAAAATATCAGTATCAAAAGTCACCAGACTTGGAAAACCCAACAATGATGGCATATACACATCTAAATCCTACCTTTTTATCCTGGACTCCACCCTAGAGAACTTCAGTGAACCTATATCCCTATTTGGCCAGATAAAGCCCTACAAAGAGTATAAGGCTAAGCCAATACAGTTTGAAATATGTCTGATAATGGGTCACACAAAACAACACTGCAAAACAAACCTGAAAAGGTGTAATCTATGCCAAAATATCCATCCTCCAAACACAGCAAACTGTGCAAACAAGAAATTAACATGTATTAATTGCAAAGGTTCCCATTCTTCTGACAACATATCTGTATGCCCAAAATGCAAGTCAAGATCAATGGCTCTCAGGTTGTCTGAAAAAGAAAACATCCCTTTTCAGTTTGCAAAAATTAAACTCATGGTGCAAAATGCAGATACACCTGAATTCTCTGAATCAAACACACAACCTAATCAAAAAACTCCACAGAATAAAGCCACAAGGACCCAACCACAAAAAACATTCCCTGGAATCAAGACCTTAGACTTTCCCCCCTTCCAGCCAGAGACCAAGACTCAGAATCTTCTATAAGTAAACCTGCAAAACTGACCTCATCAAAATCGCCAAAGGAAACATCAGAAGGAAACCCAAATCTACTTACAAACTTATGCCTCTACATATTTAACTTCAACTCACTCTCCAGAACATCCCTCACAGAAGATCAAAAATCCTCAATTCTAGAAGAGATGGCTAATACGTACTGTAATATTCCTTAGTTACTTGCCATGCTTTGCTTGTATTTTGCTTATGCTTGCTGTTATGTATTGCTTGTGCTTTGCTTATGCTTATATTATTTCAGGTTTTGTGACCTGGGTTTTTGAAGTATATGCTTGAAGAGACAAATCATTACATGGTGTCAGAGTAGAAGATGGATACCACCATCCCATATCCTGAGCTGAACTGGGAATCGGACAATCTAAAAGAGGCTTGGACTAGATTCAAAAGTCATGCTAATCTAATGTTTGATGGACCCTTGAGCGGAAAAAGTGAGAAAATCAAGTGTGCATATCTGCTAATTTGGCTTGGTGAAAAAGGATGAGATGTGTTCAGCACTTGGACGCTAGCAGCTGATGAAAAAGACAAAATTTGTGTATACCTTGCCAAATTTGATGACTACTTTAATCCACAATCAAACCCCATATTCTCCCGATATACATTCCACAAACGTGACCAAAGGGAAGCGAAACTATAGAACAATATGCAACTGAACTGAAAATCTTAGTGCAAGACTGCTCATATGGAGCTACGATTGTTGACGAAATGGTCCGTGATTGCCTCATCTTCGGAACATCATCCCAGAAGATTCGTGAAAGACTACTGCAATCGGGATCCAAATTGACTCTCTCAGATGCTATCAAAGTAGCAAGAACCTACACAGAAACCCAGGTACAACTTAAGACAATGTCAGCAGAATCAACTAGTCATGGAAAACAAGAAGTTGATATCATCAAAAAGAATCAAAATAGACTGTGGAAACCCAATCGTGACCGAATTGACAACCGTGAATGTTACTTCCATGGTGGAGACTATTCACAGAATCACCAGTGCCCTGCAAAAGGGAAGATCTGCAGTAACTGCAGAAAACCCAACCATTTTGCACGTGTCTGCCGTGGTAGCAAAAAGACTGTGAACATCATCAGGGTTGAAGCTCAACAAACTAATGAACTATTCATCCATCAACTAATGATGGATAAAGCTGATGACCAGCCATATGCTAAACTAAGAATCGCCAACCAGTTCAGTGTGAAATTCAAGATTGACACAGGGGCACAAGCTAGTATCATTACCAGACAGACAGTGGAAAGACTGAATCCAGAACCTGCAATCCACCCTACAAACCACATTTTAACAAGCTTTTGTGGTCAGACTATTCCTGTCCTGGGGACATGTAAGATCGACTGTGCCTACAAATCAAATGATAGTCAACCCATAGAGTTTTTTGTAGTGCAGTCAGCCCCTACTCCTATCCTTGGCTTCAGTGCGAGTCGTAAGCTGAACCTGATAAAGCTGATACTTAGTCTTCAATCTGGACAGCTCAGCACTGATAAGATACTCACCGAATTTTCCGACCTATTTGAAGGAGTTGGGAAACTGGAAGGTGAATGTAAAATAATCCTCAAGGAAGGTGCACAGCCATCCATTCAGCCCACGAGACGAATCCCCTTGAGTCTCCAGTCCAAATTCAAGGAAGAACTAGATTGTATGGAAAACCTAGGAGTCATCGAGAAGGTGACCCATCCAACTGATTGGGTGAACTCAGCTGTGGTTGTTGAGAAACCAGATGGAACCTTGAGAGTCTGTATAGATCCTCACGATCTCAACAAAGCCATAAAGAGACCCCACCATCCTATGCCAACTTTTGAGGAAGCTGTGCAAAAGCATGTAGGCGCTAAGTACTTCTCCAAGCTAGATGCCCGAACAGGATATTGGAACTTATGTCTTGATGACGAATCTTCCGAACTGACTACATTCTCAACTCCATATGGGCGATACAAATTTAGACATATGCCCTTTGGACTCAAGTCTGCACAAGATGAGTTCCAACGCAACACCTCAGTAATTTTGGATGACATGATCATCTCTGGTGTATCTGAAGAGGACCATGACAGAAATCTTCAAAAAACCCTTTTAAGAGCTAGAGAAAAGGGAGTCAAGCTGAACAAAGATAAGTGCATCTTCAAATCAGCTTCGATACCTTACTTTGGACACATCATTTCCGAAAACAGAATCCATCCAGATCCCGAGAAAATCCGAGCAATAGAGAAAATGCCATCACCCAAATCCCAGGAAGAACTACAAACAGCCCTTGGGATGTTAAACTACCTCTCACGCTATATCCCAAATTTGTCAAGCCTCAATGAACCTCTTAGGACCTTAGCTAAGCAGAAGCAATTCAACTGGACAAATGAACACAAAGCCACACTCACGAAAATTAAAGCATCAATCATAACAACAATTTCGCTCTTTGATCCTACAAAAAATCAAATAGAGATCCAAGTTGATGCTTCCAAATCAGGACTTGGTGCTGTCCTGCTTCAAGAGAATAAAATTGTTTCATTCGCATCAAAATTGCTGAATGAAACAGAGCAGAGATACTCGCAAATCGAAAAGGAGCTGTATGCCATTGTTTTTGGATGTCGCCATTTTCATCAGTATCTCTATGGCTGTCACTTCCAAGTCATCAGTGACCATAAACCCCTGGAAACAATCCTCAATCGGCCGATCAATAAGTCGTCGCTGAGACTTCAAAGAATGCTGTTACATCTACAACCCTACGATTTCACCCCCCCCCCCAGTATAACATATTGACCAGGCACCAAAATACCGATCCCAGATACCCTCTCCCGGCTCCACTTAGAAACTGAGGAACCATTGCTTCACAGAGAAATTGAATACTATGTACACTCTGTTATGAAACTACTACCAATCAGTCAAGAAAAGCTATCTGAGTTGAAACAAGAAACGCTCAGAGATCCACAGCTGAGGGTTCTGAGGAAAATGGTAGAAGAAGGTTGGCCCAAAAAAAGATCAATGGTTCTGTCATCCATAGCTGAATTCTGGACAGTAAAAAGTAATCTCAGTGTTGTTGATGACATCATCATGAAAGATGACCGTCTTGTCATCCCAGACAGCATGCAAATCGCTGTATTGCAAAGCATCCATGCTTCACATCTTGGTATTGAGAAGACAAAAAACAGAGCCAGATCAGTCATTTTCTGGCCAAAGATGAGTCAGACAATAGAAGATTTCGTCAAGAAGTGTGATGCATGCTGCACTTATTCTACAGCAAATGCAAGAGAACCCTTGCTTCATCACGATATTCCCAGCTACCCTTGGGAGCATGTTGGCATTGATCTGTTTTACATATCCAGAAGATACTATCTGATCATAGTGGATTATTACAGTCGATTTTTTGAAGCTGATGAGCTGGGAATAAATACTTACATGAACCTCATAATCCAGAAGCTAAAATCTCACTTCTCTAGATTCGGGATACCCTTGATGATTACATCTGATAATGGCCCACAATTCACTTCAGAAACGTTCAAGGATTTCATGAGACAGTGGGGAATACGACACAACACCTCTAGCCCGAACCATCCTCAGTCCAACGGACTCGCTGAGAAAACAGTTGGTATTGCTAAGGCCATGATCATGAAAACAAAGAAATTGAAAACTGACCTCGAGCTAGCTCTCCTCGAGTACCGCAACACACCAGTCGATGGTCTAGCTTCCCCAGCCCAACTGCTAATGAGTAGAAACTTGAGATCCCTAGTGCCCTGCACCATTGAGCACTTATCTCCAAAAGTCGTACCTATGCCGGAATTCATGTCCGCAAGGAATAAAGAAAGGGAAAGACAGAGACGCTACTATGATCAACATACCAAAAGCCTTAATCCGCTGCAGATAGGCCAACAAGTTCGAGTACGGTCCAACGATCAAACCTGGCAACCTGCAACAGTCCTCCGAGAAGCAGATGCGCCACGATCGTATGTAGTACAGACGAAAGCAAACAGACAATACCGCCGGAATAGAAAGCACTTGAAAGTCGTGACTACAGATGAGAAGAGTTCTGATTCTGATTCAAACACTGGCACCTCGTCAGTACACGATTCATGGCACCACTCTCCAGACTTACCCTAAACAGAGGACGTGCACTTTCGCCAAGCCAGCATGCCAGAATTGCCGGTCGCCGTGGGCCAGGAAAACACTGTGGTCTCCCTGCCTTCCGCGGCGAAGTCGACAACAGTCTCAGAAGTTCTGTAACTACCAGGAGTGGTCGACAAGTCAAGCCACCGTCAAGAATAAACCTATGATTGACAAGCCCTTCCGAAAAGAAGGGAGATGTAATATTCCTTACTTACTTGCCATGCTTTGCTTGTATTTTGTGTATGTGTGCTGTTATGTATTGCTTGTGCTTTTGCTTATGCTTGCTGTTATGTATTGCTTGTGCTTTGCTTATGCTTATATTATTTCAGGTTTTGTGACCTGGGTTTTTGAAGTATATGCTTGAAGAGACAAATCGTTACAGTACTTCCCAAGAAATCTTAAGGACACAGCCAACACATACTTCAGCACTATGCTCAATAAACTAAATCTATCTATCAATGGCTAACCCTCAGTTATCTCTATCCACCACAATTTTGCAATGTAATGTGAGATCATTAAATGATTATAAAATTACTGACCTTCTTAAGTATACTTCTTCACACAACATAGACATACTATGCCTCCAAGAAACCCACTTAAACTCATCAGTTAATCTAAAAATTCCTGGTTATGATGTCCTAAGAAAACACAGATCTTCCAATAGAATTGGTGGTGGAGTTGCCATCCTTGTACAATCACACCTCAAATTCTGTGGTATAAACCTCCCTGATTTCAGTCACAACATTGATGCAATTGGTGTAAAGTTGTGGCTAGCAAACATGGAGGCCACTGTTATTAATTTATATAATCCAAATGGTAATAACAATGGACAAAATTTCTTCAATTTTATTTCTAGTAAATTCTCAAAATCAAATCTAGTGGTTGTTGGGGACTTCAATGCCCATAGTCCTATCTGGGGTTATTCACCTCAAAATAATGCTGGAAAATACATAGAGGAATTCCTCACCAATTTTACCAATATAGTACTAGTGACTCCTAGACATCTAAATACCTACTTCAGTAAAAGAAGTGGGAGTTATTCAACTATTGATCTTCAATTAGTCTCATTAAATTTAATGAATAAAACTACTGTCAACAGAATAGACAACCTCCTAAGCAACCATTTTGCCATATGCACAAAAATTGGTGACCCCAGCCATCATTGATAATTTCATTTCCCACTATGTGTGGCAAAAAGCAGACTGGCCAAACTTCTCCCACATTCTCTCAAACCATGACTACTCTTCACTGTCCACTGACCCAAACCAACTCTCCAAAAATCTCACATCACTACTTCTTGATGCTGCAAAACTTACCATACCCCAGTCCCAACGCCCAAAAACTCTGAAGAATAACAAACCCCCTAAGCCATGGTGGACATCCTCTTGCCAAGAGGCTTGGCACAATAAAAGGAATGCCATCAGATCCTTCAAGAGAAATCCATCCACTGGAAAATATATAGCAGAGCTACAAGCAGAGGCAAAACTTAAGAGAACAATCAAACTTGCCAAAGAAGAGGCATGCAAAAACTTTCTCTTATCAGTGTCCTGCAAAACGCAAGAGTCAAAGATTCATAAATTCCTAGACAAGATGTGTGGCAAATTCTCCATACAGAACCCCTTCCATTACCAGCTAACTCTAAATGGTCAGCAGCTGGAAACCAACAAAGAAAAAGCTGAATTTTTAGCAGTTTTTTTTTTTTAGAAGAAATTCAAAAACACCCCTCATAATCCACCTCAAATCAGCCTAACACCCCCATTTTGACTTGCCTGGGTCCCAGTATCTACTCCAAAATTTTACAATGATTGAGCTGAATAAAGTAATCAATTCAATCAAACCCAAAACATCTTGTAGCCACGACCAGATCCATCCATCTTTGCTCAAACACCTTCCAATAGAGTTTAAAAAAGTACTCTTATCTCTCTTCAACAATGCCTGGAGCAATTCCTTCTTCCCATCTGCTTGGAAAACATCACTCATCATCCCTATATTAAAACAAAATAAACCCAAAGCAGACCCCAACTCCTTCAGACCCATTATGATTACCCCCGTTCTGGGAAAATTATATGAGAAGATAATTCACTTCTGATTGTATTGGTTTGCTGAGTCTAATCACCTGTCATCCCACATACCCAAACAGCATTTAGGAAATATCATTCTTCCATTGATGCATTTGTTTGCTTAACCAACTCCATATCTGAGTGTCTGAAAGACAACCGAATCCTAGTTGCAGCCTTCTTAGACTTCCAAAATGCATATGATAATATCCAACATCCACTCCTACTGCAAAAATTATCAAAAATGGGTTTTCCAATACCTGTAGTGAATTTCTTTAAAAGTTACCTATCCAAATGCTCTTTTGTTCTCCAAGTAAATTCCTACACCTCTTCTAAAAAGTCTGTCTCCAAAGGCCTTCCCCAAGGTGCTGTCCTCAGCTGTCTCCTGTTTTCACTATATTTATGGGATCTGAATCTACCCCAAACAAATATTCAGTTTGCAGATGATATAGTCCTATGGTCTACCTCAAATAATTTTGAACTGGCCCAATCCAAGTTACAAAAGTTGCTTTATGCCTTTAAATGTTTCTCCAACAATTCATGCCTACCCTCCACCCCATCAAAATCAGCTATAGTACAGTTTCATAATAAGAAACCCCCAATCTGCCCTACTAACCCTAAATGGTGTTGTCATCCAAGAGCAACAACACATCAAATATCTTGGCCTCACTCTAGACCAAAAACTAATGTTCGGGTTACACATTGAAAATGTGAGAATAAAATGCCTCAGAAAAATGTGCATCTTACAAAGGCTACTCAATACGCCTTGGGGTTGCCATGAAAAAACCCTAATAAATTTCTATAAGATATATCAGATCTCAGATTGGTTATGGACTAATTATCTATGGCTCATGCTCAAAAACCCTACTATGCAGTCTGGAGACAGTCCAGAATACTATGATTGGTGCTATACTTGGCCTCAGGAATCACACCAAAACCAACTTCCTCCTCAGCGAAAGTGGTCTCACCTCTATTGCCATGCACAGAGACATCCTACTTGCCTGCTACTTTACAAAAATTGAAGTAACAGTTCCCATAGATTACATGACTGGCTAAGAAACCCTGGTGCATTTAGGGGCCTTGCACGGGAATTTGCAACCACCCAAATGACCATCCCCAGTGAACCTTTTGTTTGCACCAGCTATTAAAGCAGATCTTTCCCTTGCCTACGTAAAATCATTATTCCATGAATTTGAGTCTCAGAGATATATCTACCACCTCCCAATTTTTGTGCATGGCTCAAAAACAGAATTCAGGACTGCTTGGGGAGTCTACTTCCCATCTTTAGGTATAGCAGCTGCAGAAAGGCTCCAAAATGATGCGAGTATCATGACAGCTGAAATAGCTGCCATCAACATTGCATTGGAAACCATTATAAAGATGCCAAACCCTCCAAGAAACACCCCTCCTATAATTTATTCAGACTCAAAATCAGCCCTTGCCTCAATATCACCAGAACATTCAGACTACCCAGACAATGATACCTCCACCACTCTTGTACTATTGAACCAACTACTTAAACAAGGTATATCCACAAAATTCCAGCACATCCCAAGTCATATGGGTATTAAAGGGAACCACAAGGCAGATGAAATAGCTGAATCTGCCCTTCAGTTTGAAATAATTTCTGGAAGACCTATCCCAGTAAGAGATGTAAACCATTGGTGCCTAAAAATTTATCTAGCAAACCAAAGCCCACCAAACCTTTCTCCATTTACATCCCAGAAAGACTCAAAGATGTATGACAGAATACAATCAAATGCTACTGGCCTTAACAGCCAAATTTATCACTATCAAAACACAACCATTCCAACAGTAATGAGCCCTCTTTGCTGCCTATGCCAAACCTATGATGAGACCATCAACCATGTCCTTTTTGGTTGCCCTGTGGCAACTCTAAACCATAAAAAAGGATGGATAACTTTATTGGCTATATTCAAGTGCCTTAAGCTAACCCCTAATATTGACCAACATAAAGGAGGCACTCTCCAACTGATGATGCTGAATTGTTCAAAGCTGTCTTTAACTGCCTAAGTATAGGTGGTTTCATCAACAATGTATAAATTCTATTATTAAATAATAATAGTCTAATTTCTATATTTGATTTCCCAGGACATCCCTGACATAATCAGACAATACAAAAAAGGTTAAATGGATTCATCTGAAGCCTATAATTGAAGAAGAAGAAGAATAGCCTACTTTTTTTCAAACTTAAATATCTAATTATTAAAATATTTATTTTTAAGTGCATTTAGGAATTGGCTATATGTATGTTGTTTTGTTCTTAGGCAAGTCTCAAAGTGGCAAGATAGCACCAGGAAAGTTTAAACTTACCTCTCATTTACATCAGAAATAAAATTGGTAAGTTTTTACCAAATTATATTTTTGACTTACAAAGAAAGTGAATATACCACTCAATGCCTTTTTTATGCTCTTTCCAAGTATAATAATCCTTTTTGTTGGAAAGGAATTTTACCCCCACCCTTATATATATCAATTCAGGGTATATATTTGCACATTAGGGGGGTGGGGGGCAAATTTTATTTCTGATGTAAATAGGAGGTAAGTTTAAACTTTACCCCCACCCCCTAATGTGCAAATATATACCCTGAATTGGTATATATAGGGGTGGGGGCTAAAATTCATTTTCAACAAAAATGATTATTATATTTGTAAAGAGCATAAAAAAGGGCATCAAGTGGTATATTCACTTTAGTTGTAACTCAATAATATGATTTGGTAAATATTTACCTAAATATATACCCCAAAATAGAGGTAAGTTTATTTCTTAGCTACCTGAATAGTCTGTTAATAAACCTTACCCAACTGCCCTGGGGTAGGTGCTCTGGTTGAGGTAGGGTTGCCCACTTTGATAAAAACTTTAAATTTTTCTTTGGCTTATAGGCTATTTGAGTCAGGACAGCAGGAGAGGGGGGCTGTAATTAATTTTTCCCTGGGTACCACCCACCCTAGAAATGGCTCTAAAGTTAAGTATTTCTAGATTACTCTTCTTAAAAAAATAATATAAAAGTCTTTAAACTACTTTAAAACCTTCTAAAACACTTACTTTCACTTAATGAACTTTGGTCAATATATAGCCTATAAGATTCCATAGCTGACATAGAGAGAAGGTAAACATTGGCTACTAGACATTATTTTGTACGCTAGTGCATGGATTCTCTAAAATAATATCAGTTCACTCATAAATGAGCCCCATTGCCCCTTAGGTAAATTTTCCAATTAAAGGGCCAGGCACACATAGCTGATTTTGGGAACCAATTTCAGCAAGGGTCTATTCCACATCAAGTGATTCTAATTAATGATGCTAAGAGGCAGGGCTTAGTGATGGTTTTTTGGTGATTAATCATCATTAATTACATTATAGACAAGGAATGCACTAGGGCTTTAGAGCTTTAGGCATGTAATTAATTGTATTTAATGATTATTGTAAATTAATTGTAATTAATGATGATTAATCACCAAAAAACGTCACTAAGCCCAGCCTCTTAGCATCATTAATTATAATCACTTGACATGGAATATACCCTTGCTGAAATCGGTTCCCAAAATCAGCTATGTGTGCCTAGCCCTTAACTCATGAATGAAAGCATTTGCAGTTTACAACATAATTCAAGTGAATATATCAGTTGATACCTTTTTTATGCTCTTTCAGAATTAAATAATTGCCTCTGGGCAAATTCTATTTTGAGCTTTTTTAAGAGCTAAGAGGGAGCAAAACAGCCCATTGTCCCCAAAAGTTTAAAAGTATGTTTCTTAAAAAAAAACTGGTTGCTGAGAAAAATTTGCCATTTGTAGCTGATTCAGGAATGGTAATTATTGTTTTCCTATTGTCTTAATAGTAGGCTAAAAATTTAGCCATATTTGAAAACAAATATGCAAAAAAACTATGAACCCTTCAAAAGTGAAATCAGAGCAGAACTATTGTCATTTTTAGACTTTTCTAGCTCTTTAAACAATTATTGAAATTAGTTTTTGAAAATAACATTTTACTGGACTAATAAGAATAAGGAAAATAATAATAACCTGTCATGAATCAGCAGCAAATGGCAATTGTTTCTTGCAATTGTTTTAGAAACATGTTTTTATGTATTCACAGCTTAGAAAATCTGATTCACAGCTTATTGTAAAACCTTATAAATGCATTTCTGAAAAGTTATGCCTGCAAAATTCTTTGAAAATGATTCTAAAGATAAAGCTTAGTGATGTGGTACCAAACACAAGCTGACCAAAGAAGATTGGAAGAACAATAAACAAGCAAATGTACTCATTATTGTTAAACTTGGAATCAGGATATAATTTTGACTATAGAGGCAATTTTAAACTTTACCCACACCCCCTTAATGTGCAAATATATACCCTAAAATAGTGTTAAGTTTATTTCTTAACTACCTGAAATAAACTTACATCTATTTTGCCAAAATTTTTACTTTGATGCTCAACTACTGGGCCCACACACTGTCACTATAGTAAGTGAGTCACCATAAAAAGCTTATAAATGCATTTCTGAAAAGCTATGCATTTCTGTAAAGTTTTCTAAGCTGTGAATATATAAAAATATGCTTCTAAAACATTTGTAAGAAACAATTGCCATTTGCTGATTCATGATAGGCTATTATTATTTTCCTTATTCTTATTAGCCCAGTAAAATGTCATTTTCAAAACTAAGTTCAAGAATTTTTTAAAGAGCTAGGAAAGGCTAAAATGACATCAGTACTGCTTTGATGTCATTTTTGAGGTGTTCATAGTTTTTTTTTTGCAAATTTGTTTTCAAATGTCACCAAGCATTAAGTGCTTCACTACTGTATGTGTCATAACTTAATACTTAACTTTAGAGCCATTTCTAGGGTTGGTGGTGCCTAGGGAAAAATTAAATACAGCCCCCTCTCCTTCTGTCCTGACTCAAATATAAGCCTTTCATAGAGACTATCTGTCTTGGATTTACTCAAATTTGCCATGACTCTCAAGTTTTCATCACTTTCACCATGTTCATTTTAATTTAAAAAATCAACAGACTCAGTCTAGGGTTTCAGCCTCAGCCAACAATACTCAAAATCTGTAAATTCAAGGTTTTTTTACAGAGTTTCCATTCCCTTACTTGTCAATAAATTGTAGCATTCGCTTCACTATAAGTCTGTGTTTTCATGATACCTGTCATTATGGGAATTTTGATTTTTTTTTTTTTTTTAAATTTTGGCTGCTATTGAGCTGCATTGCTCTTTCTTTACAGTTGTTTACCACAACCTGTTTGAAAAATATAAACTTGGTTATCCCAATGATAAATCCTGCAAGTAAAAAAATGGAAAAATTGCATCATTTATATTCTTTGCCCTGGGGCTATGGGTTATGGTATCCACAGAGGCATAACTATTAGACATTGTGCCTATTTTTTTAAAAAAAATGGCTTTTACGACTTCAATCAGCGTTAAGGAGGGTATCTTAAAGGGCAAGAGGACTTTTAACTTAGTATCCTAAGCCATTCCTTAGATATTACATATATTCTTACTTCATAGCCTAACATGCAGAATAATTGTAGCTAATACATTTTGTATGCTGCCATGCTATACTTTACCCCCCCCCCCCCCCCCCCCCCCCCCCCCCCCCCCCCCCCCCCCCCCCACACCAGCCAGCACCCACAGCCAATGTGGAAATGTATAGCCCAAATACATTCCTCATCAAAGCATGTTTTGAGTGGAGTTCCTCAGGTTAGTGTTTTGGGTCTACACTTTTTAATATCTTGATTGATGATACTCTTTCCACTATCAGGAGTAAACTAACACTCTATGCTGATGACGTGAAGCTCATTGGACCAGCCTTGTCCTGTGAAGATCATACCCTTCTACAAAATAATCTTGGGCTGCTTGATCAATGGGCTGAGGCTTGAGGTCTTAAATTTAATGTTGTTAAGGGACATGTTATTCACCTTGGCAAATTGAATCTTTGTTGATCTTATTGTCTCTCAGGTCACCTACTTTACTCTGTAAATACTGAGCAAGATCTTGGAATCACTATTGATAATAAATTAAAATTCAGCATTCATGCTAAGAAGTCTGCTGCTGGTGCTAATTCAACCATGGGGCTGATTAAGTGTACTCTTTCCACTCTTTCCCCTAAAGTCATCAGTCTTCTGTATAAGGGACTTGTGTGTCCTAAGCTTGAAGTTGGAATGTCTCTAGCCTCTCCTTATTTCAAAAAAGACATAAAAGTGTTGGAAGATGTGCATAGACATGCCACCAAAAGTGATATCTGGCATACAGGAACTTTCCTACCCTGCAAGACTAGCAAAGCTGAAACTAGCAACTCTTGTATACAGGAGAAATAGAGGTGATGCCATTTTAACCTATAAGTTAATGAAGGCTAATACACTCCCAGCATTATTTCCCACTGTTGGTCCTAACTCAAGAACTAGAGGTCATCAGTTGAAACTGGTTAAGCAGCCTACACTATCCAGAGTCCATGCTCAATTCTTTTCTTCAAGAATCATCAACACTTGGAATAAACTCTCTGAAAAAACTGTTACTGTACTGCCAAATCTGTGGACATCTTTAAAGGAAGACTGGATGCTGAGTGGTCCTCCAGAGAGTGTAAACTCAACTAGGAAGCTATGGATCAACACAGTGCACCTGGTCACTAAATAATCCTGAATTCAACTCAAATTGTCAACTCTGGAGCTCTACAAGGAGAAATCCTTAGATTGCTCCAAGCTGCAATTTAAGTAATGCATTCCACAATTCATCACTCCTGTTTTTCTGGTTCTTGTTTTGTCACAGTTAATTCAATTTATAGGTACATAGGTTGAAACAAGAGAGATACATTAGGAGAATACATGGGAAATATCTATTTTCAGCTATATATTTGTGCATTAGGGGAGTTGGGGGTAGAGTATAGCAGAGCTGCATGTGAAATGTGTTAGCTACAAATATTCTGCATATTATAAAGTAAGAATTGTTTTATAACATCTTTCCTTCTCAATAGCCCCTAATCTAGACCTACACAATTCATTTCCAACAGGAATGACTGTTACATCTGAATTCAGGATGAGATTCTGATTTTAAAGGCATGTTTAATTTTTAATTATCTCATTAGTGATTTAATTGGAAAATTTACCACCCCCTGATGGTCCCATATATAGTGCAAATTATTTCATATAGTAGGCCTATTTTATAATTTACACTCTGATATATATTGCAAATGGTAACCAGGTTAATATAAAAAGGTATGACCACATTGATGTAACAATGAAATACATATTAGGGCTATATATAAAACCCATCAGATGAGAGGGGAGTAAATTTGTGAGGAATCACCCTAAATCACATCTTAGAGCAAATCTAAGGATTTTCCATCCTTGTAATGCTCTGTGATAACTTCTATAGGTTATTTGATGTGGTTGCTTGCTACATTTGAGTCAAGGACTCAACAATTTCCCAGTTGCACAGGAACTCCTGTTGTAGCCATCCTTTGTTGATATTTTGCTTGAATGCACCTGTTGAATCAGCAGCCACTGAGTGGCTGCTGAGATTGACAGCTGGAACAGAGTGGGCCATCATGGACATCCTTGTACATACTCTAGTCATTTGTGCCTATAATACCCTTAAATCAGTCACAGAAAAGTTAAAGCAAGTCCACTGCATGAAGTACAATTTCATGGAGCACTACTCTTTTCTTCACTGCTTGAGCAGCATTCACCATTATAAAATGTCAGCATTTATCAAACAGTTAGTGGTAACAAACTGTAAGTAAGGAGCAACCCAGTTCAATAGTAATCAAAACTCTAAAAAAGCGGTATTTTAAAACCAATACATTCATCAAAAGAATCAGATTTTTATGCTGATTTCAAATATATAAGTTTCATCAAGTTTAGTCTTACATCAAAAGTCAAGTGCCTAAGAAAATTTGCCTTATTTTCGAGAAAAAAGGGGGAAAACACCCCCTAAAAGTCATAGAACTTTAATGAAAATCACGCCATCGGATCCAGCGTATCAGATAACCTACTATAGAAGTTTCAAGCTCCTATCTGCAAAAATGTGGAATTTTGTGTTTCTTGCCAGGAGAAAGATCACAGATGTGTGTTTATTTGCTTTTTTGTTTTTTTTTTTTTTCCCAAGGGTGATTGTATCAACCCAGTGATTGTAGAAAATCCCGGGGGGGCTCATTCAAACGGAAATTAAAAATTCTAGTGCCCTTTTTAAGTGACCAAAAACAAATGGAGGGCAACTAGGCCCCCTCCCCTGCTCATTTTTTCCCCAAAGTCACCTGATCAAAATTTTGAGATAGCCATTTTATTCAGCATGGTTGAAAAATACAATAACTATGTCTTTGAGGATGACTTAATCCCCCACAGTCCCCAGGGGAAGGTCTGCAAGTTATGAACTTTGCCCAATGTTTACATATAGTGTTGGTTATTGGGAAGTATACTGAAATTTTCAGGGGGATCTTTTCTGGTAGTTGGGGGGGATGGGTTGGGGGGTTACATGGGAGGATCTTTCCATGGGGGAAGGGGTATTACTATGAAGGGGGTGCCAGATTTCCCAGCATTATTTAGAAAAAGATCAGAAATTAAATAAAGAAAAACCATTTTTTCAACTGAAAGTAAGAAGCAACATCAAAACTTAAAACCAACAGAAATTATTATATATATGATTGTGTTTGCCCCTAGTCATTACCTCCCTCTTTACGCTAATTCTTTTTTTGTACTTTCACCAGAGCTATTTATTATAATTAACAACCTTTGTGATTAAGAGGTTATTCTTAAAGAATTGAAACAAAATCATAACTTTAGCGTAAAGACTAAGGTATTGACTAGGGGGCGAATCCCCGAATATACATAATAAAAATTACGAATATAGAAGTTCATTATGTAAGTTAATTCATAAGTCACATCAGATCAAAATTTCGAGAAAGCCATTAAGCCAAAAAAAGTAAAATTGATATGCAAATTTCGTTTTAATTATTCATGTACAGTGAGCCAAAATCAAAGCTGCATTAATTCAAAAACGTTCAGAAATTAAAAAAAAAAACAAGTTTTTTTAACTGTTTTTTTTTTGTAAACAATTTTTTTTTAGTTTTTTTTTTTCGTAAACAATTTTTTTTTTAGTTTTTTTTTTTTGTTTTAAGGAGCAACATTAAAACTTAAAACAAACAGAAATTATTCTGTATATGAAAGGGCTGTCCCATCCTCACTGCCTCGCTTTTTACGCTAAAGTTTGACTATGTCTCACAACTTTATTTTTTAAAACAATAAGAAACTTTAGCATAAAGGGCAAGGCGTTGAGGAGGGGACAGCCCCTTTTATATATGGAATAATTTCTGATTGTTTTGAGTTTTATTGTTGCTGCTTACTTTCAGTTGAAAATAATTGTTTTTTTTTATTTAAATGTGGTAAAATATGGTGGTAGTGTATACAATGAGCTATATATTTATCCATCAGAGGAGAAGGGTATTGAAGCAATGTGCCTTTAGCAATGAGAAAAAGTAAGTATTTATGATTGTTTCAAAGTAGTTTTCACAGTGTTTTGAAGGACTTCTTTAAAACAGTTTTAACAACTACTAAAGAGGATACCTCCCTCCTTCTGATTATCTCCCTCCTTCTGAAATTCCATGACTCATCCCTGTGTAACACCAAATAAAATTGTAGTTCTCTTTTAACTAGGTTGCCAATCAAATTTGTCAGTGATTTAATATACCACCATGGACTTGCAGAAACTAAGCCTCTTGTTCCAGAAGAGTGATGAAAGGCCTGTCTCAGTAAAAGTAAGATTTTATGTATTACTTGATAGATACTTAAGCATAACTGTACATTTGGCTTTTGCTGTCACAGGTTCTATTGAAGGATTACAAAATTATTGATAATAAATCTGTTGTTAATATTACAATATAGAAGTCCAAAAAGCAAAATACAGCAAGTAAATATGCAAAAATGTTGTTTGACTTCCACCAAGATTAATGTTTAGTTAAAACAAAGTATATTTTGAATAGTTCATCCTTTTTTTATTATAACACAAAAAAAATAAATAACACTGTGACTCCCAATAATGTTTTGTTTTTATAAATCATTGTTTTATTGTAACAATCAATTTATCTATTCCTTTCAATCACACTTATAATCAATGGACTGAATAAAACTTTAGATTTAAGCTTTCATATAGTTGTCAGTGAAGCATAACTATCTTGCCACCAGAGGGGTTTGGGGGGGTAGCACAATACTTATTTAATGGTGCTGCCTTTTTTTTAAAAGTCAAGCTTTATGATTCTTTGTTATTTCTGTTCTGATAACGTTTTATTTCTTCATCAGTAGTAATATTGTGTGTTTTATGTTTGCCATCTTATATTAGCTAATTGGTAATTGAGGATAAATTGATCTAATGCATGTTTGTAATTTATGCCTTTTAATTTATACCCTTCCTAAAATATACAATGCCAAATGTTCACACAGGTCCAGCTTTTAGAGTTGTGTAAACTAAGGTAATAATTAGCTTATAGCTGCATTAGGTTGTACAAACTAATTGATAACTGCGGCAATCAAGGCAAAAATTCGTCTTACTACTGATGAAGTATGCCTTTAACACATTTTTTAGATACCCTACTATAAACTGTGCATACAAACACTGTTAATCGAGCCCTCATACAAACACAGTTAATCGAGCCCTCAGCATGCAGGTATAAATCAAGCTATGGTGTTAGTTTTCAAACTTTTCTGGTAATTAATTAATTAAAAACACTATAAAGAGAGTATTTTTAAGTGGTGGTAGGTGGCTCTCCAATCGCTTCCAACTATTTATGAAGATCAGAACTTTCAGTTTCTCATTGAATAAGACCCTTCCAAATATCTAAAACAATCCTTTCTATGTAGAGGGGCTGGGGGAAAATGGTTGAGTTATGGCTATATACCAAGTGGGCCTAAGCTACTTTTTTTTTTACTATGACTCAGTTTTTTTTTTCAGTTTTATGAATATTCTAATTTACAGTTTTTTTAAATACTGCATATTACGAGAGATAACATCATATTTTTTTTTTCCCAGCAGGGTGGGGAAGGTTTATTGATGTATGCAGTTCTTTTTTTTCAATTTAAAGATTCTTCCCTTACAAAGTTATTATTAAAAAAATTTATTTTCCTACTAAGCATATAATGCAACTCTAGTTGATGAAATAACAAATTATAGTATTTACAGAAGAAGTATTTAGGAATCATTCAGTGCATACATCATTCTTTTGTATATTTGATTTTATGGCACCATCATTTGTTGATGAGTAGCTAGTCCTGATTTTTTTTTTTTGAAGTTAAAGGTTCACTATACCTTCTTTTGAAGCAACTAACATAATCTCCTTTTGGGATAACCACTGCTGGGAGGTCATCCCCTGCAACTGTAGTTATTTGAACAAAACTCCCTTTTAGTGACTCCTGGTGGGAAAATCACTCCTATAAGTAGTCCTGGCCAATAGAACAATAGCAAGTGTATATTATTGGGAACTCTGCCAGGTGTGAGCTTTGACAGCTTGTCTAATGGAGGATCATGCATGTATTTGTAAAGCAATGAATTGACACCCATGTCTAATTTTACAGCACCATCATCCGGTGATAAGTAACTACTCCTGGCGATTTTTTTTTTTCATTTTAAAGGTTCAGTATGTGTGTCGTCTCTGTGTGTGTCATCTCTGTGTGTGTGTCGTCTCTGTGTGTAACGTCTCTATGTGTCTGTCATCTCGTTCTTGGGAGGGTGCAAAGAGGGAGGCTTTGAATAAATTGGGATGGAGAAGGAGCGTGTATAGTAGTGTTGGTCTCAGGCGGCTTGATGCTGCAGTGAGTTGTTAGTAGTAGTAGGGGCTTATATATAGGCCAAATTAGTTAACATTCTTTTGAAGCAACTTCCAAAATCTTCATTCCAGAATGTCTCTACTTGGAGGTCATTCTCCATGGCGATAATAATTTAAACAAAACTCTTTTAGTGACGTAAATCTTTCCTATAAAAAGTCCTGAAGAGCAGAAATATGGCAAGTGCTTATCATTTGTTAACTCTGCCAAGTATGAGCATTGACAGCTCTTCCAATCAAGGATAGTGTATGTATTTGTAAAGCAGTGACTTAAATGCCGTGTCTAATTTTATAGTGCCATCATTTGATGATATGTAACTAGTTCTGGAAATTTTTTTTCATTTCAAAGGTTTATTATACCTTATTTTTAGTGACTTCTGGTCGTTAAGTCCCTAACCCCAGCCAATATACAATTAGCGAGCTAGTTTGCTAATTCTATATTTGAGTAGCAATTGTATAAATATATTGGTTTGTTTGTTTTATTTTTATTGTCAAAATATATATTCTGTTGATTTTAAATTTGAGTTTTTTTCTTTTTTTTTAACGCTGAAGATGCCTTTTTTTCATACAGGCGAAATATTCATTTGACTGTTTCTCTTCTTTTCCCTCATACTGACCATGGACCCGCTTGCCTTCTCTAGATGTATTTCTTTGTTTTGGGGGAATCAAGCCGGCAAAAGACTCCTTTAGCTTCCCGCCCCTCCCATTCCCAACCTTTAGTAGAAAGGTAGCTGCCTTCCACCTTATTTGAATAAACAAAATGTAAAAATTTTCAATCTTTATGATTTGAGGAACAAATTGGGTCCATGGGTGTTTTGCATCACTGTGCCAATTTTTTAGTAGCAACATGAACATGTTGGACCTCTAACATGACTTAATACTGCTGATACTAAAACAGAACTAAATGCTGCAAGTTGTATTGTAAATTTCAGGGTTTTAAGTTTGCATACTTTCAATAGCTAAACTCTCATTCACTGTGCGATTTATTTTATACAAGATTTATTTAATGCAATTTATTTAATAATAGCTAGCCCCAATATTTTACCTAACATAGGGCGCACTTGTAATAAGATTTAGTTACATTTCTGGGCTACCTGAAGCCAACATCAAAGCAGAGGCGTGATTTTTTCAAAATCCTTGAGATGGGCAAAGTTGGAGCCAATTTTCCCAAGTCAAGTGAAAGTGACCAAATGAAAACTGAGCCATGTAGTACCATAAAGGCAAAGCTATACTAAAAAAAAAACATTATCTGTTTCTTTGGATGCTTGAATTATGTAGACCTATCTTGGTTTTGATGATGTTTTTGAGGACGCTAAATTTCAGCTGGAAGGGGTGGGTGGGTTGGTTAATAGGGATCGGGAGGAAGATCACCCCCTACCCCATAGCAAATTACGGCCCGGCATCAAAAGTCAATCTATCTGAAGTATTTGTGGAATTTTGTTAAGGCCTCCTTCATTCATAGAGCTTTATTATCAATTACTCATTGTGTGAGAGCTAACCATATGGTGAACACTTCCTATCTGAACTAGCCAGTCAGATATATATTATTGGTCTATTGTTAGTTATAGTCTTGACATTTGCTAATTCGCGATGTGAATTAGCAAATTGAACTGGGGAAAACTGGGGAAATCGATCCACAAATGCGCCTACACGTATGTAGCTACCATAATTTCTAATTACTGAAAAAGTTTCAGTCTTTTGAAATGTTTATAATACAAATTGTATGTTCGAGTTAAATTGAGCAAAAAACAAGCTATTTCTTTTTTTTCCTTGTCCTTTTAGTTGGAATCTGACGTTTCCACAAAACGTGGTTTAAGTTCTTTCCAATTGTGGTCATTTACAATAGTATCAGCTAGGGTTAAATATAAAAAGATATTTTGTTTCAAACGTTTATGATTGACGTTAAAAATACAAGCTAAATTGGAATGCAAGTAACTGGCCTATTTATTTTCTGTGAGATTACTCTATAAAAGCCGTAAATTTTGAAATATTTTTCGAAATATTGATTTTGAATTCAACATTTAAAAGGGGTTTTCTTCTGTCAAGGTTGTCGTAAATTCACTTTTCGTCACAAGTTACTTTTTTGGGTAATTTTTTTTTTTTCACTCAGAGGAGGAAAAGACCTAGTTTTTTAATCTTTAAAATAGATCCAATTTTTTTATGTTTGTAGAGAAACACTTACCTAAAAAAATTTAATCTTTTATGAGCCAGTAATATTATTGTTATCAGTAGTTATTTTATTTTTTGAATTAGGTAAGCCTCTTTTCTGATGATAAGGTTTGTAAAAGATCTAAAGCCGAGCTGGCCAGCCATGACAAAAAAAAAGAAAATAAAGAAATAGATTTAATTTGGTTTTATGTTAGTTTGTATTTTTGTTTTGTTTTTAAGCGTTGAAGACGCCTTGTTTTATACAGGCGAAATATCCGCGTCGCTTTAGTTTCTCTTTTTCTTCAAATGACCGTAGTCCCTTTCGTTTTCTTCTTCTTGAGATTTCTTTTTTTTTGTTCTTGATAAAGTTTATATTTGCCCGTTTTATCCTCATCGCTACTTTTAAACTAAAATATTTCACAAAAGTAATTTTTTATATTTTATTTATTCATCTTAGTTAAGATTATATATTAATTTAAATATCTGAATGTTTATCATTATAGGATAAAACAAATGAGATATAATTATATTGCTTCGTTCTTGTTGTCACATAAGAGAATGGCACTAATCTTGTCTCCTTCTAGGGCAGGGGACAGGATGATTAAAACGATCCTCAGCGGGAAAAAAACCCAAATTTTGATTCAAAAATCTACTTTTTCGGGTTTGAACCCACATATCTTTGGGATTGATGTAGAAATGCGAGCACGTTGTGGTACGATAGGGATAATTCTTCATGAAACTACTCCAAAAGACTCCCCCCTGGAAGTCTAAAACTGCACTTGTCATGTTTTAAGCTCTTTCCCCATGATAGATAGTATCCTCCTCATGGAAGCTCCCACATAGAAGAGTCATGTTAGTACCCTTCAATTCGAGATAGTTCTTACTTTGCCAATCTATCTCGACTAGTGCTAATGTTCCTCAAGGCAACATTATAAACACGCTGAAACGCTGCCCGATTAGACTACTTAGATGAGAAGACACTAAGCCCGTTCTTTCGCGCTGAGATCTTAATCTTTCTGCGCAACCAACTGACATTTCTAGGTGTCTTGTTCTAGGAAAGGACATTTTATGAAATATTTCCAACTCAGAAACAGTATTGAATACAGTCTGTTATTATATTTTTATTTCTCATTATAATAAATTAAATAATAATTTTTTTTTGTTCAAATGGCTTCAAGTTTAGCCACCACATGGAAGCATAACTTATCCAGTTCTCAAATGAAATACACTTTTTGTTGAGAGGGGGGAGGGGGGGAATTGGCACAAAGTGAAGTTTTCAGGAGTATTAATTTTTGTTTTTGATTTTTGAAAGTTGGTACACTGGTGGATTACCTGAGGTTTTTTTTTTTTTTTTTTTTTTTTTTTTTTTTTTTTTTTTTTTTTTTTTTTTTTTTTTTTTTAAGTGGATTACCTGCGCTAAATAGTAAAGGTAATGTAATTCTAGAAGAATACGCGTATTCTTAGACCCTAGGCTTTTAGGTGTCTTACAATAAAGAATGTTATACAAATAATAGAAGCAGCATGTGCTTCAAGTGGCTTTATAAAAATGACCTTAAATGAGCTTGTCAAGAGCGAAGTTTCCTACAGTGTCTGAAGTCTAACTCGCTTTTGACTATGAATACATAGGCCTATAAAAAATGAATTAAAACAGAAAATTATAAATTAGAAAAATACCTGCTTCTACCTTTAGAAATATTAAACGTGGTCAGCATCCACATCATCACCAATCCTCTAATGAAGATACCATGCACGTCCTTCCACCTATGTAAGGCTTAAGTTACATACTTGATGTCCAGATTTCAATAAACATGAAAAATTAAATAACACTTGAAGAACACGTACATAATGCTTGAACTGTGCTAAAGGCCATAGCAAAATAGCTATATTTTGGTGGTCACTAACTTAGTGATTTTCCAAGGTGTTGGCAGCTTTTTAATATAATTTGACTAAAATATGCTGTGATTTATCTTGCTTAAGGTTTATTGAAATCTTTCTGGGAAATCTTACTTAAGATTCGAGCTGTCTACAAAGTAATATATTGCAAGTTTACCAGTTTAACAATCATCATATTAAATTCACCAACAAATTTGCTGTAAATTTACAATACATGAAATTTAAAACTCTTTTTTTGGGATTAATGTAAATATTACCAAGAAAACTCAGTATATTTACAAAGTCATATTCTGTAGATTTACTAAGTTTGTAATAATTAGTATGCAATGTCAACGTAGTTTTAAAAGCAGATGCTGTTAGTAAAGCTGAAAAAAGAGAGTTTATTGTGACTTGAATTTCGTTGCAAAATTACTAAAAAAAAAATTGCACCGTAGTGTGGCATTTCAGACTCTGTTTACTACTGACCTTGTTAAGTGCTTTCATAAATGAATTGTGAATAAAAATTTAATTTGGCCAACGAGATAACGTTACTTCCTGTCGTTGTTTCCTGTCTTGCTTTCATAAATGAATTGTGAATAAAAATTTAATTTGGCCAACGAGATAACATTATTTCCTGTCTTGTTGAGCCTGTAGCCAGGAGCAGTGTTTCCACTTTTCTTTTCAAATAACCTGCAAAACTTTGGTGATTTTTGTAAAGCGCCTTTTTTTTTGTCGGAGACACCCACCCAAAAAATTGGAAGAAGTGGAAACACTGGGCAGGAGAGCAGTGGTGTCAATTCAGTCAAATTTGCGGCTGGATAAAAATGGTTTATTCAGTATATAGGGAGGGGCAAATTTGCTTATATTTTTAACGAGAATAATGTAAAAAAGTATTTTTCAATGAACCCCCTCTTCCCGAAGATATTTTTCATAAAGGATGTTCATTAAAACTCTGGAAATGGGATGGGGCGGGGGGTAAAAGAAGCTGGTTTAATTTCCTTTAATTAGAAATTGGTAATTAAGCGTGATTTCATTGACCCGGGTCATTTAACCATTTTTAGCGCCAGAATAATCTTCAGTTTATACAGAACTATTGAAAAGTACAATTTACTTATAACTGAATATTGCATTATTTTTTTTAATGTCGTTTTACAGTTTTAATTCCAAAAAGTACTCAAATGTTAGCCGGAACAAATCTAAAAAAAATATCCTTAAATTAATTTCTAATTTTGGAGCCACGAGGTGCTCACCAGAATAGAACAAGGGAATGATGTGTTCAACAGACTATGTCAAGTCTTAAAATCTCATAAATTATCTCTGCATCTGACGCCACATCTTTTTTAACAGCTATATTTTGCCAGTACCACTTTACGCCGCAGAAAGATGGCATCTGGATCAAGGCCTCGCGTTCAAAATAAGCTTATTGTAACTAATTTCTGCAATTTTAATTTGCGTTCAATAGGCAATTGTAATTATTGAATTGTGTTCAATGGGGCTTATTGGAACCTATTAAATTAATTATTTCCTTATTGTCAGAGCTCAGTGTTGTCAATGCAATTTTTGAGCCACGAGTTTTCACCAGATAAGGACATTTTTGAATGTATGTGTTCTATCATGAGTAAATTAGAAATCAAGCATCCCCGATGCTCCAAAAAAGGATAAACAAAAAGTACAGAAAAATTAATGTTTCAACAGAGATAGTTCAACAGAAAGTATTTTTTATAATATATACTTTATTTATTATAAATTATTATAGCTTATAATGAAATACTACAAAAATTCATTTATTCTTACTTAATTACTTTCAGAAAATTATGGCATTGGATTGCCGGACTCGCTTTCAAAATTTAACCGAGTATAATAGATTTCTATAATAGTTTTTTTTTCATTTTTCACATGGGCAATCCCACACTCTAATTGCCAATGGGGCTTAGCATTCAGCAAAGATATATTACTTAACTAGATATACTAATTCGACAAAATAAAACAAAATAAAACAAAACAAAATACAAAATAAAAACGACAAAACAAAATAAAAGTCGACAAAACAAAAAAAAAAAAAACAAAACAAAGAATAAACAAAACAAAATACAAAATAAAAACGACAAAACAAAATAAAAGTCGAAAAAAACAAAACAAAGAGTTTTTTGTTTTCTAGATAGAACATTTTTGAGTGTATTTATCTATCAGGATAAATTAGAAATGTTCCTGTTAGAAGCTTTCATAAAAGGTGCTGTGGAAAATTAATATTACTGTCCAAAAGGCATTTAATAAAGCGCAGTAATTGCGCTTATTCAATAAGTAATCGCAGTTAATTACTATAAGCTAGTTGAACTCGTGGAAAAACAAGGGTCTTGGGTTTTGAGAACTCGTGCCTTCAGAGAATTCAAAACATGAACTGATCTCAGAAGACGACAAACTACTCCATTAGTGATGTGATGTGACAACCTTGGCGATCAAATATCATCCGGATTGGATGGTGGAGTTTCTTGGGACATGTTATCTGCATGAACGACCTTAGACTCCCAATGGTTTGCACTGGCAACCGACATGAAGTCGTAGCCGGGGAAATACAAAAGGTATCAACCAAACTTTTACACCTCGTTCAGCCAGAGTAGGAGGACATAACTGCAGCTGCAAACTGGGAGGACAACTAGCAGCTCCTCTTGGATACCTTGGTGTCTCTGGAGGCGCATGGGTCTTAAGGTCTAAAGTAGGTGTTTAACCACGTTGCTTGAAGATATATTACTTAACTAGATATAAATAAACAAAAAAAATAAAACAAAACAAAATACAAAATAAAAACGACAAAACAAAATAAAAGTCGAATCTTGTCTCAAGCATTCAATTAGGCAAATCTATCAAGTAATTTTCTTTACCCTTAACGTACATACGGTTTTTTGACATGCGGGCTTCATCTTCTCACTATTTTGGCTGTACACTAGTTTTCTCCTTTTTTTAATACATATATTTGTTTTGTTTATATTTGTATTTTAATTCATGGTTGATTTAAAACAATTTTAAAAATAGCAACAATTAATTTGAAAAATTGCTCACTTTTTAAACTTATATTAAAAGTGAGTTTAAATTTTTTATTTCAATTTTGCCATAAAATGTTCAAGTCACTAATAACTTTTATCAATAAAACACTGTTTACTACTGTACGAATATTCACAATGACTTTTGGTTCTGGATCATATAATTTTAAATTTCGCAAAAATAGTGAATTTTGTAGTTAATGATTTGGCCAAGATGTTTTTTAATAGTGAATATCGTCGTAATGTTATAGCAACGAAAAAGTATCTTATTGAAATGTGAGATTTATAGATTTAGACAAATTGGAATAGACTGTTTTATTTAGAAGTTTTCGAAACAGATGAATTAGAACAGACTGTTGCTATTTTACTTAGACGTTTTCGAAGATAGACGAATTAGGATAGACTGTTGCTGCTTGTTTTCGAAGATTTAGGATAGACTTTGTTTAGACGTTTTTGAAAATAGAAGAATTAGAATAGACTGTTTTCTGTTTTACATAAATTTAGCTTCGAAGGTAGAGGAATTAGGATAGACTGTTGCTGTTTTATTAAGTGAAATACTAGACGTTTTTGAAAATGACGAATTAGAATAGACTGTTTCTGTTATATTTATACGTTTATTTAGCTTACTTATTTATGGGAGGTATAGTAACTTTTCCTGTCTGATTTGTTAAAAGCTTTTTATTTCGCCCCATAAACTACCATTTGTGAAATGTTTTGCTTGATTTTAAATAGAGGGCATCGTAAACACCAACCATGTGGTCAAAGATCTTAGGGAAAAAGAAAAGTGAAGATAGCTATAACATATTGCCATTAGGGTATAGCCTTTTGAAACACCTAAATTTTATATTCAAGAAAGGCTAAAACATTTCTTGGTTTTTGTTAATGCATATTTAGAAGCATTAATTTAATGGTATTTTTTTAGCATCCTTTCCTAAGCCCATCTAATGACGAGTATGACAAGTTGATTCAGGATCTGAAGGATCGTTTTGACAGAGGCAATGGCGAAACCATATACCATATTAAGGGAGAGCAAGGTTAGTTTATTCTTAAAAATAGGTCTAACCAGATATCCTAATCATGCATGTCATTCATCTAACCATATACGTCAAGAGAGAAAGGAACCACATAGAAATCCCTTGGGAAAAAAAGGTTGAAATTAGTAAGAATATATTGATTTGGAACTGCCCGTATTGTTAAAGTAGCAACCGCCCCCCCCCCATGAAATTATATGTAGTCACCTTTGTGAAACACCTTGGTTTGCACAACCCATGTCTAACCATAGGCTATGTTCCCACAGGGAAAATTCCTATGTTCCCTGTGTTCCCTATTCCTATATGAATTCCCTGTGTGGGAATTGTTCCCTGTGTTCCCTATGTTCCCAATTCCTTTGAAAAAAAGGTTAGAAATTAGTAGAAGAATTCGTTAAATTGAAATAACTGTATTGTTAAGTAGGACAACCCCCTTATGGAATAATGCGTTGCCACATATTTCGTACAATTTTTGGTCTGAGGGGGGGGGGGGTTAAACCCGTCAATTTTTTTTGCAATTTGTTTCAAAACAAGGGTTCAAGAGCGTATAGTCCTATGTATTATTTACATAGTTATGTTTAAACTAGGTTATTATATACTTAATAACTCTATAATAAAACATAAAAACAACAAGTTAAGAAAAAGGGGTGATAGCCTTGATCAGTTTATTTAACCATGATCGATTTACTTTAGAGATAAGACTGCTGTCAAGTCGATGCAGTGGCGTTCTAGGCCCGAGCAGGGAGGAGGACACCTCCCCCCCTCAGTTTTCCTTACGTCTGACATTAAATTCATTTTATTTTATATACTTTGGTATGTCTAGGTATACCCCCCCCCCCCTCCCAAGATTATGAGGCCTAAAACCGCTCTGAGTCTATGTCAGCTCAGAATAGCTATCTTGACTTACTGACTTAAGTCCCATCCATCTTCGAAAGGTTGTTTTGGAGCCTCTTCATTTACTATGTTATTGATGTGGCGTCTGTATGATCAATTTCAGACAGGTGTAGAAGTTGCGGCAGGTTGAGTGTAGAGAAGTTGTCTTTCCATCTCTTCGGGGCCGACCTCTGGGGCGAGAACCATGCACGCGACCTATTTTCGGAAGATTTTCCATACGCTGGATGTGGCCTAGCCACCTAAGTTGTTGTGTTTTATTTTGTCAATTATGGTGTGTTTGATCTTGAGTTTTTCAAATAGCGTAATATTTAGAGACCCTGTCCAGGTACGTGATGCCCGCAATACGGCGAAGTGACTTTGTTTCGAATGTGGCTAGGCACGTTGGTCATTTGTTTTGAGGGTCCATGATTCACAAGCGTAAATGGCAATGAGGATAATCATTGTGTTGAAAAAGTCTTGTTTTTTAGCAGTGTCGACAAGTTCTTGTTCCTCCAGATCGGTATCAAGGCTTTAAAGCTAGAGTTGGTAAGCGCCAGGCACCCTCTTATAATAAAATATTTTCACAGAAAATATTTCTATTTTTCAGGAGAGGTTTGGCATTTCTACAAAGGGGGGTAAAAGGAAGGTAAAGTTTCAAGAACTTTACCTCCCATTTCAAAAGGCCGAAATAAAATTGCAATCGGCCCCCGGCGTTTGTATGAAATGCCAAATGGAACCGCGACTTGAGGCTTCCAGTACCTATGGTAGTGTAATTAATTAAAATTACGCCCCCCCTCCTATTAAGCAACGTCTAGAAAGCCTAACGTTTAAGAGAGATCCTGGTAATCCGACTAATTTTGGGCGCGCAAAGCAACACTTATGGTCAATTCGTAATCAGCATAGAAAGCACAAAGAAAATCAAAATTAATTAATTTTTAGATGGACAAATTAGCAAGAATAAATAATTTTCTGAACAGCATTTTAACAACAGATGCCAATACATCAGACTTTGTGATTAGAAAACAGACAAAAAACGATGATGTGAGAAAAAGAGCAAAAAAGAACATTAGAATATATTATAAAACACGGAGTACATTTAAAAACCAGATAGTAACTAATGTCTGTAAAACGGCCTTCTGATAATTATGCGCTTTATATATTTGAAGATGAAACCTTGCGTACACTTTTCAAAGCATTTATTGAATTCTGATCGTATCCCTTTAGAAATAACGCTCGGAGATCACGAGACTACGAGGAAAAACCATGGAAGAGGTCGGTTGAAAACCCCGACTGCTAACGCACTGTACAGCTCTCCAGAACAGCGCTAGGTAGGAACCAGAACAGATCATCACATCAAATCCTGGTACCAATCTCTGTGAAAGGAGGGGCCTAAACATCCCTGAGGATGGACGGGACTTGAGTGAACAAAAAAAGCAAGTGTTTAAGAAAACGATTTAAAATGAACAACTAACCTTTCTGAGAATCTTGTTTAATGTTTAACATAAACGAATACGGAAGTTCGCTCAAAGACATTGTCTTGTGAATCATGATACGGACTTACTGATTCTAGGCTGTTACCGAATGTTTGGCTTACCATGATGGATTACCGAAGTTTTAAGGCTAGCCTAATTCTTGTCCAAACGACGGTTTAATTTTCCTAGGCTGATTAATTCCCTTCCTGCACAAACAGGGCCATTCCCCAGCGTTTGATATATAAACCTGACAAATGTATTAATTTTTATGATGCTAGAATATCTTTTACCCTTGTAGAACATTTCTTTACGGGGTTGTTGTTGAGTCGTTTTATATATAATGTGAAAAACTATACGTAAACTACAATGTTTTCAAGAAGTAACCGCTTGTATCTCTCCATTTAGATTAAATTAAAAAAAAAAAGGGAGTTTTATTTAACTGAAAGTACCAACATTAAAACTTTCCGAACAGAAATTATTCCGTATATGAAAGGGGCTGTCCCTCTCAACACCCCGCTTTTTACGCTAAAAGTTTTTTAATTGTTTAAAAAATAGAGTTGTAAGAAAGTACTAAAAAAATTTTAGGTTTAAAGAGCGAGGTGTTTAGGAGGGGGTTAGCCCAATTTTATATACGGAATAATTTCTGTTCGTTTTAAGTTTTGATGTTGCTCCTTACTTTCAGTCGAAAAACTTGTTTATTTTTTTATTAATTTCTGATCGTTTTTTTTAAAATAATGCTGGGAAATCCGGTGCCCCCTTCATAGCAATGTCCCTTCCCCCATGAAAACTTCCTCCATGGAAAGATCCTCCCACATAAAACCCCCCCCCCCCCCCCTACTACCAGAAAAAAATCTCCTTTGAAACATCTTTATACTTCCCAATAACCAGTACTATATGTAAACATTGGGTAAAGTTCATAACTTTCAGCCCTCCCCCCGGGACTTTGGGGATTAAGTCATACTAAAAGACATACTTATTATATTTTTCCATGCTGAACCAAATGGCTATCTCAAAATTTTGATCGGCTGACTTTGGGAAAAAATGAGCATGGGAGGGGGCCTTGTTGCCCTCCATTTTTTTGGTCGCTTAAAAAGGACACTAGAAAATTTTAATTCCCGTTCGAATGAGCTCTTCCACGATATTCTAGGACCACTGGGTCGATACGATCCCCTCTGGGATAAAAAACAAATAAACACGCCTCCGTGATTTTTCTTCTGGCAAAAAATACAAAATTCCACATTTTTGCAGATAGGAGCTTGAAACCTCTACAGTAGGTTCTCTGATACATGAATCTGATGGTGTGATTTTTCATTAAGGTTCTATAGCTTTTAGGGAGTTTTTTTCCCCTTTTTTCGAAAATCTGCCAACATTTTCTCAGGCGCTTGACTTTTGATGGGTAGGACTAAACTTGATGAAACTTATATATTTGAAATTAGTATTAAAATCTGATTGTTTTGATACATCTATTTGTATCAAAATCCCGTTTTTTTAGAGTTTCGGTTACTATTGTGCCGGGTTGCTCCTTACTTAGTTCGTTACAGTTCGTTACCACGAACTGTTTGATAGAAGACCGTATAACCTTTATAGCGATTCAGTTGAAGTGTCGTGATTTTATGGATTTATTTATTGAACACAATATTTACAACATACATGAAAAACATAATACTCCTCTGGGCTGCCCAAGACGCTGACAAAAGCTGTCCAAAGGAGCAGTCCAGTAAGCATGGAAAAACAAAATAATCTTCATCCAAAAGTAATGTACTTGTTCCACAAATTGTTTGATTATAAGAATGTTTAAAGAATTTTAAAATTTAAATTAATGCCCGAAAATTTCAGTTATTGAGAAACCTACTATTCTTATTATTATTTTGGGTAGACTCACAAAACTTAGTTTTGGCTCAGGCCACAAAGGTGCATTGCATCCAACACCCCTCCCAACAAAATCATATAGCCAATAGCCTCTGGGCTACTGATGCCCAATAGGGCTTTGTATTTTAAAATGGAGTTGCCTATCTTCTTTCCCTTAGTACAACCATTTCCTTGGTTGTGCAAAGATGTTCAAAGATGTTTTTTCCCCTCTTGTAAACCCCACCAGCCAGCCTCAGAGCAATTTGGGCATGCAACACTTGCCCTTAAAAGTAGGGAGAGTCACCCACCGTATGCCAGTAAAATTAGTGGTAAGAGGGACTTTATCAACCGGTACTAGTAAAAGAACTTCTTTCTCCGATTTCGGGTTTCTATCAAGGCATTTTTCTTGCACCTCAGTCGGCGCTTTATCTCTCCAGATGGAACAACGCCTCGATTTTGGTGATCTTAATGGCTTCAGTCAGACATTGTTCAGCCAAAATACAGTGCTTTATGGTCAGATACTGGGCAGGACAGTCAGCCTATTGATATGAATCTTGTTATCAAATGTCTGATGTTAGCTAGGGGATAGCTAACCAACTAGACGGTTTTTATTTACAACTTTAGTGCTTGATTTTTCTTTAAACAAAAATTATTACTTCTAACTTTTCTAATCTATCACAACGTTGTTCAATCCACAGATAAACTGTTTCCCGAAGAAGAGTCTCATTACGATTTAAAGACTGTGGCAACGGCTAAAGAGAGTCTCTTTGCCAATGGTAAATTCCGATTCAGCTATATATGTATTTTTTCTATATGAGCAAGGTGTAATTTTGATCAACTGTATTATGAGCAACTGTTCAAAGGCGGTTTGACTGATTCCCTAACAATGACTATTGGGAAAGATGAAATACATTACATATTTGATGTATCAATCACAAGGCGAGGGGGAGGGATTTATCCAGAATAAGATCCAGTCGTCGATTTGAAAACTCAACTTTTTACAATAATTTTTCATATAAGTGTTTCAGGTTTCCCGTGGAACATTTCTCTTTGAATAATCAATAGCTATTAGATGTTCTTTATATTGAATAAACTTTTTATTGAATAAAAGATGTTCAATATTTTAATAATTATATATTCAGTATTTCTTCTGATGAGCCCTAATGAAAGGTTCTACTTCGAAATATTTCGCTAGATTTAAGGTGCTTTTGCTTGTAAATTTACAACGAATTACATTTATGGACTTTGCATGGATTTGGACATTTCGATTTGGTTGATGGTTTGGTTATACTGTTTTGTCCTAGGTAATTGGATAGATGAGAAAGGTTAAAAACCTCGTTCAAGTGCACATTTATCTCGATTACTAGATTAGGATGACAGTCCTTTTCTTCTTCTTCTCTCTCTCTCTTTTTTTCTCTCTCTCGCCAAGTAATTACCTCTAAAACATTATATATATATATATATATATATATATATATATATATTTGTGTATATATTTATCAATTTGGATACATTTTTTTTGTATTTTGCCAATATTACTATTGTTTTAATATTTATTAGATGCCACTACAAAACCCTATCTAGAGAAGATTATGAGGTGTGTGTGGCAACCTTAAAATCGTTAGCAGCAACGAAGGATGCTGATTGTGTGGCACTACGTGAAGAGATAACTGAAAAAGGTTGTAGTGGACATTTTCTGGTCAGATGTAAAGCAGAGGAACTAGACTTTGTGGAGATACGGTAAGTTGTATTCTCATGCCACAGCTAAGGTATATTATATATACTACAGTCATGCACATTTGTTTCAGAAATGTGGTACATCACACCGCCACAAACAGATGTTGTCAGTGGAGTAAACTATTGATTAATTTCCTAATAGCGTCACTCACTACTTGGCATTCAATAAGATAAGATCGAAATGAGTTTTTTTTTTTTTTTTTAAGAAAGTTATGTGATTGTGCTGTTGTGATTAGTGAATAATGGCAGCTGCAAAATGCATTAATGTAGCATAGGCAATGGTTCTTAGTTATTTTCTTCATTGAAAGTTAGTTGTAAGTTTACTAATTGAATCATGTGTAGAAAACACCAAAAAAAACAGGTCGTCTACATTCTCAACGCATGTATAAGATAAGATTTTATTCATTATCAATACACATACAATAATACACTATGCTAGTCCCCCCAAAGGCTCCTTGGCCTGTAATTAGGGAGTCTTCTTAGGGGACTATCCATGACAGTTTATCCTTGACAGTTCACAATTTCTGCACAATTTTGTTCAAAACAGTTTCATACATCATCTCATTTAAGCAAGAGAGCAAATTACTTGAAAAATTCGTTTTGAACTTCCGTGCTTTGATTGTTAAATAGTTTGCTACACAATTTACCTACAAAAAAGTTGCTGCCACTGTTTGCTAAGGTTGACAGCTCGGCCTTCAAGTCTACCAAACGGACCAAATTTCACTCGGGTACCACATGGGCCTATGGTCCTCTCATGATGTTATTTTATGTATATTTCAGAATTTCTGTTTCTTATGGTTTTCAGGGGGTTCTATTATTTACAGTCGTACTGATAGTTGCAAGATGATTCTGCTGAAATTTCCTGTTTCTAGCCTGAATATTTTATTTAATACTAAGAGACCAAGAAAGTTACATCACGACACGTCGTGACTTTGAGAGTGAATTCGTCCTATTTCTAAAGAAACCTAAATTTTGGTGGTCAGCCTAATTGCTTTTCCCCGTTTGAAGGGGTTGGACTCTGTGTGAAGCTCTTGTCCCTCAGCAACATAATATGCAGTTTTATCAGAATCAGCACGTCAGATTTTTCCTGAGAATGAAATTATCCTTCGAGAAGTATTATTCTATTCTGCTTATTTATTTTCTTTGTTATTAACGGCCCTGGAAAATTGACGCTGATATAAGTTCATTTGCTGGACTATGGAGTGTTTTAAAATATAAGGTGCAAAAAAACTTCAATCGTATTTTTTCTCGGGATGAGCTTTGATCACATCCGCATTTATACTAAATCACTAACTACTAACGAAGCACAAATTCAAAACTACAAATTTGAGTAAAATGTCTATCCACACACTGTCAAAAAGTTCCCTTTACATATAATTCGTAAATTACTTAAAGGCCTATCTTTCTATCTTTCTACCCCTCTCTCACGCCCACCATTCTCCCAAACACATGCAATCAAAATTTTCAGATAGCCATTTTGTTCAACGTAGTGGAAAGTTCTGGAAGTTAGGTCTTGTAGGATGACAACCCCCCCCCCCGCTCTCAGGACAAAGGGCTGTAAGTTATGCCCTGGGGGCATATAAGGTTTTTATTGAAAGCTTGTGTTGTAGAAACTTCAAAAGGGGCTCATTCGATTGGAAAGTAAGAGTTCTAGTGCCCTTTTTAATAGTCGAAAGTGATTGGAGGGCAACTAGCCCCCTCCTCCAGGCCCATCATTCCCAAAAATACATCCAATCAAAATTTTGAGATAGCCATTTTGTTCAGCGTAGTTTTTGATTTTCCAGATAGAAAATATGTTTTCGAGGAGGACACTCCCCCACAACCTCAGGGCAAGGGTTTTAAGTTATGTCCTGGGGTGTATATAAGGTTTTTATAGAAGGCGTTGTCTTAGAAACTTCAAAACATGCTCATTCGATTGGAAATTCGAAGGACTAGTACCCTTTTAGTAGTCAAAAGTGATTGGATGGCAACTAGCCCCCCCCCCCCCCCCCACGCCCATCATTCCCCCAAACACATCCAATCAAAATTTTGAGATAGCCATTTTGTTCAGCGTAGTTGATTTCCAGATAGAAAATATGTTTTTTGAGGAGGACACTCCCTACAACCCTCAGGGCAAGGGTTTTCAGTTATACTCTGGGGGCATATAAGGTTTTTATATAGAACGCGTTGTCGTAGAAACTTCAAAAAAGGGCTCATTCGATTTTAAATTCAAAGGGCTAGTGCCCTTTTTAATAGTCCAAAGTGATTGGAGGGCAACTAGCCCCCCCCACGCCCATCATTTCCTCAAAAACATACAATCAAAATTTTGAGCATATAAGGCATATAAGAACGATGTTGGCACAATGTACTATTTATTATTTTTTTTTCCTTTAGAGCATTGGCACTGCATATGGAAGAATCGTCGTAGAAACTTCAAAAGGGGCTCATTCGATTGGAAATTGAGAGTTCTAGTGCCCTTTTTAATAGTCGAAAGTGATTGGACGGCAACTAGCGCCCCCCTTCACGCCCATCATTCCCCCAAACACATGCAATCAAAATTTTGAGATAGCCATTCGGTTCAGCGTAGTTGATTTCCAGATAGAAAATATATTTTTGAGGAGGACACTCCTCCACAACCATCAGGGCAAGGGTTCTAAGTTACGCCCTTGGGCATACAAGGTTTTTCTTGAAGGCGTTTGTCGTAGAAAAACTTAAAAACAGGCTCATTCGATTGGAAATTCGAAGGGCTGGTACCCTTTTTTAATAGTCGGTAAGTGATTGGAGGGCAACTAGCCCCCCCCCACGCCCCAAACCGCAAGGGTTTTAAGTTATCCCCTCCTCAACGCCTCGCTCTTTACGCTAAATTTTGACTCTGTCTCACAACTTTGTTTTTTAAAACAATAAAAACTTTAGCGTAAATAGCGAGGCGTTGAGGAAGGGACAGCCCCTTTCATATACAGAATACTTTCTGCTCGTTTTAAGTTTAGATGTCGCTACTTATTTTCAGTTAATAAAACTTTTTTTTTTTTTTTAGCTTATATAGTAAAGATCGAAGTGGGTATAATGTATGGGAACTTCGAAAAAGGGCTCATTCGATTGAAAATAGAAAGGCTGATGCCCTTTTTAATAGTCGAAAGTGATTTGAGGGCAACTAATCCCCTTCCACTCCCACTCTCCCACGCCAACCCTCCCATTTCTGCTCTTAAAATTTAACCCAATCAAAATAGAGTAAGTGTATCCAAGCTATCAAAGAAAGTAAACAGATTTTTTTGCGAATGGTATCAAGTTTCAAACAGGTTCGTGGTAACGAACTGTAACTAAGGAGCGACCCGGCTAAATTGTAACCGAAACTGTAGAAAAACGGTTTTGATACCAATAGATACATCAAAAGAACCAGATTTTAATGCTGATTTCAAATATATAAGTTTCATCAAGTTTAGTCCTACCTATCAAAAGTTACGCGCCTGAGAAAATTTGGCTGATTTTCGAAAAAAAAGGGGGAAAGACCCCCTAAAAGTTTAGAACCTTAATGAAAATCACACCCATCATATTCAGCGTATCTGAGAACCCTACTGCGGAGTTTCAAGCTCCTATCTACAAAAATGTGGAATTTTGCATTTTTTGCAGGAAGAAAGATCACGGATGCGTGTTTTATTTGTTTTTTTTTTTTTTTTTTTTTTTTTCAGGGGTGATCGTATTGACCCAGTGGTCCTATAAAATAGTGGAGGGCTCATTCGAACGGAAATTAAAAGTTCTAGTGCTCTTTTTAAGTGACCAAAAAATGGAGGGCAACTATGCCCCCTTCTCACGCTCATTTTTTTCCCAAAGTCACCGATCAAAATTTTGAGATAGCCATTTTGTTCAGCATGGTCGAAAATATGATAACTATGTCTTTTAGGATGACTTAATCCCCCGAAATGGTCCCCGGGGGAAGGGCTGAAAGTTATGAACTTCTACCCAATGTTAACATATAGTATTGGTTATTGGGAAGTATACAGACGTTTTCAGAGGGGATTTTTTCTGGTAGTGGGGGGGGGAGAGGGTCGGGGGTTATGTGGGAGGATCTTACCATGAAGGAAGTTTTCATGGGAGAAGAGACATTGCTATGAAGGGGGCGCCGGATTTCCCAGCATTATTTAAATAAAGGTCAGAAATTATATATAAAAAACAAGTTTTTTAACTGAAAGTAAGGAGCAACATCAAAACTTAAAACGACAGAAAACATTACGTATATGATTGGGTTCATGCCTAGTCAATACCTCGCTCTTTAAGCCAAAGATTATTTAGTACTTTCATAGAGCTATTTATTGTAATTAACGGCATTTGTGATTAAGGGGTCATTTTTAAAGAATTGGAACAAAATTCGAACTTTAGCTTAAAGAGCAAGGTATTGACTAGGGGGCAAAACCCTCTAATATACGTATTAAAAATATAAGAATATAGAGGTTCGTTACGTAAGTTAATTCGTAAGTTACGTATATTTATTACTAATAAAAAAGGTTCGTAAATAAAATTAAACAGGTTTCGAGAAACCCTTTTAACCAAATAAAAGTAAAATTAATATTCAAATTTGTTTTTATTTAATTCATGTACGGTGAGCCAAAATCAAAACCTGCATTAATTCGAAAACGTTCAAAAATTAAATAAAAAAAACAAGTTTTTTTAACTGAAAGTAAGGAACGACGTTAAAACTTAAAACGAACAGAAATTATTCCGTATATGAAAGGGGCTGTCCCCTCCTCAACGCCTCGCTCTTTACGCTAAAGTTTGACTTTCTCACAACTCTATTTTTTTTAAACAATGAAAAACTTTAGCGTAAAGAGCGAGGCGTTGAGGAGGGGACAGCCCCTTACATATACGGAATAATTTCTGTTCTTTTTAAGTTTTACGTCGTTCCTTACTTTCAGCTAAAAATACTTGTTTTTTTTTTTAGTTCCATTTCAGGTCAACTAGAGGAGGTATGAAACTAAATTAAACAGTACTATTTGTGTCCAGATTTTTAAAAGGGTGTATGTTGTTAAAAATTGCTGAAAATTTTTCTCCAGCATACAAATAGCAGGCCAAACTATAAAGTCTTAAAAAACGAACAGATTTAAAGTATTATTTTCTTTTTCCCTGAAAAGACTATGTCAATATAAAACGAACAGAAATTAATTTAAAAACTTTTTCCACAAAATAAGTTGTTTTCAAAGAAAAGTAAAGAACTCCATTAAACAAAAAAATGAGCAAAAATAAAATCCAGAACATAATTTGCACTTTACTGAAAAAAATATTAAATGTTTTTACTTTTATAACTTTAATAAACCAAATAATATTAACATTTTGATTGCTAAATATCAGTATATATATATTAAACTGACAATGCACATTTGACAGTATTTGACTGCATTTTTTTAAGTAAAAGTGCAAATTATGTTCTGGCCTTGGCAAGGCATAGGGGTTTTGCACCCCAACTTATGTTAATTTCTGCTCGTGTTGAGTTTGACTCGGTTATCTATTGTATTTTCTGATCGTTTTGGTTTTCATTTATTTATTGATGCTGATTTGTGGTAGTTTCACGTTTGGTAGATTATTTGATTTTATTTTTGCTCTTTTTTTGTTTGGTGGAGTTCTTTACTTTCTTGAAAAACCTATTTTGTGGAAAAAGTTTTTGAAATTAATTTATAGCAAAGATCGATGTGGGTACAATGTATTATTTTTTTTTATTTTTTTTTTAGACCAGGGCACTTCGTATCGAAGGAGTTGTCGTAGGAACTTCGAAAAGGGCTCATTCTATTGAAAATAGAAAGGCTGATGCCCTTTAATAGTCGAAAGTGATTGGAGGGCAACCAATCCCCCTTCCACGCCCACCCTCCCATTTGTCCATTATGTTTGAAAACTAAATGTTGGCCTTAAGATTAAATCAAAATGCACTGTGTTAATGCTAATTCCAATAAGGCATCTCAGCAGTATCCCAAGAACGACTGAGGGTATTATGTTTCAAACTTTCGGGGCTACTTCTGCTCTTAAAATTTAACCCAATAAAAATAGCGTAAGTGTATCCGAGCTATCAAAGAAAGTAAACAGATCTTTTTGCGAATGGTATCAAGTTTTCCATTTCAGGTCAACTAGAGGATGCATGAAACTAAATTAAGCACTACTATTTGTGTCCAGGTTTTAAAAGGGTTTATGTTGTTAAAAATTGCGGAAAATTTTTCTCCAGCATACAAATAGCAAGCCAAACTATAAAGTCTAAAAAAAAACGAAAAGATTTAAAGTATTATTTTTTTTTTTCTCTGAAAAGTCTATGTCATTGTAAAACGAACAGAAATTCATTAAAAAACTTTTTTCCACAAAATAAGTTTTTTTCAAAGAAAAGTACAGAACTCCATTAAACCAAAAATGAGCAAAAATAAAATCAAATAATCTACCAAGCGTGAAGCTACCACAAATCAGCATCGAATAAAGCAATGAAACCCAAACGAACAGAAATCACAATAAATAACTGAGTCAAACTCAAAACTAGCAGAAATTAACATAAGTTGGGCTCAAAAACCCCAACCCCTATGCCTTCCCAAGGCCAGAAAATATTTTGCACTTTACTGAAAAAAAAAATACAAAATGAATGTGCATTGTCAGTTTAATATACATATAGGCCTACTGATATTTTAGTAATCAAAATGTTAATATTATTTGATTTTATTAACGTTATAAAAGTAAAAAACATTTATATTTTCTTCAGTAAAGTGCAAATTATGTTCTGGCCTTGAAAGGCATAGGAGTTTTGAGCCCGTTTTAGACAAAAATTTCTATGTATTTTTTTTCTAATACAAAGGAAAAGGTAATTTTCAAACCCTAGCGTCAATTTTTACCATCCAATTGCCATCCCTAGTAAGTTTTAATTAATGTAAGGTTTTTACCACAATCCTGAAAAGAATCGTTCAGATTTTCTGGGCATTCTTAATCAAACAATGTTCAACGAATAAGTTATTATTTCACACATTTTTGTTCGAATACTTTAACTTAAAAGTACTGTCGCTATTTAAAATTTTGTAAGTAAAATTCCGAGGGGGATTATCCATAGAGCAGAATTTCTGCAGGGGTGGGGAGATCTTTATCCGCCGAGTTTTTTTGTTGTTGGACAACGCTTTTTTTGTTATTTTTTATTTTAAAAAAGAAAAAAACAACCCAAAGCACTCTTTGGGTGTCATATGTCGCTTTATGATTGCCTTATAAAGTCAAATTTATAAAGAGCAATTAAATATAAAAATTACTTTAAATGAGCCCATAATTAGCTCTTTATGATGTCCATGTGTCCGGCCAGCCTTTTCATTCCAAAGATGTTACCCAAATTGCGCTTTTAGTGCACCATGTGCCACTTTTATGATGGCTTTGTCGAGTCTAGGCATATAAAAAATATAAGATTTCTCTTTTAAGAGTCCTTAAAACACCAATCTATTATGTACCAGTGCCTCAATAGCGGCGAAGAAAAATAAGAGGACGAATCACTGCTGCCCAGGTAACAAAAAGTGACGTTTTATTGTTGTTCAATGAGTATCATGTATCGTGCAAGTTTCCTATATAAGGTTTCAACAGTGGTAATTTAAAGCATGTACTCTCTGATGTGCATGATGTCATTTTCATTCTAAGACGTCATTTTCAAATCACATGCAAAGAATGACGCGGTGCACGGGGCTGCTGGAATAGTGCGTAGTTCAACTGCCAGATTTTTTCTCCTATGAAAGGCGCTAAGGAGTTAAAGGAAGTGCAAGGGGGGTATGTGCCTTAATATTAAGGGTAAAGCGGGTAAGGAATCCGTGCTTGTTAAACTCATCACTACCCACACGAAGTGTTTGCTGTACACTACTGTCGTCTGCACCAACTCATTGTTGACAGCTTTAGTAAAAGCTGAGTCCACTACTTAATTTATGTTTGTTTGATGCGTGTGTATTGTTTACTTATGTGTCCTGTAATATTTTTTGAATTTAACCAAGTATTGTCTTTGCTAAATAGTAACTTTTCTTCGTTATTGCTTGAAGAAAAATGTCCTATTGAAGACTTAGGGAAGGAACGGGTTATGTTAACTTTTAACCGTTTGGTGCCCCCCCCCCATTAGGTAGAAGAGTTCTCATGTGGTTCCAGGAAAGGGGCAGCTGGGCTGCTAAGTATTCTGTAAATTATTAATTCAGAATAAGCGCGCGTTCTTAGGTTCAGCGATATAAGATGGCCAAACTTATGGTTCCTTCCAGTTCCGTAAAAATTAGCTTTGTCCGGCTATCAACTTTGATGTGTTTTTATAAACGTTATTAAAAAATATAGTTTGTATCTATTTTAATTGGTTCTAACAGGCTAATAAAATCAGTAAAAGGTAGAGCTCTTTTCTTCTTTGGCTCAGAACTAACTTTATAAAGCAACGGAAAGTAAAACAAGAGGAAAAAAGATATTGAAAAGGGGTTTGATTCCCATCTACGTCTTCTTATAGTAACACAAGAACAGAAAGTGAAGACAATCTTAAGGGTGAGGTGAAAAACAGCTCAACTTTGACCCAGTTAATTAAGAATATTATCCAATTAATGGTCCAACCTCAACTTTAGCTCATATTTTATGATGGCCCCTTTCAACAAGATACTTGATTTTCCCTTTGACTGACGGGAGAAAATTCAGGGAATAATCAGAATTTTCAGACGTCTTTAGAATACATTTAGGCTCGTGTTTTCAATAGTTTTTCTAAAACCCCCCTCCCCACAAATGGTTTTAGATGGAAGGGGCTGGGCGGGGGGGGGGGGGGGGGGGGTTAAAGGGTAACTCGTCTTCGGGTGCAGAAATTTTAAGGGCGCAAATTTGAAATAAATAATCTAACATTTATAATCACTTTGTAGTTTTTTGAATTTTTATCTTTATTAAAATAAAGTAGAGGTCGTGGTTGGCTGAGTTACTTACTTACTGTAATATTTATATGGTAATACTTAATACTTACTGTAAGTATAAGCAAATTGAAGAGGCCAGAACCGCCATTGCTTTCCCCTGAAGGATAACCCATGCTCATTGACCCGAAAGTGGACCCCCTCCCCCCCCCCCCCCCTCCGCCCGCCAATAAAAATGCTGATGCTACGCCCCTGAGCATATGTATATTGTGAATTTGTATTATTTAATTTTATATACAATAAATGTATATATTATTATTTAGTTTGTGTTTATTTTTTTAATTCTATTTTACAAAATACGAAAATATTCGCTGTTGCTCAGGGATCTCTATAATAATTTAGTGTGTACTTTTGGTATCACTCCTCTAAAATCATAGTATTTCGTGTTATCATTCTGCCATCAACTATCCCCGTTCCGCTAAGAAAAACCTCTTCCTCAAGGAAGAGGTTATCTCTTCCTCAAGGAAGAGGTTACCTCTTCCTCAAGGAAGTGGCTGAAGAAGGGATGCTTCAGCCACTTCTTATCCTTTGTTGCAGTTTCCTGCCGTAAATTTGTCAACAAAGTCGAATCAAAATCGAACCAGAGTGGTGCTACACGCAAAGCACACCTGATAACCACTGCGCAATCGAACCATATAATACTTCATTTTGTACTTCAGATTAGAATTATGTCATTATAAATCATAATGTGAGAGCATGAGAACGGTTAGATATCAAATAGCTCGGATTTTAAATCGATATGAATTAATGTTAGGTAAAGTTTTGGTAAAAGCTGTGTAAAAAGAACGTTTAATATTTGAGCATATAACTCTTAATCATACTTTTACATTAGAAGAGGCAAGTATTGCAACCCCTTGTCATTGCTGTTGCCTTTGCCTGTACCCTAAATTATGTAAAACGGTGATGTAGATCCTCAGAAACACACCCGTTTTTCACAACAAAGTAACTTGTTTATCTGAATCTAGTCAAGTAGCTTCTATTTCTTTGTGTATAATCCTTTAAATACCCTCTATCCCAATTTCTCTCCGATTTAATCCGCTTAAAAGAAATGGCAAGGATCAATGTTTGATGTGGAAATCCCGTACCGTTCAAATCTTATAAAATTCCGTTTTGTTCAGCGTGGCTGTCGTTGGCAATGTCGATGCTGGCAAATCAACTTTACTGGGTGTCTTGACGCATGGAGAACTGGATAATGGGCGTGGCACAGCACGATTGAAGCTGTTTCGGCACAAGCATGAGATCGAAACAGGGAGGACGTCCTTCAGTTGGGAACGACATCCTAGGGTTTGACAGTAAAGGTAAGGATTACCTCCTTTTTGGGGAATAACTTTCGTAAGGGTTCTTCATTTTTGTTAATTAATTAAAAAAAAAAACTTTTTCCACAAAATAAGTCTTTCAAAACAAAAAGGAAAGAACGCCATTAAATAAAAAATGAACAAGAATAGAATCAAATTATCTACCAAGCATACAACTACTACAAATCAATATCAATAAATAAATGAAACCCAAAACAAACAGAAATTAAAATAAATAACAGAGTCAAACTCAAAACAATCAGAAACTAATATGAGTAGGGTTCTAAACCCCATGCTTTCTAAAAGCCAGAATATAATTTGTACTTTACTGAAAAAATTCAAATGAATTTACTGGAAAAAAAAATATGCATTGTCAGTTTAATATACATATGCTGATATTTATTTCTTAAAATCTTAATTAATTTTTGATTTCTTAAAGTTATAAAGTGAAAACATTTAAAAGAATTGTTTTCAGTAAAGTACAAATTATATTCTGATATAGGCTCCATATGCATCATCAAAGGATGGAAGCGGGGAAGAGAAGAGGTAAATTGAATTTGTCTTGTTGTTATTTTTTTTGGGGAATTTAACTACTGCCTATTTTTGATGCTTCAGAATCATATGCATATGTATCACCAAAGGGCGGAAGAGGAGGACAGAGGTAAATTTGAATTTGTCACCTTGCTTTCTTCATATACATAACCAAAGGGTGTCATCCTTATAGACCTAATTTCCAAAACGTTCAACTACGTTGAATAAAATGGATATCTAAAAATTTTGATTGGATGTGTTTGGGGAAAAGGAGGGCGTGAGAGGGGGGGGGGGTTAGTTGCCGTCAAATCACTTTCGACTATTAAAAAGGGCACCAGCCCTTTGAATTTTCAATCGAATGAGCCCTTTTTCAAGTTTCTACGACAAAGATTTCAATAAAAACCTTATAAGCCCCCAGGGGGCATAATTTATAACCCTTGCTCTGAACACTGTGGGGGGAGTGTCCTGCTCAAACATTTCCTGAACTTTAAACTGCGTAAAAAACAAAATGGCTATCTCAAAAATTTTGATTGGATGTGTCTGGGGAAATGGTAGGCGTTGAAGGGGTGTTAGTAGCCTTCCAATCACTTTCGACTATTAAAAAGGGCACTAGAACTCTCAATTTCTGAGAGAAATTGAGACTCTCAACTCTCAAACTCTCAATTAGAAACGCGTTCTATAAAAAAACCTTATATGCCCCGAGGGTATAACTTACAACCCTTGCCCTGAGGGCTGTGGGGGTTGCATCCTGAAAGACCTCATTTCCAGAATTTAAAACTACGTTGAATAAAATGTTCATCTCGAAATTTTGATTGGATGTGAAAAGGTGGGCGTGTTTTCTAACGACAAGGGGAAAAGGTGGGCATAAGAGGAGGAAAAAACATAGTTTCTACGACAAAATGGCTATCTCACGCCTTCTATAATAAGTTTCTATTTCTTTCTTAATATCATAATCCTATTATTCGAAGTTTCTACAAAAAACTTCACTCTTCGTACGACGTGGTGCCCTGGTCTAAAGGAAAAAAAAAATATAAATATTACATTGGTGCCTGAACATCGTTCCCCCCAGGGCATACTTAAAACTCTTGCCCTGAGGGTTGTGGGGGAGTGACCTCCTCAAAAACATATTTTCTATGTGGAAATCAACTACGCTGAACAAAATGGCTATCTCAAAATTTTGATTGTATATGTTTCGGGAAATGGTGGGCGTGAAGGGGTGTTCTAGTTGCCTTCCATCACTTTCGACTATTAAAAAGGGCACAAGCCACTCCAATTTCCAATTGAATGGGCCCTTTTCGAAGTTTCTACGACAACTTCTTCGATACGACGTGCCCTGGTCTAAAGGAAAAAAAAAAATGATAATATTACATTGTGCCAACATCGTTCTTATATGCCCCCAGGGCATCACTTAAAACCCTTGCCCTGAGGGTTGTGGGGGAGTGACCTCCTCAAAACATATTTTCTATTCTGGAAATCAACTACGCTTAACAAAATGGCTATCTCAAATTTTTGATTGGATGTGTTTGGAAAAATGATGGGCTCGGGGGGGGGGGGGGGGGCTAGTTGCCCTCCAATCACTTTTGACTATTAAAAAGGGTACTAGCCACTCCAATTTCCAATCGAAATGAGTCCTTTTCGAAGGTTCTATGACAACTTCTTTCGATACGAAGTGCCCTGGCATGGAAAAAGAAAAAGCAAAAAAAACAAAAAATAGAAATATATTTTGCCAACATCGTTCTTCACTTAGGCAGTGCTATTGCACTGCCTATGATAAGAAACTCTGTATGCAAACAATCGGCAACTTGCAGTACTTTCATCTCAAAATTTCTATCGGGTATTTTTTGGGGGGAGGGCAGCTAAACGGTGTGAGAAGGGGCCAGTTGCCCTGTTTCGTATGCCGATCACGTTTGACTCTGGAAATGGGCACCAGACTTTCAATTTCCAATCGAATAAATCCCTTCTGAAGCTTCTACTGCCACCCCTTCCATGTGAAGTGGGAAAAAAATTTCACACATTGAATCCTTTTTTCAAGGCTGTATTTTATAGGCAACGATAGATCATTGTATTTGACACTACAACAGTATTAAATTTAAAAATTATGTCTGAAACATGATTAAAAGGAAATGAAAATATTTAAACGAAACCATAAATAATGCAAAAAAGAATGCAAGAGTATTTTGGCTTCTCATCTGAAATTTTTTTTTTTTTTTTTGCTTCGGATCTATGAACGAAAAAAAAAAATTAGACTATACAGCTGAAACATTCAAGAAAATAGTGTAAAGAAAAGGATAACTGATCAATAGGAAGAAAGTAAAAAGTTCTAAAACAACTCCTTACCGTTTTCCATCTCTTTACGTCATTGTATGTCTTAGCTGTTTATTCTAGTTTGCTCTTTTTCTCTATTCGTTGATAAAGGCTTCCAGGGAAGCCGTAATCTTCAAAAATGTTTCGTATGCTCTTATATATTTTCTCCTCACTCTCTTAATTAGAAGTTATAGCCTTTTTTTATTTCGGTTTATAAGTGTGGTCAAAGAAAATATTTAAGCAATTAGTATTAGCTCTTTGTATAGTCTCGAGGCCAGCTTCTCGGAAGATACGAAATTATTTTATCTCTGAAACAGGTAATGTTGTCAACAAACCGGTTCAAGGCTCCTTAGATTGGACAAAGATCTGTGAAAATGCCACCAAAGTCGTCACATTCATTGATTTGGCTGGACATGAGAAGTACCTAAAAAAAAAACACGGTCTTTGGCATGACGGGTCATGCCCCAGATTTCACCATGCTGATGGTAAGTTCCTTAGACGATTTCTTTGGTCGATTTTTTTAGGTTATTGTGTAGTACAAAGAGCCTGGATAACTTGTAAGAGTGGAACTGGCGCTGCTGTCGACAAAAAAAAAAAAAAAAAAAAAAAACTATTAGCACCATCTAGTTTTGGCGACGCGGCATTTTTTCTGTGTTATAAATAGAATAATTTAATTAATTAGTGTATTAGTGTAGTCTATTTAATTAGTGTAGTTGGTAAGATTAGGCTAGTTTATTAGAGTCTGATCTCAGTTCCTTAAAGAAAAACGATTGCAAAGCTTGAAAAAAAAAATGAATGCCAAGTGTAACCAAACTCTAGATGGCATTGATAGTTTATTGTTTTTTTTTTCTCGCCGACTATACTGCAAGTATAACAATACTGTTTGCCGACACTACTCTTTGGTTTAAAAATAATGATAAGTTTATTTTAAGCTAAACAAGGCTATATAGCACAGAATTGCATAGTACACATTACAAGATGAATAATATTAATTTCAACTAAATAAATAAAATTTCATGAAGCGGTATCAAATTTAATATATATTATATTCTCTACTCCACACATTTCAAAGCAGGTTAATAACTAGCCAACAATAATTCATTTTTTTTTGCCCTGCACATTTTGCACTTAGGTTGAATTATCCGTGTTTGAGCAAAGTCTGCCTGAGACTTTAAGCAGGGGAGCCTATTAGGTTAAGGTCACTTGTTCGCCTGTGAGTTCAAGCAAATTCAGTCCCCCCTTTTGCATACAAGTCCAATGAACATTATCCGTCCTGAGTCAACCCAGAAATGTCGACCATCCCCAAAGTCCTATGACTCTACCTTAGTTCTGTCCCAAGATGGATGTATGGATGATAGACTATCTATCAACAAAGTTAAAATGACATCATTTTTATACATTCCTGAAAAAGGCTTATGCTAGCTATGCCTCTCACTCTGACTATCAACTGTCTTGGCTTTTTTTTCCAATTAGCCATGGATTGATGGCAACTTGATTATAATTCAAGGCCAAATGCATTTTCTTTTTAAAAAACATTCCTCTTTTACAAATGGGCAATGTTTGCACTAGTCATCGCAAAGTCCTATGGTACGCAAATCCAAAGTCATATTTTTCTTCTTGGGGTAAAAACAAATGGATACGTAAAACAAGCTATCAAAATTGAGCAAGCTAAGAAAAACGAAAATAAATAACATAACCAGCCTTAAATAAAGACTATATAAGAGAGGAGAGCATAATTCGAGAAAGGCGAATGTTAAAACAGTTAAACAAATTGGTAAGTAATTTTAACGAGTTCCTGAAGAGGTTAGTGACAAAGCATGACATTCGGGTAAGCCCTCTCCATTTTACTTACTTAAATGCCTATTTGGTGTGTATTTGCTCGTATGCAAAGACATTTATCATGGCGAGGAGTCAATATATATTGTTTGCATCCATACGCTCTTAGAACGCCAAAAAAGCCTTTTCACCCCTTAATTTTTTTAAATATCTCTTGGTTTAATTAACTTATATGAAGCGAAACCTGTGTTGCTTAAAAAAAAAAAGTTCACTAATGAATATAGCACCAGAGCCCCGCAAATTCGTCAGATATTTTAGTGCATATGCTGCTATAACTATTTGTAGTACCAAAAATAAATGTTTGTAACTGAATTTCGTAATCCAATTATGTGGTTGATGTCACTTTTATACGGGATCGCTTATATATATATATATATATATATATATATATATATATATATATATATATATATATATTTATATATATATATATATATATATATATATATATAATATATATATATTATATATATATATATATATATATAATATATATATATATATATATATATATATATATATATATATAATATATATATATATATATATATATATATATATATATATATATATATATATATATATATATATATATATATATAGATATATATATATATATATATATATATATATTTATATATATATATATATATATACATATTATATATATATATATATATATATATATATATATATATATTTATATATATATATATATATATTTATATATATATATATATATTATGTTTAAGAGGTAATTACTTGGCAAAAAAAAAAAAAAAAAAAAAAACTGTCGTCCCAATCCAGCAATTGAGACAAATGTGCACTTGAACGAGGCTTTTACCTTACCCATCTATCCAACTACCTAGGGACCAAATAGTATACCCGAACCGTCAACCAAATAGAAATGTCCAAATCCATGCAAAGTCGTCATCAATAAATGTAAGTCGTTGTAAATTTACCAGCAAAAGCACCTTAAATCTAGCAAAATATTTCCAAGTAGAACCTTCCATTTAGGGCTCATAAGAAGAAATACCACCTGCCTTAACGGGTTTCGAGGCTTTACATTCTTTACCCGGCACGGTGGAGCCTCTACCATAAGATCTATATGGTAACCCTATGTCAGGTAAAACTTGTGAAATACATGCATACTAGTCAAGCTATTAAAAATTACATACAAAAAGTGTTTCACTGTTTCCATAATAAAATCCAGAGGTCACTGAAAGAGACCATTCTGGAACAAATGAAGACATGTCCAGATGTATCTTTTATTGGTATCTGGAACCAATTACCAATTTAAAGATCCTCAAGCTTGTTTGAAAACCCCTACAAACTCAAACATCCAAAAAAGAAAAGCGCAAGAGAAATTATATTAAAATATCATTCAGTATTTCTTTATAATTTTTTGTATATTTACTTAAAAGTTCATGATGCATGAAACTAAATTTTTTGAATTGCCACTAATTTTTTTGCAGAAAAACCTCTTAAGATCAGTTTTTCGCTCAGCTTTTTACATCTATTTTTAAAATCTGTGTAATTACTGCATATTTTTGCATACCTAAATAATTGGGAATAATAAGCCGAATAAGTAATATTTGAATGTATATTACTTTCAAGAAATGGAAAATTAATTACTTCAAAATTAAAATCATCCGTTTTATTATATAATTTAAAAACTAATTTATTATTATTTGAAATATTAATATTTAAATCTAAGAAATGGTCGGAGTGTCCCATCCCATAGCTAGGCTCAAGAATTAACTCTTGTGGATAAATATTTTTTGAAATCTCAATAAACTCTGCACAATTTATTACTAAAAGGTCGTCCAGATATCTTTTATTATTTGAAAGGTTATATTTTACATTGCTTGGGCTATTTTTATTTATCATATATTCATATTCTAATTGACTTAAAAACAGGTCTGCTATGAATGGACTCGCATTCCCACCCATAGGAATACCTACAGTTTTGTTTATATAAATTCCCATTGAATCTTATAAATGTATTAAATAGAACAAAATTCCAATAAATCGCATACCATATCCAAGCTATAACATCTTGAATTAATAGTACTTCTAAAGAAATTCGTCCATCGGGCTTTTTTATTAAAAAAGTATCAATTTTCAAAAATCCGATATTAGACAAAAGAAAAGATTTCTTTAAAAATAAAAAAAAATAAAAATATAATAAAATAAAAAAAAATCTCACCATTTTCAATTTTTCGAATACTAAATTTAGTGACAAATTTGTATACAAAGTAGTAAAATCAAATGAATCGACTCTTTTAGCTGAAACATTCGCCAAAGAATCTATCACTTGTAACGAGTTATTAACACTCCAATATGGGTTAAAGTTAGAAAATTTTTAATTCCGGAGCAATATGCTTTAAAAATTTATTTCTAATTTCTCCTAAAATTAAAGATAGATCAGTAGCCGCAAATTCTGGTTGGACACCTTGCTGCCCCAGCAATAAAACGTGGTTTTGGTGGATTTTTATGAAATTTTATCGTCCAATATAAGAAAGGAAACTGTTTATCATTATCATTTATTTTAATATTGAAATTTTTCAAAATTCTTTCTTCTATATTTTCAATTAAACTATTCTCCTCCATATGGGCCTTTTCGTATGTATTTGTTGTTTGTAACTCTTTTGATAAAATATCACAATAGAGTTTTGACAAATTATGGCAAAATTATTGCTAGCTTTATCAACTGGTACAATTATAAATTCATTCTGTATATTAGCAATATCTTGTTTCATATTGGCATTATAAAATATTGAATTTTTCACAGAATCTGTTGGATTAATTCTATACATGCTATTTCTTACACTAGTCAAAATCAAATTTATCCAATTCTGAAATCTATCTTTAGTAATTTTCCTTCTCCTTCTTGCACCAATTATCAATAGATAAGTTTAAATCATTCTTTAATCCCCTAAGAATATCTGCTGGCCTTATGCGGTAAGAAAGACGGAACTTAGCACCCATTTTCATTATATTTTGAAGATCACGATGCTTTATAATGGACAAAATCCCCCGTTACAATATGCTTATAAGTTTGATCCACATACGGTAAAAATTGCTCACAATTACAAACCGGTTTCCAATTACTCCCCCTGTCCAGTTTTTTAAGTATTGAATTATAGTTAAAAATCATTTGACCAATTGTTTTTGAAAATTTATATGTTAAAATTGGACTACCATTATACACCAAATTACATGGAAGGGCATTCTTTACTCTCCGCTGGTTTAAGATTCTATGCAAATTAATATCTTCTATTTTGTTTAGAACAAAAATTAATAGACAAATATAATCTATTATCCTTATTTACAATTTTATCAGATTTATTATATTTTGAAATAAATTTTGATTTAGCTAAAATGCAAACTGCATCATAAATTAATTTATTTTTTGAGTTACATGTTGTTCTACTTTTGCAATCCAGAATACTTTTATTAAATTATTCCTTGATAACTTATTTAAAGATTTTATTAAACTAGTCATTCCATTAGTCTCAAATATGTGACCTAAATCGATTAAAAAATGCATTTAAATCTAAATAATTCTTTTTATATTTTTCCTATGTCCTCTTGATCGGTTTTTACGTTTAGTGGGGCAATTAAAAGAAGGGTGCTCAGTTAACCCATTGATACAATTAGCAACTACATTCGACATGTCTCCGTATTTCGCAACTCGATCGTTTAGCCCAAAAGGATACGCGGTACCCAGGGCATGCATCCAATACTCTTCTTGTCTGCGTAATTTATTATTTTTTTTCTTCTTTAGTAAAGTTTTCTAGGTCCAGATTTTCTAAAATTGTAATAGTTAGATTAGATACTGAGCAAGTACCATTATTACAATGTTGAACTAGATAATTATTAGTTTTTTTTTTTCCTTGGTAATTGTAGTTTTATGTCCCGAAAATCTCTTATATATGTTGTTAATTGTTTCCCCCACATATTGTAATTGACAATTTTTACATTCTAGTAAATAGATAATATTATTTGTTTTACAATTTACCTGTCCCAGTTAATAAACATTGAAACTTTTTATTATATAAAGTGCTTTTAACATAATTTCGAGGGATGAAGTGATCTTGACAAAGAAAACAACGACCATTACACTTACTAATATTCGGCAGACCCCTTTGAATATAATTCTTACCAATATTATTCAATATAAAATCAGAAATTAAATAAAGCCAAAACGACAAACAATATATATATATATATATATATATATATATATATATATATATATATATATATATATATTATATATATATATATATATATATATATATATATATATATATATATATATATATATATATATATATATATATATATATATGTATACAAGGAATCATGGATAATTAAGTATCTTATTTGTGTGTGATTTTGTTGTGTACAAGCCGTCAGATCATAAACGAGACAAAATCACGTCAAATAAAAAAAGTTCAGCAAGACAGTGGAGACACATTTCATTTTTTTTTTTTTTTTTTTTTCGTTCATATTATTTGGATGCGTTTGAAACAAGAAAATGTGCTGTTTATTATGTGGGAATTTTGGTGCATTTCAAATAAAGTTTATGCCTTTTTGTGTGAATAAGCTTAGTTTTTGAAAAATTATTCAATAACAAAACTTAATTGAAAAAATTAATTTATGAATTAATTATTTCTGTTTTAAGTGAGAACTCAAGGGAAATAAAATGCTATTATTGACTTGCGATTTACTGTAATTTTTTTCCAGTTTATGTACTCGGTTTTAATATTTTAGACAAATTTGGTATTGAAGAATGATGATTGATAGCAGATTGTGGGTTTATCTAGAATTTCTATTCTGCCAAGATCCTCAAAATCTTAACCTTTGGACTTGTTTCCCATTTTCTTGAGCGAGTAAGTTGCAGCACTGTCACCAAATCACCAAAAGTTTTGGTATAAATATACAAAAGCTCTATTCGATTAAATAAGAACTGAAGTTTAGGATAGTGAACAATCAATTTATCAATTGTCAATATACTTATACTTTCATATGTATTATGCATATATACGAGTATTATTTATAATTTTATATATATATATATATATATATATATATATATATATATATATATATATATATATATATAATATATATATATATATATATATATTATATACATATTACCTATATATATATATATATATATATATATATATATATATATTACATATAATATATAGATATATATATAGCTATATATATATATATATATATATATATATATATATATATATATATATTATATATATATATATTATATATATATATATATATATATATATATATATATATATCAAACAGTTCATGGTAACGAACTGTAAGTAAGGAGCGACCCGGCTCAATAGTAACCGAAACTCTACAAAATGGAACTTTGATACCAATAGATACATCAAAGAATCAGATTCTTATGCTGATTTCAAATATATAAGTTTCGTCATGCTTACGCATCAAAAGTTTACGCGCCTGAGAAAATTTGCCTTATTCTCGAAAAAACGGGAAAACATCCCCTAAAAGTCATAGAACCTTAATGAAAATCACACCATCAGAATTCAGCGCATCAGAGAAACCCTAGAAAGATCACGGTCCGTGATTCACTGATGCGTGTTTTTTTTTTTTTTTTTTTTTTTTTTTTTTTTTTTTTTTTTTTTTTTTTTTTTTTTTTTTTTTTTTTTTTTTTTTTTTTAGGGGTGATTGTACCGACCCATGGGTCCTAGAATATCACGGGAGGGCTCCTTCGAACGGAAATTAAAAGTTCTAGTGCCGTTTTTAAGTGACCAAAAACTGCAGGGCAACTAGGCCCCTTCCCACGCTCATTGTTTCCCAAAAGTCACCCAATCAAAATTTTGAGAGAGCCCTTTTGTTCAGCATGGTCGAAAAATATAATAAAGTATGTCTTTGAGGATGATTAATCCCCCACAGTCCCCGGGGGAAGGGCTGCAAGTTATGAACTTTGTCCTATGTTTTTCACATATAGTATGGGTTACTGGGAAGAATATAGACGTTTTTCACTGGGAATTTTTTCTGGTAGTGGGGGAGGGGGGGGGGTACGTGGAAGGATCTTTCCATGGAGGAAGTTTTAATGGGGAAGGGTGATTGCTATGAAGGGGGCACTGGATTTCCCATTATTATTTAAAAAACCACCAGAAATGAAATAAAAAACAACAACACGTTTTTCAACTGAAAGTAAGGAGCAACATCCAAGCTTAAACGAACAGAAATTATTACGTATATGATTTGGGTTCGCCCCCTAGTCAATACCTCACTCTTTACGCTAAAGTTTTTTTTAGTTCTTTCATAAGATCTATTTTTTCCAATTAACGGGCTTTGTGATTAATGGGTCATTCTTAAAGAATTGGAACAAAACTTGAAATTTAGCGTAAAGAGCAAGGTATTGACTAGAGGGTGAAAACCCCTAATATACGTAATAAAAATTTACGAATATATAAACCCGTTACGTAAGTTAATCCGTAAGTTACGTATATTTATTACTAATAAAAACGTTCGTAAATAAAATTAAAACAACTTTCGAGAAAGCCATTTAACCAAAAAAAAAAAAAAAAAAATAATATGATTTGAGTGGTTGGTGAATATGTGTGCGGATGATGGGTATCCGAAGCTTGGCACGATTCCTTCGTCTCGCGATGAATCATAGAAGTAGATTCTGTAGGATTATGTTAGGTTATGTGCAATTTCTTTGTAATGGTTCTTTTTTTTTATATTTTTTTTTTCCCATGGCCTATGGGCTTTTAGCGCAAATAAATTCTATTCTATGCAAATTTTGTTTCAATTATTCATGTACGGTGAGCCAAAATCAAAACTTGCATAAATTCAAAAGCGTTCAGAAATTTAATAAAAAAAATAGAACTTTGCTTTGTTTACCCTCTCGTACATTTTAATATACCTGGAAAGACAAACATGAATCAGTTTAGGGTGTGCATAAAGAACGACAAAATTGCCAACCGTTAGATCACCCTTGTGTGTTAGACCTAGGTTGACCTAAGTGTTGAAACAAAAAGAATACGAAACTTATAAGCGTTAGATCCTTGGCGCTTCAACATGGGAGTTAGGGACTAAAAGCTGTCGGCGCCAGTTATAATGTAACGTCTGGTAACTTCATTAAAAGAGTAGGAAATCTTAGAGCAAGTTGGATGTTTGATAAGACTTAATATTTTGATAAGGCTAATAATTTTTTTTTTTTTTTTTTTTTTTTTATTATTCAAAGAATCATTTTAAGTCAAAATCTAGTCTGCGCAGAGTTGGTCTATTTTAATTTTGGGAAATCTTTAGTAGGTTGATACGCTGGCCTATTTGGGAAAGAATTCTGCTTTCTTTAGGCTGTTCTCCATTTGAAACTACATGAAAGACAAGTACGCGACAGTTATGGGTCGAAACCAAGTCGCAAAAATGTTAGATAGCGCTGGTAGTTTTTCACTGGAACACTAAAGCCTGTTTCCACTGTCGTAAGCTTCTTATACTCTTTGACTATGAACTCAATTAACGATCACTTAGGTATCACCTACATTACACAACCCTGTTGGATACATAGCACTTTCGGACCATCAAAATGGAGAAGGATACTTGTAAAATATCAATAATAGTAGTGAAAGTTAATCCCTCGAAAATTTCTAAAATTCTACCAATTTTACAATTCATGGTAGAATTTTATAAAAGCAGACTGGGCACTATAAACAATGCCATACATGCTGAAATTTCACTTATTTGACGTGCTTAACTAGTGAAAATAGTTCTTTTATAAAAAGGAATTTTGACAAGTGTCGGCTTTATTACTCCTTCTGAATTGGTGATAGTACTATTGAACAGCGTGTTTTGGCACGCTGACGCCTAATTTTCCTAAGATGAATCATTTATTTAGAGGGAGGAATGTGATAGCCATTTGCTTGATATGAGCCATGAGCTGATAGCCATGACGCCTACTTTTCCTAAGATGAATCGTTTATTTAGAGGGAGGAGTGTGATAGCCATGAGCTTGATATGAGCCATGAGCTGATAGCCATGACGCCTACTTTTTCCTAAAATGAATCATTTATTTAGAGGGAGGAGTATGATAGCCATGTGCTTGATATGAGCCATGAGCTGGTGAGCCATGAACCATGAGCTGACAGCCATGACGCCTACTTTTCCTAAAATGAATCATTTATTTAGAGGGAGGAGTGTGATAGCCATGAGCTTGATATGAGCCATGAGCTGATAGCCATGACGCCTACTTTTTCCTAAAATGAATCATTTATTTAGAGGGAGGAGTATGGTAGCCATGTGCTTGATATGAGCCATGAGCTGATGAGCCATGAACCATGAGCTGACAGCCATGACTCCTGCTTTTCCTAAAATGAATCATTTATTTAGAGGGAGGAATGTGATAGCCATGTTCTTGATATGAGCCATGAGCTGATAGCCATGACGCCTACTTTTCCTAAAATGAATCATTTATTTAGAGAGGGAGGAGTATGATAGCCATGTGCTTGATATGAGCCATGAGCTGGTGAGCCATGAACCATGAGCTGACAGCCATGACGCCTACTTTTCCTAAAATGAATCATTTATTTAGAGGGAGGAGTGTGATAGCCATGAGCTTGATATGAGCCATGAGCTGATAGCCATGACGCCTACTTTTCCTAAAATGAATCATTTATTTAGAGGGAGGAGTATGATAGCCATGTGCTTGATATGAGGCATGAGCTGGTGAGCCATGAACCATGAGCTGACAGCCATGACGCCTACTTTTCCTAAAATGAATCATTTATTTAGAGGGAGGAGTGTGATAGCCATGAGCTTGATATGAGCCATGAGCTGATAGCCATGACGCCTACTTTTCCTAAAATGAATCATTTATTTAGAGGGAGGAGTATGGTAGCCATGTGCTTGATATGAGCCATGAGCTGATGAGCCATGAACCATGAGCTGACAGCCATGACGCCTGCTTTTCCTAAAATGAATCATTTATTTAGAGGGAGGAATGTGATAGCCATGTTCTTGATATGAGCCATGAGCTGATAGCCATGATGCCTACTTTTCCTAAGATGAATCATTTATTTTGAGGGAGGAGTGTGATAGCCATGAGCTTGATATGAGCCATGAGCTGATAGCCATGACGCCTACTTTTCCTAAAATGAATCATTTATTTAGAGGGAGGAGTATGATAGCCATGTGCTTGATATGAGCCATGAGCTGATGAGCCATGAACCATGAGCTGACAGCCATGACGCCTACTTTTCCTAAAATGAATCATTTATTTAGAGGAGGAGTGTGATAGCCATGAGCTGATAGCCGTGACGCCTACTTTTCCTAAAATGAATCATTTATTTAGAGGGAGGAGTTTAATAGCCATGAGCTTGATATGAGCCATGAGCTAATAGCCATGACGCCTACTTTTTCCTAAAATGAATCATTTATTTAGAGGGAGGAGTATGATAGCCATGAGCTGACAGCCATGACGCCTACTTCTCCTAAAACGAATCATTTATTTAGAGGGAGGAGTGTGATAGCCATGAGCTTGATATGAGCCATGAGCTGATAGCCATGACGCCTACTTTTCCTAAAATGAATCATTTATTTAGAGGGAGGAGTATGATAGCCATGTGCTTGATATGAGCCATGAGCTGGTGAGCCATGAACCATGAGCTGACAGCCATGACGGCTACTTTTCCTAAAATGAATCATTATTTAGAGGGAGGAGTGTGATAGCCATGAGCTTGATATGAGCCATGAGCTGATAGCCATGACGCCTACTTTTCCTAAAATGAATCATTTATTTAGAGGGAGGAGTATGGTAGCCATGTGCTTGATATGAGCCATGAACCATGAGCTGACAGCCATGACGCCTGCTTTTCTAAAATGAATCATTTATTTAGAGGGAGGAATGTGATAGCCATGTTCTTGATATGAGCCATGAGCTGATAGCCATGACGCCTACTTTTCCTAAGATGAATAATTTATTTTTGAGGGAGGAGTGTGATAGCCATGAGCTTGATATGAGCCATGAGCTGATAGCCATGACGCCTACTTTTCCTAAAAATGAATCATTTATTTAGAGGGAGGAGTATGATAGCCATGTGCTTGATATGAGCCATGAGCTGATGAGCCATGAACCATGAGCTGACAGCCATGACGCCTACTTTCCTAAAATGAATCATTTATTTAGAGGGAGGAGTGTGATAGCCATAAGCTGATAGCCATGACGCTTACTTTTCCTAAAATGAATCATTTATTTAGAGGGAGGAGTTTAATAGCCATGAGCTTGATATGAGCCATGAGCTGATAGCCACGACGCCTTCTTTTCCTAAAATGAATCATTTATTTAGAGGGAGGAGTATGATAGCCATGTGCTTGATATGAGCCATGAGCTGATGAGCCATGAACCATGAGCTGACAGCCACGACGCCTACTTCTCTTAAAACGAATCATTTATTTAGAGGGAGGAGTGTGATAGCCATGAGCTTGATATGAGCCATGAGCTGATAGCCATGACGCCTACTTTTCCTAAGATGAATCGTTTATTTAGAGGGAGGAGTGTGATAGCCATGAGCTTGATATGAGCCATGAGCTGATAGCCATGAACGCCTACTTTTCCTAAAATGAATCATTTATTTAGAGGGAGGAGTATGATAGCCATGTGCTTGATATGAGCCATGAGCTGGTGAGCCATGAACCATGAGCTGACAGCCATGACGCCTACTTTCCTAAAATGAATCATTTATTTAGAGGGAGGAGTGTGATAGCCATGAGCTTGATATGAGCCATGAGCTGATAGCCATGACGCCTACTTTTCCTAAAATGAATCATTTATTTAGAGGGAGGAGTGTGATAGCCATGAGCTTGATATGAGCCATGAGCTGATAGCCATGACGCCTACTTTTCCTAAAATGAATCATTTATTTAGAGGGAGGAGTGTGATAGCCATGAGCTTGATATGAGCCATGAGCTGATAGCCATGACGCCTACTTTTCCTAAAATGAATCATTTATTTAGAGGGAGGAGTGTGATAGCCATGAGCTTGATATGAGCCATGAGCTGATAGCCATGACGCCTACTTTTCCTAAAATGAATCATTTATTTAGAGGGAGGAGTATGATAGCCATGTGCTTGATATGACCCCATGAGCTGATGAGACATGAACCATGAGCTGATGAGCCATGAACCATGAGCTGACAGCCATGACGCCTACTGTTCCTAAAATGAATCATTTATTTAGAGGGAGGAATGTGATAGCCATGTGCTTGATATGAGCCATGAGCTGATAGTCATGACGCCTACTTTTCCTAAGATGAATTATTTATTTAGAGGGAGGAGTTTATAGCCATGAGCTTGATATGAGCCATGAGCTGATAGCCATGACGCCTACTTTTCCTAAAATTAATCATTTATTGAGGGAGGAGTATGATAGCCATGTGCTTGATATGAGCCATGAGCTGATGAGCCATGAACCCATGAGCTGACAGCCATGACGCCTACTTTCCTAAAATGAATCATTTATTAAGAGGGAGGAGTGTGATAGCCATGAGCTTGATATGAGCCATGAACTGATAGCCATGACGCCTACTTTTCCTAAAATGAATTATTTATTTAGAGGGAGGAGTATGATAGCCATGTGCTTGATAGAGCCATGAGCTGATGAGCCATGTACCATGAGCTGACAGCCATGACGCCTACTTTTCCTAAAATGAATCATTTATTTAGAGGGAGGAGTGTGATAGCCATGAGCTTGATATGAGCCATGAGCTGATAGCCATGACGCCTACTTTTCCTAAGATGAATCATTTATTTAGAGGGAGGAGTATGATAGTCATGAGCTTGCTGTACATGGACTTATATATATATATATATATATATATATATCATGTTCGGAGGCTTTGAACAAAATGTGGCCTAGCATGTCAGAATCAAAGGCTCTGCTAGCAGTGAGTGCTCTTCAGAAGAAAGGGATAGAATTGACTGGTATTTTTGACTGAAATCAACTGGTATAATTTGTTATTATACCAATTTATCAATCAATCAATCATTTATTACCCACTCAAGAGAAAAAACAGTGGAGTAAGACACGCAAAAAAAAAGAAAAGGACATACACTGAAAGATTCATAATATATATAAAAGCGCATTTAACATCACATTAACCGGTATCCAAAATAGGTGGAAGATCACTTAAATTAAAAAAATAAACCAATTGATCATAAGGACCAATGCGGAAAGCTGTTTGGTCATACATCCTCCCAAAAAGGACAGGCAAGGCAGAAGGGGCCATGTTCCTCCTAAGCTTTTTTATAAATCCTGATGCCCTCCCCCCTCTTGATATTTAAATTGTGCTATTTATAATTTTATGTATACTGAAGAAAGCGCTGGATGGCAGATAGTTTTCTCGTTTGTAGTTTTGACCGCAGTTGATTATATGATTGTATATTGTCATTGGGCTATTATTTTTTAAAACTTTGCCTATTTATTTCTCTTTAGCTTCAAGTTTTTTTTTTTTTTTTTTGTGTATCCCTTCTCTTAGAACTAATTTTCTAACTCTAGCTGACTTTGTTGTTTGCAAAAGTGCTTTTATTTAATTTTTTGACACTCAGTCACCAATTAAAAGACTCGGGGGTATATATATATATATATATATATATATATATATATATATATATATATATTTGTAATATTATATATATATATATATATATATATATATATATATATCGGTCTTATTTCCATAGGTTGGAGCGAACATGGGGATCGTTGGTATGACGAAGGAGCACCTTGGTTGACATTGTCGCTACACATCCCTATTTTTGTCGTCGTAACCAAAATAGATATGGCACCTCCAAACATTTTAAAAAGAAACTTTAAGTCTCTTGATGAAAATGTTAAAATCCCCAGGCTGTCGAAAAACTCCCGATTTTGATTAAGAATCATGACGATGTTTGTTTTCAGTGCGACAAATTTCTCAACTGAAAGGTAAGTATAGTGTAGATGTATAGAGTAGATCAGTGGTTTCCAAAATGATTTTGGGCAATGCCCTCCTAGCTTTTTAAATCCTGATGCTCTCCTCCCTCTCTTAGTATCTAGAAATATATACAATATTATATCAAGTATGATATTCACCTAGGTGGTGAATATCGATATAGCCTATAGGCTGAGCCAGTCATAGTTGTTCATAGAGCTTTTTGATTGGCTAATACCAGAATCTTATCCAGATAGAGGAAAAACTGTAAACAAACAGTAAGTAATAATTGGAATAAAATACGATTTAGCTTATATTCTATATAGAATGATTTCTGTTCGTTTTAAGTTATTTTGTCGTAATTTTTTTTTTTTTAAAGATAAACCTTATCTAATTATTTTAGATTTCCGTACCAGTTCCTGAGTGTCTGTAAAAGGAGAGGGGGCCAACCCCTGGGCCAGAAAGGCCTGGAAAGGGTTTACTTCTAATTCATAAAAAAAAGACATTAGAACTTGCAAATTTATTTGTTAAATAGCCCCTCCTCCAATAACCTGTGACCATTTTCGAGATGAGGTTCCCTTGTGGTTTTTCTTTTAGGGTAATAGAGAGAGAAGGGGTATAAAGCCCTTCGGTTTTACAGGGCTGCCGTCGCTCTCAATTATTCAAAGAGTTAAGGTTTATCTCTTTGACCTAGAATATGTTTGTTGCATAATATATTCATCTACATAAAAAAGGGAAGGTTCTTGGATCCTAAAATTTGTCTCGTTATATTCTTCTTGTAATCGAAGTTCCAAAAAGGCTTAGCCTTCATATTTATCTAAGGCTCCGTTCACACATTGTGCTTAACTGGACATCGATGTCCAGCCATCATTATGGACCAATCAGGGCTACTTATAAATAGGAAGTGAATTGGGATTGATCGAAAATTATTATAGCTAGACATTGATGTCTGTCTTAGTATTTATGTGAATGAGCTTAATACAATTCTGTGATGAACTTTTTCATTTTATATTAGTCATTCTTCGAAATGTTTTATGAAAGATATAGAGATCTATAAAAATGCTGGCAACCTCTTGAGTTCAACATAATGTATGTGCAAGCATATGTTTTTCACTGTCTAAATAAATGGATTTATTCCCATTTGAAAGTTATTTGTTCGTCATAAAACGGCAGTGTGGTCTAAAAAAACAACTAATTAAAGGTGTTACGTCGAAAATTCGTCGTATATATGGGGAAATGAGACCAACCCAGTAAATAACTACAAAGTCAACATTTGGTCTGGAATTAGAAAACACGGGAGGCTTTGCCAATTTCATTGGAAATTTGTTTTACATTTGGGCAAGATTAAAGCAGAAAATTTGCACCAAGAACTTTGAATGAACTTTGTTTATGAACTCTCTCTGAAAATAATCTAATGAATAATCAGGAAGATCATTATTTTGCGAATGACCTAAAAGTAATTTATTTTGTTGCATATACATATGCTAGTTTTCAATTTTATTATTTTAGTATTTGTACTGAAGACGGTCGTTGTATATGTGATCGAAATATCTGGACTTTTGTACCTTATTTTTCACTGTCTAAATAAATGGATTTATCCCCATTTGAAAGTTTATTTGTTTGTCATAGAACGACAGTGTGGTCTAAGAACACAACAACTAATTAAAGGTGAAAATTTTGTAAAGGCTTGAAAATTTTTGAAATAGAGCGCAAAAAAATGGCGTAGAAAGGGACTTGGGGATCTCTTAGACCTTTTGGCTGTTGAAAAAGATACATAGAACTTGTAATTTCCGTTAAAAATTATGTGTTTTTATTATTAATCCTTGTATATAAATTGAGCAGGTCTTAAACCTTATCCTCAGAGTTTATGGGTCGTAAAGCCTTGGAAATTTACATATGATAGTTCTTCCTTTTTGAAAAAAAAAATGAAAAAAAAAAGAAAAAAAAAAACGCTCGATACTCTTTGGCCATGACGGGTAATGAAGGTATTAGCTGTTGAAAATTACTAGGAGTCGTAACTTCTGTTGGAAGGAGCCCCTTGCCCAAATTGTATGAAAACTGGTTCAATATAACTGTCCTTTTAGTCCAGTAAAAGTAAGGAGGAAAGTGGGTCGACCCGGACAAAATTGCAACAAAAGGTTTTTTTACACCAAAATGTTCAGAAAAAATCACTGAACAACATATCCAAAATCCGCTAAAATCGCCCGCCGGGAAAACCTTCTGGGGCTGGTTAAAGGGGGTGGAAGGGGGCGAAAAATTAGGTATTTACATTTTTGACATTTAGAAAGCTTTTTTTACGATAAAATGTTAAAAAAAAATCGCTGAACAACATATCCAAAATCCGCTAAAATTGCCTGCCGGGAAAACCTTATGGAGCTGCTTAAAGGGGGTGAAAGGGGTGAAAAATCCTTTTTTCGATTTTTGTTATTTCGGTACGTTCGGAGACTCGATTCTGGTATAAATCAACTCGTTGAAACCGAAACTGATGTTACTTTTATTATAACACGTCTGTAACTTATATTAAACTATAAATAAGGTTTTAATAACTCCATCGTAAAAATAAAGGAAATAGCTTTTCTTTCCGAAGTGTTAGAAAGATCAGATCAATGGAAGCCTGAAATACTTCAAACAGCAACACAGGAAAATCTCGAACGGCAATTTAAAGGAGCAGAGAAGTACCCCACTCTTTGTTGCTTTGCTAATCGTTGGAAACCTGGTTATCCGATGAGAATCAACCGTGTGAAGACCAGACTGCAGAAAAAGGGAAACTATAGGCATAGGCGCATAGAAACTTGAAAAATCATTCTTATTAACGACTTCTATTACAGTTGGAAAACAAATACATTAACGCGTCTATACATAAATCGCAGTTTTGATAATCATTATTTTTAGATCACATAATATTGAGAATCATCATTTCATTAATGAGCACTAAAAAGAGCACAACCACCGTTATTGCAAAAAAACCAAAATTCTTCTTCTTCTAGAGATGTTGGTTCAGAGTTATTACAGCTTGTTCCCATGCACTCTCCGCAAGCAAGTGTGCAGGGCATGCCATTCTTACGGCAAGTGCATCTGGCCGTATCGCAACCTGATTTGCATTTGCAGTGGATAATTTGAAGAAGACTTTGGGGAGCTGGTTTCTTCTCCGCCATTACTGGGATGTAATTATCAGCAGAGTCGCCATCCCCAGTTTTCCGGTTTCATCGCAGCAGCCTCGCTTTTTCCATTCCATTAACTGCAAATACACGCGAAAAGAATGGAACTTCGCAGCTGAGGGTGTGGGAGGCATCCGATCAGGGCAGACAAATGCGGAGAGAGAAGCGAGCTTGGCCAAGAACAGACGATGTCTCAAGGACACGACAGTTTCTCCAGGCTTTTCTTTATAAATTTTCAAAAGAGCTTGTTCACCAGCTACAATGAGCTCGTCTTTCGTAGCCTTCGAGTCCATAAAGACCTTAGTGGCCTCACGGAAAGACGGATCGGACTGGTACAATGACAGTCCGACAGATTTACCAATTCCTTGTAATCTCGAAGTGGTGTCACAGCCTAGGAACGCGTGCAGAAATAGAATTGCACCACACATGTCCTTTACTTTTTCTTTGATGGAGCAAATATTCCATAGCTTATGTTCGTTTGAAGCTTTCGCCTCGGATCTGAAATACAGGTCTTTGTGGGTGGCAGTGACATGATAGAGGAGAAGGATAAGGAGGTCAGTGTCGTTGCCGATGAGACACGTCAACTGAGTTCTTGCATTATGAATGGCTGTGGTTGCAATCAGGACATCCGCGTCAGCAGAGGTATGTTATACCGAACAACCTGCTGAGGACAATTTTTCTCCTATCGCTAGAATTATCCGCTGCTTGTTTGTGCAGTTTTGCAAGAACTCTTCTTTCTTTCTTGTTAACTTTGTTGTACCAGTGAATTCTACCACTGGGCACTGTTTACCCCTGGAACAATTGAGGTGAGCCATGCCTTTCGTCAAAGGACCATTGTCATATCCATCAAAAACTACCGAAGCTTTTCCAAATCTAGTGGTGACATACTTGACATAACTTTCGCAAATAAAGTCAAATGTAGAGTTGGGTTGCCAAATCAATTTCTGGAGCAGCCAGCCGCCGTCAACGACATAGTGGCACGAGTCTAAGCGCTCATCCGAATGGTCCCCTGACGCCTTTTGAATTGCGTTTGACAGAGATGGTTTGTCGGCAGGACGCAGAACTTCATAGGATCCAAAAAGGGATGGGGATACGTACAAAGCTCATGCGACAAAAGGTCTCGAAGATTGAATTCTTCCCGGTTTGCCACCGTAGCTAAACGCTGGAACAGAAGCCCTTGATCTACATGAACCGGTTCACCATCGATGTTAACAGCTGATTTGGATGCCATTGTGACAGCCTTGTCTTTCTTCCGGAACGAAAATGAATCAGCTGCCTTCCCAGTCATTTCGTCTAGAATTCGGGCTCTCCAACTTCTTTCTCGGTGTCCGCATCTACATTAGCTGATGCAGTTACGCCGGTAACGATGTTAAGGAGCCCTTCGTGTTCTCTGAACGGAATCAGGGTTCGCAAAAAGTCCAGGACCGCCTCCGGGTCATCAGTATCTCTCTTCATCGCCCACTGGAGCGTTTCGACTTGTTGATCACTTGTTGAGTAACTCAGGCTAGTCAGACCTTGCATTGTAGCATTTACTTCTGCACAGATCGGCATCGAAAAAGCCCATATTAGACGCTGAGTTTGTGTGACCCCTCGTCCACGAGTTAGTCCACCTGTTGTCTTCAAACTGCGCATTAGAGCTTGCTCAATGTTGTGTGCGCTGTGCAGCCTGTGTTTTCGAAACCTAACTGTACCTAGTCTTTAATGAGCCGTATAGACTAGAATATTCAAGTTTCTATGCGTCTATGCTTAGTCTCTCTTTTTCTAAAGTCTAGTTTTCACAAAGTTTGATTCTCATCAGATAACCAGGTTCCCGACGACTAGCGAAGCAAAAAAGAGTGAGGTAAGTCTGCTCCTTTAAGTTCTATATTTTCCTCTATTGCTTTTCGCAGGCTGTTCGAAGTATTTCAGGCGTCCATTGATCTGATCTTTCTGTAAAACTTCGGAAGAAAAGCTACTTCCTTTATTTTGGCATTGGAGTTATTAAATCTTATTTTTTGTAGTTTAATATAAGTTAGAGAAGTGTTACAATAAAAGTGAAATCCTTTTCGGTTTCAGCAAGTTGATTTATACCAGAATCGAGTCTCCGAACGTACCGAAATAACAAAATCGAAAAAAAAGGATCTTTCACCCCTTTCACCCCCTTTAAGCAGTCTCAAGAAGTTTTCCCCCGGCGGGCAATTTTGTTGGATTTTGGATATGTTGTTCTGCATTTTTTCTGAAGATTTTAATGTAAACAAAGCTTCCCAAAAGTCAAAAATTAAAAAAAAACCTATTTTTTCGCCCCCTTCCACCTCCTTTAAGCAGCCCCAGAGAGTTTTCCCGGTGGGCGATTTTTAGCAGATTTTGGATATGTTGTTCAGCAACTTTTTTCTGAACATTTTAGTGTAAAAAAAGCTTCCTAAATGTCAAAAATGTAAATACCTAATTTTTCGCCCCCTTCCACTCCCTTTAAGCAGCCCCAGAAGGTTTTCCGGAGGGCGATTTTAGCGGATTTTGGATATGTTGTTCAGCGATTTTTTTCTGAACATTTTGGTGTAAAAAAACATTTTATTGCAATTTTTTCCCGGTCAAACCGTACTTTTACTGGCCTATTTATAAGAAAAAACCAACAAAATGGCTTGCTATTCCCTCTGATAAAAAAAATAAATAAAAAAAAAAGTTCCTGTCTATAATGTTTATCATGTCTATCATGTTTATAATAAAGTACTAACCAGGTTTTATCTAATGTTTCTAGTAACTTCTGATGTTAAGTATCGTCTAACATAAGATTCGCATGGTAAGTTCGCATAAGTCTCACGGTGGATTCATCCTGCCATTTGGGAATTTTCCTTGACCAACTTCTATAATTTTGCTTTCATATTGATCATTTACTTGTGCAATTCGAACGCAATACTGGTCTTATGCTCCTTGTAAAACACATTTTCGTTTTCAGTTTAAAAAATGACTTAACGCTCTTTGCTTGCATAAGCATTGCTATATAATATAAACAACTAATATACATGCATATTAATATTCAAAAGCCAGGTTACCATTTCTAAAAGAGGTGATTCTGTCTCATTCATCGGTGCTTATTCTACGGCATATTGATTTACTCCTGTCAATCCCGAAAGATCTAGGCTTTCAATTAGATATTAAATCCGCTAATTTTAAATAAATATAGATTGATTGAAAAAAAAATCCCAACAACTGAGTCATTTGGGATTCAGGTCTGAAACCTAGTTAATATTGACATTCACCAGTGAATGTTCGAAATTCCTTTTTCTCTACATGGATTCAATTAATTTACGAGTCAGCTTTTTCAGTCTTATGTAAGCAATGATGGTAAAAGTTAAAGTTAGGTTACATTATGTTAGTTTAGGTTAGGTGAGATTAGGTTAGGTTAAATTTGGTTCTAAATATTAGAAATGGGTTAAAAACCTAACCTAAGCTACCCTAACCCAACCTCACCTAACCAAACCTAATCAAACCTTGTATTAAATTGAAAAAGTTGACTGGCAACGCTGCCTAAATCCCAAGCAGAAAAAAAAATGTATTTCGGGCATTCACCGGTGAATGTCGACATTAACTAATTTGTGGACATTCATGGTAACATAATATATATATATATATATATATATATATATATATATATATATATATATATATATATATATATATATATATATTTCATATATATATATATATATATATATATATATATATATATATATATATATATATATATATATATATATATATATATATATATATATATATATATATATATTGACGTATTTTGTCTTGTTTGTGACCTAACGGTTTGTCACAAAATTACACACAATAAGATATTTAATATATAATTCCATAATTATATATATATATATATATATATATATATATATATATATATATATATATATATATATATATATATATATATATATATATATATATATATATATATATTGATAATGTATATATAATGTGAAAATTATATATTGAGCTTTGGTGACGGAGCATAAGCCTCTATTACAGTCTTTTCGTTGTTTTATTTGCCCATTTTGGGGTCATCCCCTTTACGCTGCTTATCCGGCATTACTGTTTTTCTCTTTTCGTCTAGCCTTTTATTTTCTAGTTTTTTTTATTTGCTTTTATTTATTCACTTTTTATTGTCTTGATTGTTGGTTTTGGATCAATCCTTGTATTTGTTATCCCCAACAACTACGAGCTATGCTCTCCATTGGAGTTTATTATCGTTTTGCTGTTGTGTTGTATTGAGTTGAGTCAATAAATCTTTCTATCTATCTAACGTGCTAGTAACTTATTCTAACTTTTTTTCTATTATAGACCATTTTTAATTTTTTTTCTTTCAACTTTGTAACTATTTTCAGACTGTGCCCTATCTTTCAAGTGAGCAACGTCTCAGGCGAGAATCTCGATCTCTTAAGAAGCTTCTTGAATTTACTATCTGCAAGAATGCCAGCTCATGTGAATGATCCAGCTGAATTTCAAATTGATGATACTTATTCAGTTCCTGTGAGTTGTATTTTAGTCATTTATTCATTAAGGCAGCTCAACCTTGGCCCTTTTTACCCCTTCAAACTACCCTTATTATCTAATATACGAATTTACAGTTCTAAAGATCGAGTGTAAATAATAATATTTGATACCAGAATATCGATATATTCTAATAAAATCGATATTTCGATCGTCATACCGAATACCACGAAACACTAAGTCATAAAGGTCGTAAAATCCCTTAAGCGGACGTTGGCACAAGAAACCAATATTGAGTAAACATAGTTGCCACCTCTAGTGATCTGTCACTGTTTTTAGGGATTTTTATCTCTTTTTGCTTTCTAGTGTTTTATCTTCAAAATTGTAATCACTTCCTGATTACGGATTTTGAATTAATGAGCTACGCATGTGCTTCTTTATACATTGATAAGCTGTTCTTTTTTTTATTATTAAAATGATTCCTTATAGACAACTTTTTTTTCAAAATAAATCGAAAAGTTGATAATTTCGGAGCCCACACTGCCTTTCCATGACGATAAATAAAAGTTCAAATAGGGATAAAATCCTTTTAATAGACAGTGATGATAATAACAGTGATAGAAATTCACAAAAATACCAGATGTTTCGGTCACATGTGCAGTGACCGTCATCAGTAGTAAATCTAAAACTGACTACTGACTTTTAGTTTTACTACTGATGATGGTCACTGCATATGTGGCCGAAATATCTGGTATTTTTGTGAATTTCTATCACTGTTATCATCATCACTGTCTATTAAAAAGGATTTTAGGCCTATCCCTATTTGAACTTTTATTTATCGAAAAGTTCAAAGTTCCTTTCCTTCCCAGTCTATTCAGAGCTTCACTCTTTACCTCCTCCCACGTAGTTACAATTTCCTTCAAATCTTTCCTATAGTCAACCCCATTTGGGGTTGACTATACGTATGACCTATCAAGATAACCTGCTTTTGTCAGTGGCTTATAACCGTACATTTTCCCACAAAAAACGAGCTTCTCGATAAGCAATTATTTAAGTTTTTAGTAAAATATGCGATTTCAATGTTAAAAAAAAAAATCAACAAAATACACTCCTGAACGTGAATGTAGATACAATAGCAATTTAGCTGCCAAAAAAATACTTAAACTACAATGACACCAAGCCGCCTCAGGTTAACACAGTTACGTACGCTCCCCTTTCTTCCCAGTCTATTCAAAGCTGCCCTCTTTACCCCCCATCCTAAGAACTTGTAATTTCTTTGAAGTATTCCCACTCCATTTGAAGATGTATTCATAGCCAATAAATACCATCATTTTTTTATTTTTTTCATTATCAAATTTTTAGATAGCTATGAGTATCCCCCAACTTTTCTGTTTTTCACTCACTAAACTGACAAATTGCTAAATACAATCAATAAATAATCCTAACAAAAGAAGTATTTCTCTTCGACTTCATCAAAAGGTGACATCCAACACTTACGCCCTGCAAGACTGTGTTTAAAAAGATTAAGTGTCCTGTTTAGGCAACTTATAAATATAATAAAATATAAACAAAAGCCAAAAAAAGAATTCAGGGCTGAAATAGTACAGTACAAAACTTTTTAAGTGTCATTTTTATAATTTACTAATGTGGAATTTATTTAGTGACTAGTTGTTCACCTTTTTTGCAGGTTACTTTTATTTAGATTTTTCACGAGTTCTTTTGTACTTGCCTCTTGTGAAAATATGTATTCATACTTGATAGTTTTCTCGGTAGAACAGCTAATATCACCTTTATTTAGATTTTAAATTGTATATTGATAAAAATTAATATTGAGATTTTTATATTGAGGATTTTTCACGAGTTCTTGTTGCTCTGGTTTAAATTTGTATTCCTAGTTTTTTTGTTGTTTTTTTTTTTTTCATCGAAGTTTTCTCTGTAGATGAGGATTCCACCTTTAGTACCAGCCGGAATTACTTAGTGACGTCGTTCAGTTGTTCACAGAACTTTTTGGCAGAGTTACGACAGAACCCAGTGTTTTGATTGCCAGGAATTAGAGTTGGGAGGCTGTTGCTTTGTAAATGATGCTAAAAACCTAACCTTTTTAACTCATTAAAGATTTACACAAAAAGTTCATAGAAGATACGTAGTTAGTCCTATCAGCTGTGAAAAAATTGAAGGAAAATGAATAGATAAAAAACTTAAATGAAAGGTTTTTTTTTTCAGTGTTGTTTAAGTCCTTGATTTTTTTTCTTTTATTTTCATAATCACATTTTTTTGTTATTATTTTCATCTTTTAATTTACATTTGTTCTTAATCTCTGTATTTTTTTCCTCATTAGCATGGTACATTTTATCCCTCTTTTTTTTTTAAGTTAATAAAAATCCACTTCCTCTCCTCTCAGTGGCAAATAATCTTTTCACTTGAATTTATATTAACTTCAATATCGTCACCTCAGTAAATTCAAATCTTCATCCCAAAAATTTGGGTAACCAAATTTTTTTGTAAAATTTTGGTAAAAATAAAAATTGAGCTTTTACGCCGACGAGAACCTTTTCCTTCAGTACTAGCGGGTACTAGATCATCGCAGAGCTGTTTTAGAGTTTTTTCTAAGCTAATACTTACTCTACAGGCTTTTTATAAATTAGCCTTGGTGATGCTATAAGGAAGTGCCATATTGTACTGGAAATGGGACTTTATGTCATTCCTGGATTCGAAGGACTGGAAACTATGAACATTGTACTATTGAAATCATCTTGGCTGAAATCCCCTAACCCGAGGTTCAAAATTCCCCTTCTTGAAAATTCCTTCTCCCAGTTTCTTTAATAACCGGAAGTCTTAATGAGCGTTGTCAAAAAAAGTGTAGTAAAAGTAAAAAAATCCAATTAACGCTAATTAAGAAATACTAACAATTCACAGATTAAAGATAGTAATAATTTTTAATATGAAAACAAGTTTTTTAGAATTTTTCAAATTTGGTTACCCTTTGGTTATCCAAATTTTCAAATTTAGGTAATCAAACAGGATTGATTAACACAAGGTATACTACTACAAATTATCAAATCTATCCTTCTCTTAAATCCCTCTATCTATACGAAAGTAGAAAGCAAAAAGCGATCATACCAGTTTCCGTAAGGGCAGGGGTTTGAGCCCCAGTGTCACTAATTATTTGGTTTGGAACGGGGGTCAGGGCGTGGCTCTGTAGGCGTAGCCAGAGTCGACCCAACTTCAAAGGGATGCCTGGAGAAATCTAGGGAAGGTGAACAGGAAGGTGCGTGAAAGAACAGGATTGTAGACCCTCAACCCCCATTGCACTTCCTGGCTGAAGGGCATGAAACAAAGGTCAGCAACACCGGATGGAAATTTAGTGCTCCATCCTTTACCCTTTTTTCTCTGTCTTTATCATATTAATTTCTTTGTGGAAATCGTGCTTTCATTGGAAGAATGTAACAACAGTGGAAAAGGTTTGATGTGGTGTTGAGACTGTACTCTGTGGGCTCATCCACTTACCTTCCCCTTTATATCTGTGTATCCATGTCTATCTTTTGCCAAGACGAACTCGTAGGTTCACAGCTTGTTCTGATAAACTGAAATAGTTTAGCCTTGGGATATATTTAGCTTTACACCTCCTTTAACATCTTTACATACACTAGTACCATACGGTACCTTTGAGTGCCTTCTGTGCCTTATTATAGAGAAGGAGTTGCTATAACCTTCTACATGAAATTGGACCTTCCCTTTCGATGCTGAATTATTGTTTAGGTTCTTAATTGGTTAAGAAACAGAGGTGTCATTTGACGAAAATTTAAGGGGGCTGTATTCTGCAATGTTTAGGGGGGGGGAGTAAATTTGTCCCTCTTCTAATTTTTTTTCAATAAAAATACCTAAAAAAAAGGCATTTGTAAGTGAAAATACCCCCCCCCCCCCAAAAAAAAAAAAAAGATTGGTATTTTTCAAAATAAAGGCATAGATAAAAAATCTAGAGAGGCCTTGTCCCCCTCCCCTACTATTTGACGCAACTTGTTCATGAAAGGACTATATTTTCAAATTGAAAAGTTCCTAAAGTTTATATTTTACACAAATCTAGCCAGAGGCCTATACATGTTTCATTTCCATTAAAAATGAAAGCTCGACATCAGCAACTGACAAAGTGTTCGTTGCTAAAATAATGTCTAATATCTAGATAAAAATAATTATGTGAAAAATACAATCTTTATGTAATACAGTATCTTCTTTGCGTATGTAATATCTTTAAAAATAGTTCTGAAATAATTTTGTTTTCTACTTTTAGGGCGTTGGCACAGTTGTTTCTGGCACACGTTGCGGGGTTGTATCAAACTCAACGATACACTCTTGTTAGGACCGGATCCAGTTGGACAGTTTGTCCCTATTACCGTTAAAAGTATTCATAGAAAGAGGATGCCTGTGAAAGAAGTTAGAGGGGGGCAAACTGCATCTTTTGCTCTAAAGAAGGTATTGTAACAGTTTTAGTGTGTGAAATATTCAAGGCCGTTTCACCAAATAGGGTTATATAGGCTAAGATTTTGAAAGTTCAACTCCACAGTTTTGTATTTTGAATTGTATGTACAGTACTTAGTAACTTTTTTTTTCGTATAACTATTTTAGGTTTTGTATATTTAACGTAGACACCAAACCTAGAAGGATTCAAATATCTGCCGGTTTTTTCGTCTAGTAGCCTACATGCCATCGCCTGCTGGCCGTCTGACTTAAGGTATCTTACCATATAATAAAAAAAAAAACGCAAAACAACAAGTTTATCGACAAATTTCAGTACTTTGCAATGTTGCATAACCAGGCGATTCAGTTATAAAAATCCTCTCTTTAAGAACATAAATAGGAAAACCAAATAAAGCAAAGATGCGCCCTGTTCTAGATCTAGTTTGGGGCTAAGAGATCTAAAGATTTAGAGAAAGCTCCCGAGGAAGGGAACATGCCTCCAAGGATTGCACTCACTGAAGAGCTAGAAGGCTTCACATGGAAGCTTCTGTAGATGGAAAGATGCATCCAGGAAGGTTTTCACTTGACAGATTATCCCTATGATGATTTTCCCCCAAATAATTGTACCCAAGAAGAATATCTACCCTCGAAAAAATCGTCAGGATTTAGTATAATACATAATTTTTACACCCCTCCCCTTAACACGGTCTGTGCATACGTAAAAAGAGTCTTCTAAATAAGGTTCATTCTAGCGAATGAACCTCGCCACTCACACTCATCTTCCCGTAAGGTATAACATGTCCACCTTTCTACCTGATGAGTCTTTGAAGTCCGCTTGAATGTGAATATCTTGAATGACTGAATGTCATTCTTAGATGGGTTGTGATGAGACTTGAGAGGTGGTCTCAGGATCATTCCTTGGTGACCCTTATTTGAAACATCTCTGACTTCTTTTAATAAACGGGCTTAACAGTGGGAAGGAAGAGTTTTTCTGGAGTTCTCATGATATGTTGGTGATCAATTCTGACTACCTTCCTGAGTGCCATCTTCCTCATCGATCTGTATAGGAACAAGAAATCCCAATATAGATGTCTCTATTTTAAATGAAGACGTTTAGTTTTGGGGGAATCCCAATATTAGATGTCTCTATTTTAAATGAAGAGATTCAGTTTTGGGGAAATCCCAATATAGATGTCTATTTTCAATAAACGGGTTCAGTTTTGGGTCCCTTAAGTGCTGATTAGAATGTTTTGTAAAATATTTAAGAAGTATATGTTCAGGTTTGGTTGACAAGGCGGTTAAACTATACCTACATCAAAGAGCGCTCAAAATTGTTTTATTCAAAAATTTTTGCGTCACAAAACTATAAATGAATATTTCAACTTCAAAAAAACCGACCCTCCCCCCTCTCCAAAGAAAAATAAACAAAGCAACCACTAATAATGTAAAGAATAATGGTGGAAATTGACTCACCTCTCTAAACTACTCTACATCAAGCTGGCCACCACAGGCTGTATGTAATAAGGTATTTAAGTATATGTGTTTCAGTTAAAAATACACTAGTCATCCAGAATGATTTCCAAACTGATTTTCTAATGTTGTCAAAAAAAATTCACTAACTGCAACAAGACTTTGCTATGAGAAGCAGCGTTTACCACTCCGTGGTATTTTCCTCAATATGTTGGGTTTTACACACTCCTGTGTTTTGGATTTGCCGAAAAAATATATATATATATATATATATATATATATATATATATATATATATATAATATATATATATATATATATATATTATATATATATATATATATATTACAAAAAAAATCCTCAAAAAGTATATTAACATATTTATTATCATTATTTAATATCTTGATTTTTTTTCGAACATTAGGGTTTTTTGCAAGTAAATTTTGGAATATTGATAATCTTCAATGGTTGGCATGATGAGGAGCCTTGCAAACATAAAGCATAAGAATTGACATGATGAGCCTTTAGAAAAACTGAAAACTGAATTTGTTACTCTGGAAGTGTTTTTTCTACTGTCCAATGTTGAAGGCTGTTATCTAACAGCAGTGGCATCAACCCCAGTTTAGTATTACAAAACTTGATTTTTAGCAGTTAAAAGAAAAAATAATTTCTTAGACAACACTGCTTTTCCATTTACGAAAAATTAAGCAAAAAAAACGGGGTTTTAATTTTATTAAAGCAGTGAATAAATAACACAAAATAAACACTTAATTAAAAAACACTCCGAATATTTCGGCCCCACGTCCGGGAGCCTTTCGCAACGGAAAAACAGGAGGAAAAAAAAATGTTCTTTAAAAAATATACATCGAAATACAACAAAACTAACACACGAAAAGAGAGAAAAAACACAAGAAAACAAAAAGAAATATAAATAATAAGTAGAATATGATCTCACATCTTAAATAACACTTCCATTCACTGACAAAAACGAATGTCTATAAGTCGTCTCCTCACAATCAATGGAAATCTACCAAAGATGAAGAATATATTTATACTTGAGCAAAACAATAAAGATCACCTAATAGACACCTTTATTATTTTTTAAAGCACTTTTTTTCTCCTTTTTTTCCGTTGAGAAAGGCTCCCGGACGTGGGGCCGAAATATTCGGAGTGTTTTTTTTAATTAAGTGTTTATTTTGTTGTTATTTATTCACTGCTTTAATAAAATTAAAACCCGTTTTTTTTTTAATAAATTAAACTTTGCTTAATTTGTCGTTAGCAGTTAAAAGAATAAATTTCGATCTAAAAAAGAGGGTTTATTAACTTCATTATATATTCTTTTGCTTTACTTATTTCAGTTTTCTGTTTTTATGCCCAGTTGAATATTATACCAATTCATATTTTTGAAGTTCCGCTATACGGCAGGCAATGTTATTTTTTTTTTTTCTAGCAAGTTTAGTATTACATTAAGAACGAGGCAGACTTAATGAAAACTTACAAAAACGGTAGTTAATGGAGGCAGAGCAGGTTTTTTTTTTAGTAATTAAGTTTCTTTTCATTATTTTACAATATATTTCACTAAAGACGGCTGTTTGTTATATAGCCGAAATTTCCGCTTATGTTACGTTTTTCTTCTTATATTTCCTTTTTTCTTATCTTTCTTTTTTTCTTTATAGTTTACTATACTTTCTTTTTTATTATTATTATAGTCTCTTCTTCTTATATTTCTTCTTTTATTTTCTTCGGCGATTTTTTGAGTAATTTAGTTGTTTTTTCTTTTTACAATGTTTTGCAATATATTTTGCTGAAGACGGCTGTTTGTTTTATAGCTGAAATATCCGCTTATGTTTCGTTTTTCTTCTTATATTTCTTCTTCTTCTTATACTTTATTATAGTTTCTTCTTATTATGATTATTTTACTTCTTATAGTTTCTTCTTTTATTTTCTTCGACGAGTTTTTGACTAAGGTAGTTTCTTTTCTTTTTATTACAATATATTTCGCTGAAGGCGGCTGTTTCTTATATAGCCAAAATATCCGCTTATGTTGTATATTGTATTTTCTTATTCATTGTCTTCAGAAAATTTTACTCGTTTTTCTTCTTGTATTTTTTCGGATGAAAAGACAGTTTTGTCTTTATCATAATTTAAATTAGTGTCATTTCGTTGAAGGCGGCTGGTTTTTATATAGCCGAAATGTCACTTACTGCGCAAGGGGATGGTCATGATTGCCCCTTCTTTGAATCCTGTAGCTTGCTGGGAGTTTGAAGGAGAAATCCTTGTATTGCACCATCCTAAAACCATCCAAGTTTCGCTACCATTTAATGGTGAAGAACTGCTTTATTCATAACTCCTTTTGGTTTAGATTTTGTTAAAATTTGAATTCAAAATCTTGAATTTATCAATTGAAAAAGTTCGTAAAAAGGCAAAAAAAAAGAAAACTGAAAGGTCCGCTGTGTCATTCAAAACCAAATTTTGAGTTCAATAAAAAGGCGAATTTTATATTGGCAAACGTCATAAATTTCAGTGCAAAATTCCTTCGAATATAAACGCATTTGGAAGGTCAACTTGGTTGCCCAATATTGAATTTTCAGATAAGTAAATTCACTATATTTGTGTCGCAAAAAAAGTGTTAAAGAAAAAAAAAAAATTAAGGTCACTTCTGTTATTAATTATGAAATTTTGAGTTAATGGAAATGGGTTCGAATGAAATATAAAATAAATGAAATTTTGGCTTGGTCGTCCAAGATATTTGCAGATTTCCTCCTCTGTTTTCTTTTTTTGAGGTTTTGCTTTAGTGTAAAATTTGAAGGTCAAGTCGGTTGTCCAAAAATTAAATTTTGAGTTAAAGTAAAGTGACTTTAATTAAATTAAAACGGTTTTCAGTTAATTATGAAAATTTGAAAATCAGCTCTGTTTTAAGTATCAAACTTTTAGTTAAATAAAAGCGATTTTGAGATAATAATAACGATTATAAGTTAAATAAAAAAAAAGTTAAATCAAAACGAGTTAAATATACCACCTGTTGCTAAATTACGGAACCTGCAGGACTTAGTAATTTTTTTTAAAAACCCTCTGTGTACCATTGAAGGTCACATTCAAGGTTTTAGTAAGGTTATTTTATTTATTGTCACATCATAACGTCTTTGAACGTCATGCCAACGTAATGGTTCATGTGAATATAATTTGTGAACGTCAGTCACATTTTGTACCATTTTGTTAAACATGGTCCACATCTCAAGGTTACATGAAGGTCCACATCATAACGTCTTTGAACGTTTTATGTTAATTATGGGTACATTTACTATAATCTTAATGTGAATTTAATATATAAAACCTCAGTCACATTTTTGACTATGTTTTCTAAAAACATGGTCCACATCTCTTGACATATTCCACATATTAATAGTAATTACGTTTTAGTCAATATAAATGACTAAAATGATAAAAAATCATTGATTTAAAGGGACTAAAAAATGGATATTTTTTTACGGTTATTTAAAATTTTTTTAAAGCATAATAAAATTATTTTTAACTTTTATTTTGTTTAAATTATTTTATTGTCATTATCCTTGGGACTGATCTTGTATCAGTCATAAATATCAATGTTTTTTTTGCCAGTTTTGCTTTTTCTTTCTTTTTAAATTTAAATTGTTCGTCCTTGTCTTTTTCTGTTGATTGTAAGACAGGTTACTAATAAAATTTTGGCAGGAAACCCTCAAAAGTATTTTTTTTTATTTTTTTTTTTATATAGTCTACTTACTAATCTTAGCCGTTCCTGGGATGTTGCAGCTACAACCATTAAACCATTAAAAATTGGGATGCACATAGTGTCTTAAATTGTCTTAATTAAGGTGAAGTGGCCCCCCTATGGATCCGCCACTGAGGGAGTGGCTACTACAGTAATAAGAGTACAAATTGAGCCAATCAGAAGTCAAATCCATTTAAGTCTTGATTACGATTGATGCATCTTACGATCAATCGTTTTCAGGATCACAATCTCAAAGCGTCCCAGGAATTGTTTTTGTTGATATTGGGCTTATTTAGTAAATTTTTTTATACAATCGACTTCGTCAGGTTAAATGTACCCATAAAAACTCAAAAGCAGCTCTATTAATATTTGGATATATGTAAAGAGATCTTAGCCGTTCCATGTTTAACAAAATATAGTCACAAATTGTGACTGACGTTCACAAAGTGTCTTAAAGTAGACACCATCCTCAATAATCTTGGAATGTTTCGACTTCATATCCTCCCCTAATTGCTCTCGAAATATCAAAGATATGTCAGTAGTTTATTCCTAATCAAGATAAACAAATACTTGAAAGATCTTAAGCCGAACTGGCCAGCCATGACAAAAAACTAAACAAAGAGAGAAAAAATGACAAACGAGACTGCGGCCAGTAGAGAAAAAGATGAAAAACTAAAAACAACGCGGATATTTCGCCTGTATGCAAGCTAGGCGTTCTCAGCACAAGAGGAACAAAGATAAAAAAAAAAAATAAAAAACTAAAAAAACAATAAAACCACCACCAATAAAAATACAATTGTCGCGACTGATCCACGTAGGGGAAAGAGTTACTTCGATGAGAACACCAAAGCAACTTCAGTTGCTTTGGTGTTCTCGAAAGATTAGTAAACATATGTTTTTTAATTTCTATAGCCTTCCTCGCCTACTGAGAAAAGCCTTCAAAATTTCTTCCCAGAAATTTCTGGATTCAGAACTGTCATATTTGAGGGATAGTTTGTTTTTTAATAATTCCTCAATTAGGTTCATTGATAAAAATATAGAAAGACGTATTTAACACAATAGTAGGGGCTATTGAAGTTTCACTGTCTTCGGAATTAATTCTATCGAAGTTTCATTTCATTGCTATATGTACCTGGTTTGGGGGAGAAGCTTTCACGAATTTTGCGTAAATTTGACATTAATACATGTTTCCAATCGGTGTGACCAATGGGTAGTTTCTTTAATTCTGGGAAGGATTTATCCCGGGGAAATTTTGTAAGTGCGGTGTACAAGATTTCTTGTTCTCATGGGAAGTTTTATATAGGTAGAACTCGCCAACAATTTCTTTAAAGATTTATTGAGCATCGCAATTCAATAGAAAAAACCCTACAATTCTGATACCCTTTTTATCAGAATTGATACTTTTGATACTTTTGTTTCAGCTCTGATACTTCAGCAAGCCTTCTGATACTTTTGATTCAGCTCTGGCTGAAACCTGAACATTTCAACCTGAACATTTTGTAAAATTTGATGAGGCCACAGCTATTTCTAATGATAGGGGTTTTTCTCAGTGGGCGAGGGTGGCTATAGAAATAAAAAAAAAATATGTTTGCTAGTCTGTCGATAAAAAGGGACAAGGGAAATTTAAATATTGACTCAATTTAGGATAATCTTTCGAAAAGTGAACCAATAGTCAATAAGGGAATTGAGATTTAAATAATCACCAGGGAACTATATTACCTACTAGACAAAAAACGAGTTGCTTCAGTATCTAACAAGAGGATTATTTCGCAACAGAATAATTAACTTAATTTCAATTTTTATATTTTTACCTCAGTTGCTGTGGTGTTCTCATCGAAGTAACTCTAATAGCTTCTTTTCCCTACGTGATAAGTTGCGAAAATTGTATTTTTATTGGTGGTGGTTTTATTTGTTTTTAGTTTTTTTTTTTTTTATCTTTGTTTCTCTTGTGCTGAGGACGCCTAGTTTGCATACAGGCGAGATATCCGCTTTGTTTTAGTTTTCTATCTTTTTTCTCTACTGGCCGCAGTCTCGTTTACCGTTTTTTCTCTCTTTGTTTAGTTTTTTAAACAAATACTTTGTCCCTTAATCAGGATGTAGAGTGAAAGTGGTTCCTTGTGAAAATTCTGTTTTCTTTTCCTATTTCCTATTTATCTCGTTTTTTTTCTGTTTCCACCACTTTCCACTTATTTTTTGTATTTATTTTTATGTTGTTCATACAGTAATTAAATTATTTACGGTAACAATAAGTGATTAATCTGCTGACAAATAAGCTCCCATTCACTAGGAGGAAGCTAAAACGCCATTAACATCATCTAATAGCTCTCAAATTGCCATTCTATCTGGAATGTACAGCATGACCGAGAGCTCATTTGTTACTTTGGTGAGTGGCTCCTGATCTTCTTGTACGCGTTCCCAAAAAACTGTCAGAAACTAATGAATAAAAACTTGTTGCCGAATATCTTATATTAACTGGACTATAAATACAAGCGAAATTACACTGAGAAAGACGGGAGGATTTAGATTTCAAGAACCTGGGGTCAGGTTGTCCTAAGGGTAGGCATATATCAAAATTTCATATTCACAACAGAAATATACAACCTAGGCCTAAAAAAATAAAATAAAAGAAAATCATTCCCCTTCGCACGCGGTTCCTACACCAAACACAAAATCACTATACTTGTCCTCCAGGTACATAAAAAAAAAAAAAAAAAAAAAAAAAAAAAAAAAAAAAAAAAAAAAAAAAAAAAAAAAAAAAAAAAAAAAAAAAATTTAAAAATCATATTTCTCATATAACATTCCTTTTATTTTATTTTTAAATTCCTTCAGATCCCCTATTTCTCTTAACTCTTTATTAACCCATTCCACAACTTTAATCCCCTATAAATAGGCGAGAATGTCGACCTGGCAGACACCACGAGCGGGGCATGTAAATTTTCCCTTTGGCGAGTTTCATGATCATGAATCGAAGATCTAGCTTTTAGCATTCCTGAAAAGCAAGACGGTAATAATTCATTATTATATTTGAACATAAATTGAAGGCTATAAAAATCTCTAAGGCCTGCAGCAGGTAATACTTTTACATCAATATAGGTAGCTCTAACGGATACAAGATTTGATTTACCAGTCAACACACGGATTCCGTTATTTTGGATCACTCGAACTCGATTAGTAATTGATGGAAAACGTACTCAGCCAAATAGATGAGCAATACAATATATGTGGATGTATAATAGAAAAATACAAAGTGCGAAGAACAGAAGGGGGTAATACATGTTTCAATTTACGCAGTATTCCCAGATTACGGCACAGGATTCCTGACACCTTTTCAACATGTTTCCTAAAAGATAGTGTTTCATCTAGCATAATACCCAATATCTAACACACTGATCACGCTTAACTTTACCTTCCAGGTAACTCACTTCTTGGATCCATGGGTAGTAATTAGATGTACGCGAAAATATTACAAAACTGCTCTTAGATGGGTTTACTTTTATTTTATTAACTCTTAGCCAGCTAGACACTTGATCTAAACACTGTGTCATTAATTCAACCAAAAGGCGTTCTGTTTTTGCAATGCAAATCAATGAAGTATCATCGGCAAATAGAGGTACTGTAACGTCACTGACACTGTGAAACATGTCGCTCATTTTAGTTATAAAATGAGCGACTATAATACAAGCGAAATACACTGAGAAAGACGGGAGGATTTAGATTTCCTATTGGGAGGATGTACAGGCGCTTGACTACTATTACAACCAATGGGAATCCAAGAAATGATCACGTGCTATATATTTGAGGGCCATAGGCTGTGCTATAATCTGAGAACGAAATTGTCCCTCTGCTCAAAAGGTGTTGAATGCTCCTTGTCGGACGCTCAGTTGTCCTGTTAATCAACTTGTGTCACCTAAATTTTTTCTTGGCCGTTAATGAAAGTCAAAACAAAATAGACAGTATAGGCTAATACTGCTCGTGAATCATTTGGCTCTCAAGAAAAGTGGTGGTGTGTTGATTAGGATGAAAACTAAATTTTCTGTTGTTAAGCAAGTAAACGTCGCACGAGAGTAGAAAAGCGTATATAGGTGAAGAATATTTTGATGTAAATGATCGAGTTTGGATTTATGAATGTTATAAAAGAGGAAAAGTTCAATGTACATTTAGTTTGCAGATGCCTTTTCAGCAATCTAAATGCACCAAGTGTCCTTTGATTCAGTTAAACCTACCCTGAGACTTTCCACTAAACACCCTTAGCTGCTTCTAAAACATTGCAGATGCGCTGTTTTCAAAATATGGATGTATATTATTATTATTAGGCGTGCAGGGGAGATTTTTCCTGAAAATGTTCCCAAAGATGCTAAAGTTGATTTATGGACAGAATATACCCTAGTAGCAAAACAGCACCAAAGAGAAAAGGTGATAATGCCTCCGCTCGGCATGTGAAAGGTATGATTGATTTGCTTCGGAAGTGCAAAAATGAGGAGTTAACAGTGTCAACGTAATTATTTCACCCACTGAAGTGCCGGTCATTCCTGCTGTTGCTTATCATAAACTTGCTTCTAAAATTTGTGCTCTGGATAGTACCCTTAACTTCATCAAAGAAAACGTAACAGCTTATGATTTGAATTTTCCATCATTTCCCATTCCTTATGCTAGTCCTTATATCGAAAGCACCGCCACCGTTATCATTTCAAAAATGTCTACTAAACTTGACGACCCTTTGCAACGGGCTCGTGCTATTAACAAAGTTCCTGGTAATGAAGCTATTTACAGCATAAAGCCTTCTGGCTATAAGCTGTTTGTTCAGATTTGTCAATCTGCAGCAAATATTTTCAGCGATGCGGTTCTTACTGTATTGAATAGCTGTGACGTCATGATGCGCGAAAAGAAATTTCATGGCGTTGTTAAGGGGGTGCCCGCTAATTATGATGCTATGATTTTTAAGCAGTGTGAAGGTGTCATCGACGCTGAACGTTTGGGAAAATCCCTGGAATTAATAAAAAAAATGAATGATTTTGACATTTTGTTTTTGCAAGAACATTTACTTCCTGCCATCTCCGTTAACTCTCTAAGAAGAACCAGCTACCATATTGTGTTTACCACCATAGTAGAGGAGGGGGTACCAGCCCCACGAGGACAATACCCCTTCGAATCCCGATCCGGACACTTTTTTTAAAAATTCCGACGCCCACACCAAATAAGGGCATAGCCTCCCTAGGGAGAATGATTGCGTAATCGGTCAATGACCTCTTTTTCCAAGGTCGATTTATTTGATGTTTCTATGTGTAATAGCTCCGGGACGAAGGTTGCACATGCGCATTGAATTCTAACGGGAACAATGTTATTGATCTAGGACTCGATGGGGGAAGTGAATTTCCGAGAACTTGATTGCGTAATCGAAGGGGAAGTGAATTTCCGAGAAATTGATTGCGTAATCGAAGGGGAAATTGTTGATTCACGAAGGGGAAATTAAGAAACAAACATGGCTTCTTTAATCTGTGATTTACATAATCGCTAGGGGAAATTATGATTCACGAAGGGGAGAATTATGAAACAAACATGGCTTCATTGTTGTTTGGTTAGCTTAACCTGAGAAATTGATTTACATAATCGGCGGGGAAATTGTTGATTCACGAAAGAGGGAATTAAGAAACATTAAGGCTTCTTTAATCTTTAGGCCTGAGGGATTTATTTATTATTGTTGTTTTTGGACAAGTGCATGCTAGGGGTGAATGTCAAGGTGTCCTGGAATAGGAAAACAGTTGGAATTATGCGGGAGTCTAAAGAGATAGAAATTCTATTTTTAAATACGGCTTCACGGAGCTTTAAGTCGGAGAGGTAAATTGATATTCTAACGAAACCATAATAGTTTAGCTAGGAACATTTATGAGATGAAGAGATTAACGTAGGAAAGGGTTTCCTAGAAATTTGAAATGTGAAAGCACAGAAATGCCAAAAAAACAAAGGGAACACACAGAAATTACTTTTTGGGATTATTTGGGCGAAACGGTTTTAGATAGGTTATGGAATTATTTCGGCGAAACCGTTAGAGACGTTTTAAAAGATGATTTTAGAAAGGGTTTTAGAAGAGGTTTTTGAGTGTGGTCGTTATAGTAAACAAGTTCTATTTGAACAGTGTCGTGAGGTCCTCTACCCAACCCCAAAGGGCCCCGAACGCCCTACCCCGATCCAAAGGGTTCCAATCCCCATACCCCAATCCAGAAGGAACCCCCCCGGTCCCCAAAGGTTCCCAGGGCTCCACACCGGCCCCCCAGACCCTCAAAGGCCCACCCCGGGCCCCCCAAAGGCACATCGAGCTCCCAAAAGACCACCGGGGTCCCAAAGGCCTTCACTCGGTCCCCAAATGTCCCCCAGCCCCCCCAACTGTCCCCCCGGACCCTCAAAGGCCCCCCAAGCTCCCAAAGGGCCACCGGCACCCCAAATATCCCCCAGGCACCCAAAGCCCCTCCCGGCGCCACAAAGGCCCACCCAGACCCCCAAATGCCATACCCGGCCCCCCAAAGGCCCATCGAGTTCCCAAAAGACCAACAGGGTCCCAAAGGCCCTCCACCGGTCCCCAAATGTCCCCCAGGCTCCCAACTGGCCCCCGGACCCCCAAAGGCCCTCCCCGGCCCCAAAAGGTCCCCCGAGCTCACCCTCAAGGGACCCCCAGACCCCCAAAGGCCCTCCCTGTGCCCCAAAGGCCCTCCACCGGTCCCCCAAATGTCCCCCAGGCACCCAAAGGGCCACCGGCGCCCCAAAGGCCCACCCAGACCCCCAAATGCCATCCCCGGCCCCCCCAAAGGCCCATCGAGTTCCCAAAAGACCAACAGGGTCCCAAAGGCCCTCCACCGGTTCCCAAATGTCCCCCAGGCTCCCAACTGGCCCCCCGGACCCCCAAAGGCCCTCCCCCCTGGCCCCCAAAGGTCCACCGGGCTCCCAAAGGACCAATCGGTCCTCAAGTGCCCCCCAGACCCCCAAAGGACCTCCCTGTGCCCCAAAGGCCCTCCACCGGTCCCCAAATGTCCCCCAGGCACCCAAAGGCCCTCCCGGCGCCCCAAAGGCCCACCCAGACCCCCAAATGCCATCTCCGGACCCAAAGCCCATCCCAGTAGTGTTTGGTTGTGGTTTACCTTGTCACAGTTACATTTTCTTGATTTTTCAAAGTTCATTCTGAATTTCTTTCGTTGAAATGCAAGAGTTGGAATATTTCAGTAGCGTTCTGTTGTGGTTTACCTTGTCACAGTTACATTTTCTTGATTTTTCAAAGTTCATTCTGAATTTCTTTCATTGAAATGCAAGAGTTGGAATATTTCAGTAGTGTTTGGTTGTGGTTTACCTTGTCACAGTTACATTTTCTTGATTTTCAAAGTTCATTTGAATTTCTTTCATTGAAATGCAAGAGTTGGACTATTTCAGTAGTGTTTGGGTTGTGATTTACCTTGTCACAGTTAAATTTTCTTGATTTTTCAAAGTTCATTTGAATTTTCTTTCGTTGAAATGCAATAGTTGGAATATTTCAGTAGTGTTTGGTTGTGGTTTACCTTGTCACAGTTACATTTTCTTGATTTTTCAAAGTTCATTTGAATTTCTTTTGTTGAAATGCAAGAGTTGGACTATTTCAGTAGCGTTCGGTTGTGGTTTACCTTGTCAAAGTTACATTTTCTTGATTTTTCAAAGTTCATTTTGAATTTCCTTTGTTGAAATGCAAGAGTTGGAATATTTCAGTAGTGTTTGGTTGTGGTTTACCTTGTCACAGTTACATTTTCATGATTTTTCAAAGTTCATTTGAATTTCTCTTTCATTGAAATGCAAGAGTTGGAATATTTCAGTAGTGTTTGGTTGTGGTTTACCTTGTCACAGTTAAATTTTCATGATTTTTCAAAGTTCATTTTGAATTTCTTTCGTTGAAATGCAAGAGTTGGAATATTTCAGTAGTGTTTTGGTCGTGGTTTACCTTGTCACAGTTACATTTTCTTGATTTTCAAAGTTCATTTTGAATTTCTTTCGTTGAAATGCAAGAGTTGGACTATTTCAGTAGTGTTTGCTTATGGTTTACCTTGTCACAGTTACATTTTCATGATTTTTCAAAGCTCATTTTGAATTTCTTTCGTTGAAATGCAAGAGTTGGACTATTTCAGTAGTGTTTGGTTGTGGTTTACCTTGTCACAGTTACATTTTCATGATTTTTCAAAGTTCATTTTGAATTTCTTTCGTTGAAATGCAAGAGTTGGAATATTTCAGTAGTGTTTTGCTTATGGTTTACCTTGTCACAGTTACATTTTCCTGATTTTTCAAAGTTCTTTTTGAATTTCTTTCGTTGAAATGCAAGAGTTGGAATATTTCAGTAGTGTTTGGTTATGGTTTACCTTGTCACAGTTACATTTTCTTGATTTTTCAAAGTTCATTTCGAATTTCTTTCGTTGAAATGCAAGAGTTGGAATATTTCAGTGGTGTTCGGTTATGGTTTACCTTGTCACAGTTACATTTCCTGATTTTTCAAAGTTCATTTTGAATTTCTTTCGTTGAAGTGCAAGAGTTGGAATATTTCAGTAGTGTTTGGTTGTGGTTTACCTTGTCACAGTTACATTTTCTTGATTTTTCAAAGTTCATTTTGAATTTCTTTCGTTGAAATGCAAGAGTTGGAATATTTCAGTAGTGTTTGGTTGTGGTTTACCTTGTCACAGTTACATTTTCTTGATTTTTCAAAGTTCATTTTGAATTTCTTTCATTGAAATGCAAGAGTTGGAATATTTTCAGTAGTGTTTGGTTGTGGATTACCTTGTCACAGTTACATTTTCTTGATTTTTCAAAGTTCATTTTGAATTTCTTTCGTTGAAATGCAAGAGTTGGAATATTTCAGCAGTGTTTGGTTGTGGTTTACCTTGTCACAGGTACATTTTCTTGATTTTTCAAAGTTCATTTTGAATTTCTTTCGTTGAAAATGCAAGAGTTGGAATTTCAGTAGTGTTTGGTCGTGGTTTTCCTTGTCACAGTTACATTTTCTTGATTTTTCAATGTTCATTTGAATTTCTTTTGTTGAAATGCAAGAGTTGGAATATTTCAGTAGCGTTCGGTTGTGGTTTAACTTGTCACAGTTACATTTTCTTGATTTTTCAAAGTTCATTTTGAATTTCTTTTGTTGAAATGCAAGAGTTGGAATATTTCAGTAGTGTTTGGTTGTGGTTTACCTTGTCACAGTTACATTTTCTTGATTTTTCAAAGTTCATTTTGAATTTCTTTTCGTTGAAAAGCAAGAGTTGGAATATTTCAGTAGTGTTTGGCTGTGGTTTACCTTGTCACAGTTACATTCTCTTGATTTTTCAAAGTTCATTTGAATTTCTTTCATTGAAATGCAAGAGTTGGAATATTTCAGAAGTGTTTGGTTGTGGTTTACCTTGTCACAGTTAAATTTTCTTGATTTTTCAAAGTTCATTTTGAATTTCTTTCATTTTCTTGATTTTTCAAAGTTCATTTTGAATTTCTTTCGTTGAAATGCAAGAGTTGGAATATTTCAGCAGTGTTTGGTTGTGGTTTTACCTTGTCACAGGTACATTTTCTTGATTTTTCAAAGTTCATTTTGAATTTCTTTCGTTGAAATGCAAGAGTTGGAATATTTCAGTAGTGTTTGGTCGTGGTTTACCTTGTCACAGTTACATTTTCTTGATTTTTCAAAGTTCATTTTGAATTTCTTTTGTTGAAATGCAAGAGTTGGAATATTTCAGTAGCGTTCGGTTGTGGTTTAACTTGTCACAGTTACATTTTCTTGATTTTTCAAAGTTCATTTGAATTTCTTTTGTTGAAATGCAAGAGTTGGAATATTTCAGTAGTGTTTGGTTGTGGTTTACCTTGTCACAGTTACATTTTCTTGATTTTTCAAAGTTCATTTTGAATTTCTTTCGTTGAAAAGCAAGAGTTGGAATATTTCAGTAGTGTTTGGCTGTGGTTACCTTGTCACAGTTACATTCTCTTGATTTTTCAAAGTTCATTTGAATTTCTTTCATTGAAATGCAAGAGTTGGAATATTTCAGAAGTGTTTGGTTGTGGTTTACCTTGTCACAGCCTACGTACGCGCGCGTACGTAGGCTAACCTAGCCTAACCTAACTTAACCTAACCTAACTTAACCTAACCTAACCTAATCATACACCTAACTTAGGGCATGTCTCTCACCTAACCTAAGCTAACCTAAGTGAAGCGTACGTAGGCTAACCTAACCTAACCTAATCTAACCTAACTTAATCTAGTCTAACCTAACCATACTCACCGGAAAAGGTTAGGTTAACTTATCATGAGCACTCATGATAAGCACATGTGTGTACATGTGTATACATGTGTGTAAATGTGGCAAGGTAAACCAGAACCATACACTAGTGAAATATTCCAACTCTTGCATTTCAATAAAAGAAATTCAAAATGAATTTGAAAATCAAGAAAATGTAACTGTGATAAGGTGAACCATAACCAAACACCACTGAAATATTCCAACTCTTGCATTTCAACGAAAGAAATTCGAAATGAACTTTGAAAAATCAAGAAAATGTAACTGTGACAAGGTAAACCATAACCAAACACTACTGAAATATTCCAACTCTTGCATTTCAACGAAAGAAATTCAAATGAACTTTGAAAAATCAAGAAAATGCAACTGTGACAAGGTAAACCATAAGCAAACACTACTGAAATATTCCAACTCTTGCATTTCAACGAAAGAAATTCAAATGAACTTTGAAAAATCAAGAAAATGCAACTGTAACAAGGTAAACCATAAGCAAACACTACTGAGATATTCCAACTCTTGCTTTTCAACGAAAGAAATTCAAAATGAGCTTTGAAAAATCAAGAAAATGTAACTGTGATAAGGTAAACCATAACCAAACACCACTGAAATAGTCCATCTCTTGCATTTCAACGAAAGAAATTCGAAATGAACTTTGAAAAATCAAGAAAATGTAACTGTGACAAGGTAAACCATAACCAAACACTACTGAAATATTCCAACTCTTGCATTTCAACGAAAGAAATTCAAAATGAACTTTGAAAAATCAAGAAAATGTAACTGTGACAAGGTAACCACAACCGAACGCTACTGAAATATTCCAACTTGCATTTCAACGAAAGAAATTCAAATGAACTTTGAAAAATCAAGAAAATGTAACTGTGACAAGGTAAACCACAAGCAAACACTACTGAAATATTCCAACTCTTGCATTTCAACGAAAGAAATTCAAAATGAACTTTGAAAAATCAAAAATGTTACTGTGACAAAGTAAACCACAACCAAACACTGCTGAAATATTCCAACTCTTGCATTTCAACGAAGAAATTCAAATGAACTTTGAAAAATCAAGAAAAAGTAACTGTGACAAGGTAAACCACAAGCAAACACTACTGAAATATTCCAACTCTTGCTTTTCAACGAAAGAAATTCAAAAATGAACTTTGAAAAATCAAGAAAATGTAATTGTGACAAGGTAAACCACAACCAAACACTAGTGAAATATTCCAACTCTTGCATTTCAACGAAAGAAATTCAAAATGAACTTTGAAAAATCAAGAAAATGTAACTTTGACAAGGTAAACCACAACCAAACACTACTGAAATATTCCAACTCTTGCATTTCAACGAAAGAAATTCAAAATGAACTTTGAAAAATCAAGAAAATGTAACTGTGACAAGGTAAACCACAACCAAACGCTACTGAAATGTTCCAACTCTTGCATTTCAATGAAAGAAATTCAAAATGAACTTTGAAAAATCAAGAAAATGTAACTGTGACAAGGTAAACCACGACCATACACTACTGAAATATTCCAGCTCTTGCATTTCAAACGAAAGAAATTCAAAATGAACTTTGAAAAATCAAGAAAATGTAACTGTGACAAGGTAAACCATAACCAAACACTACTGAAATATTCCAACTCTTGCATTTCAAACGAAAGCAATTCAAAATGAACTTTGAAAAATCAAGAAAATGTAACTGTGACAAGGTAAACCACAACCAAACACTACTGAAATATTCCAACTCTGCTTTTCAAGGAAAGAAATTCAAAATGAACTTTGAAAAATCAAGAAAATGTAACTGTGACAAGGTAAACCACAACCAAACACTACTGAAATAGTCCAACTCTTGCACTTCAACGAAAGAAATTCAAATGAACTTTGAAAAATCAGGAAAATGTAACTGTGACAAGGTAAACCATAACCAAACACCACTGAAATATTCCAACTCTTGCATTTCAACGAAAGAAATTCGAAATGAACTTTGAAAAATGAAGAAAATGTAACTGTGACAAGGTAAACCATAACCAAACACTACTGAAATATTCCAACTCTTGCATTTCAACGAAAGAAATTCAAATGAACTTTGAAAAATCATGAAAATGTAACTGTGACAAGGTAAACCACAACCAAACACTACTGAAATAGTCCAACTCTTGCATTTCAACGAAAGAAATTCAAAATGAACTTTGAAAAATCAAGAAAAATGTAACTGTGACAAGGTAAACCACGACCAAACACTACTGAAATATTCCAACTATTGCATTTCAACGAAAGAAATTCAAAATGAACTTTGAAAAATCAAGAAAATGTAACTGTGACAAGGTAAACCATAAGCAAACACTACTGAAATATTCCAATTCTTGCTTTTCAACGAAAGAAATTCAAAATGAGCTTTGAAAAATCATGAAAATGTAACTGTGACAAGGTAAACCACAACCAAACACTACTGAAATAGTCCAACTCTTGCATTTCAACGAAAGAATTCAAAATGAACTTTGAAAAATCAAGAAAATGTAACTGTGACAAGGTAAACCACGACCAAACACTATTGAAATATTCCAACTATTGCATTTCAACGAAAGAAATTCAAAATGAACTTTGAAAAAATCAAGAAAATTTAACTGTGACAAGGTAAACCACAACCAAACACTTCTGAAATATTCCAACTCTTGCATTTCAATGAAAGAAATTCAAATGAACTTTGAAAAATCAAGAGAATGTAACTGTGACAAGGTAAACAACAGCCAAACACTACTGAAATATTCCAACTCTTGCTTTTCAACGAAAGAAATTCAAAATGAACTTTGAAAAATCAAGAAAATGTAACTGTGACAAGGTAAACCACAACCAAACACTACTGAAATATTCCAACTCTTGCATTTCAACAAAAGAAATTCAAATGAACTTTGAAAAATCAAGAAAATGTAACTGTGACAAGTTAAACCACAACCGAACGCTACTGAAATATTCCAACTCTTGCATTTCAACAAAAGAAATTCAAAAATGAACTTTGAAAAATCAAGAAAATGTAACTGTGACAAGGTAAACCACGACCAAACACTACCTGAAATATTCCAACTCTTGCATTTCAACGAAAGAAATTCAAAATGAACTTTGAAAAATCAAGAAAATGTACCTGTGACAAGGTAAACCACAACCAAACACTGCTGAAATATTCCAACTCTTGCATTTCAACGAAAGAAATTCAAAATGAACTTTGAAAAATCAAGAAAATGAAAGAAATTCAAAATGAACTTTGAAAAATCAAGAAAATTTAACTGTGACAAGGTAAACCACAACCAAACACTTCTGAAATATTCCAACTCTTGCATTTCAATGAAAGAAATTCAAATGAACTTTGAAAAATCAAGAGAATGTAACTGTGACAAGGTAAACCACAGCCAAACACTACTGAAATATTCCAACTCTTGCTTTTCAACGAAAGAAATTCAAAATGAACTTTGAAAAATCAAGAAAATGTAACTGTGACAAGGTAAACCACAACCAAACACTACTGAAATATTCCAACTCTTGCATTTCAACAAAAGAAATTCAAAATGAACTTTGAAAAATCAAGAAAATGTAACTGTGACAAGTTAAACCACAACCGAACGCTACTGAAATATTCCAACTCTTGCATTTCAACAAAAGAAATTCAAAATGAACATTGAAAAATCAAGAAAATGTAACTGTGACAAGGTAAACCACGACCAAACACTACTGAAATATTCCAACTCTTGCATTTCAACGAAAGAAATTCAAAATGAACTTTGAAAAATCAAGAAAATGTACCTGTGACAAGGTAAACCACAACCAAACACTGCTGAAATATTCCAACTCTTGCATTTCAACGAAAGAAATTCAAAATGAACTTTGAAAAATCAAGAAAATGTAACTGTGACAAGGTAATCCACAACCAAACACTACTGAAATATTCCAACTCTTGCATTTCAATGAAAGAAATTCAAAATGAACTTTGAAAAATCAAGAAAATGTAACTGTGACAAGGTAAACCACAACCAAACACTACTGAAATATTCCAACTCTTGCATTTCAACGAAAGAAATTCAAAATGAACTTTGAAAAATCAAGAAAAATGTAACTGTGACAAGGTAAACCACAACCAAACACTACTGAAATATTCCAACTCTTGCACTTCAACGAAAGAAATTCAAAATGAACTTTGAAAAATCAGGAAAATGTAACTGTGACAAGGTAAACCATAACCGAACACCACTGAAATATTCCAACTCTTGCATTTCAACGAAAGAAATTCGAAATGAACTTTGAAAAATCAAGAAAATGTAACTGTGACAAGGTAAACCATAATCAAACACTACTGAAATATTCCAACTCTTGCATTTCAACGAAAGAAATTCAAAAAGAACTTTGAAAAATCAGGAAAATGTAACTGTGACAAGGTAAACCATAAGCAAACACTACTGAAATATTCCAACTCTTGCATTTCAACGAAAGAAATTCAAAATGAACTTTGAAAAATCATGAAAATGTAACTGTGACAAGGTAAACCACAACCAAACACTACTGAAATAGTCCAACTCTTGCATTTCAACGAAAGAAATTCAAAAATGAGCTTTGAAAAATCATGAAAATGTAACTGTGACAAGGTAAACCATAAGCAAACACTACTGAAATAGTCCAACTCTTGCATTTCAACGAAAAGAAATTCAAAATGAACTTTGAAAAATCAAGAAAATGTAACTGTGACAAGGTAAACCACAACCAAACACTACTGAAATATTCCAACTCTTGCATTTCAACAAAAAGAAATTCAAAATGAACTTTGAAAAATCAAGAAAATGTAACTGTGACAAGTTAAACCACAACCGAACGCTACTGAAATATTCCAACTCTTGCATTTCAACAAAAGAAATTCAAAATGAACTTTGAAAAATCAAGAAAATGTAACTGTGACAAGGTAAACCACGACCAAACACTACCTGAAATATTCCAACTCTTGCATTTCAACGAAGAAATTCAAAATGAACTTTGAAAAATCAAGAAAATGTACCTGTGACAAGGTAAAACCACAACCAAACACTGCTGAAATATTCCAACTCTTGCATTTCAACGAAAGAAATTCAAAATGAACTTTGAAAAATCAAGAAAATGAAAGAAATTCAAAATGAACTTTGAAAAATCAAGAAAATTTAACTGTGACAAGGTAAACCACAACCAAACACTTCTGAAATATTCCAACTCTTGCATTTCAATGAAAGAAATTCAAATGAACTTTGAAAAATCAAGAGAATGTAACTGTGACAAGGTAAACCACAGCCAAACACTACTGAAATATTCCAACTCTTGCTTTTCAACGAAAAAAATTCAAAATGAAACTTTGAAAAATCAAGAAAATGTAACTGTGACAAGGTAAACCACAACCAAACACTACTGAAATATTCCAACTCTTGCATTTCAACAAAAGAAATTCAAAATGAACTTTGAAAAATCAAGAAAATGTAACTGTGACAAGTTAAACCACAACCGAACGCTACTGAAATATTCCAACTCTTGCATTTCAACAAAAGAAATTCAAAATGAACATTGAAAAATCAAGAAAATGTAACTGTGACAAGGTAAACCACGACCAAACACTACTGAAATATTCCAACTCTTGCATTTCAACGAAAGAAATTCAAAATGAACTTTGAAAAATCAAGAAAATGTACCTGTGACAAGGTAAACCACAACCAAACACTGCTGAAATATTCCAACTCTTGCATTTCAACGAAAGAAATTCAAAATGAACTTTGAAAAATCAAGAAAATGTAACTGTGACAAGGTAATCCACAACCAAACACTACTGAAATATTCCAACTCTTGCATTTCAATGAAAGAAATTCAAAATGAACTTTGAAAAATCAAGAAAATGTAACTGTGACAAGGTAAACCACAACCAAACACTACTGAAATATTTCCAACTCTTGCATTTCAACGAAAGAAATTCAAAATGAACTTTGAAAAATCAAGAAAATGTAACTGTGACAAGGTAAACCACAACCAAACACTACTGAAATATTCCAACTCTTGCACTTCAACGAAAGAAATTCAAAATGAACTTTGAAAAATCAGGAAAATGTAACTGTGACAAGGTAAACCATAACCGAACACCACTGAAATATTCCAACTCTTGCATTTCAAACGAAAGAAATTCGAAATGAACTTTGAAAAATCAAGAAAATGTAACTGTGACAAGGTAAACCATAACCAAACACTACTGAAATATTCCAACTCTTGCATTTCAACGAAAGAAATTCAAAAAGAACTTTGAAAAATCAGGAAAATGTAACTGTGACAAGGTAAACCATAAGCAAACACTACTGAAATATTCCAACTCTTGCATTTCAACGAAAGAAATTCAAATGAACTTTGAAAAATCATGAAAATGTAACTGTGACAAGGTAAACCACAACCAAACACTACTGAAATAGTCCAACTCTTGCATTTCAACGAAAGAAATTCAAAATGAACTTTGAAAAATCAAGAAAATGTAACTGTGACAAGGTAAACCACGACCAAACACTACTGAAATATTCCAACTCTTGCATTTCAACGAAAGAAATTCAAAATGAACTTTGAAAAATCATGAAAATTTAACTGTGACAAGGTAAACCACAACCAAACACTACTGAAATATTCCAACTCTTGCATTTCAATGAAAGAAATTCAAATGAACTTTGAAAAATCATGAAAATGTAACTGTGACAAGGTAAACCACAACCAAACACTACTGAAATATTCCAACTCTTGCATTTCAACAAAGGAAATTCAAAATGAACTTTGAAAAATCAAGAAAATGTAACTTTGACAAGGTAAACCACAACCGAACGCTACTGAAATAGTCCAACTCTTGCATTTCAACAAAAGAAATTCAAATGAACTTTGAAAAATCAAGAAAATGTAACTGTGACAAGGTAAACCACAACCAAACACTACTGAAATATTCCAACTATTGCATTTCAACGAAAGAAATTCAAAATGAACTTTGAAAAATCAAGAAAATTTAACTGTGACAAGGTAAATCACAACCAAACACTACTGAAATAGTCCAACTCTTGCATTTCAATGAAAGAAATTCAAATGAACTTTGAAAAATCAAGAAAATGTAACTGTGACAAGGTAAACCACAACCAAACACTACTGAAATATTCCAACTCTTGCATTTCAATGAAAGAAATTCAGAATGAACTTTGAAAAATCAAGAAAAATGTAACTGTGACAAGGTAAACCACAACAGAACGCTACTGAAATATTCCAACTCTTGCATTTCAACGAAAGAAATTCAGAATGAACTTTGAAAAATCAAGAAAATGTAACTGTGACAAGGTAAACCACAACCAAACACTACTGGGATGGGCTTTGGGGTCCGGAGATGGCATTTGGGGGTCTGGGTGGGCCTTTGGGGCGCCGGGAGGGCCTTTGGGTGCCTGGGGGACATTTGGGGACCGGTGGAGGGCCTTTGGGGCACAGGGAGGTCCTTTGGGGGTCTGGGGGGCACTTGAGGACCGATTGGTCCTTTGGGAGCCCGGTGGACCTTTGGGGGCCGGGGGAGGGCCTTTGTGGGTCCGGGGGGCCAGTTGGGAGCCTGGGGGACATTTGGGAACCGGTGGAGGGCCTTTGGGACCCTGTTGGTCTTTTGGGAACTCGATGGGCCTTTGGGGGGCCGGGGATGGCATTTGGGGGGTCTGGGTGGGCCTTTGGGGCGCCGGTGGCCCTTTGGGTGCCTGGGGGACATTTGGGGACCGGTGGAGGGCCTTTGGGGCACAGGGAGGGCCTTTGGGGGTCTGGGGGTCCCTTGAGGGTCGGTGGTCCTTTGGGAGCTCGGGGGGACCTTTGGGGGCCGGGGGAGGGCCTTTGGGGGTCCGGGGGGCCAGTTGGGAGCCTGGGGGACATTTGGGGACCGGTGGAGGGCCTTTGGGACCCTGTTGGTCTTTTGGGAACTCGATGGGCCTTTGGGGGGGCCGGGTATGGCATTTGGGGGTCTGGGTGGGCCTTTGTGGCGCCGGGAGGGCATTTGGGTGCCTGGGGGATATTTGGGGTGCCGGTGGCCCTTTGGGAGCTTGGGGGGCCTTTGAGGGTCCGGGGGGACAGTTGGGGGGCTGGGGGACATTTGGGGACCGGGTGAAGGCCTTTGGGACCCCGGTGGTCTTTTGGGAGCTCGATGTGCCTTTGGGGGGCCCGGGGTGGGCCTTTGAGGGTCTGGGGGGCCGGTGGGAGCCCTGGGAACCTTTGGGGACCGGGGGGTTCCTTCTGGATTGGGGTATGGGGATTGGAACCCTTTGGATCGGGGTAGGGCGTTCGGGGCCCTTTGGGGTTGGGTAGAGGACCTCACGACACTGTTCAAATAGAACTTGTTTACTATAACGACCACACTCAAAACCTCTTCTAAAACCCTTTCTAAAAATCATCTTTTAAAACGTCTCTAACGGTTTCGCCGAAATAATTCCATAACCTATCTAAAACCGTTTCGCCCAAATAATCCCCAAAAAGTAATTTCTGTGTGTTCCCTTTGTTTTTTGGCATTTCTGTGCTTTCACATTTCAAATTTCTAGGAAACCCTTTCCTACGTTAATCTCTTCATCTCATAAATGTTCCTAGCTAAACTATTATGGTTTCGTTAGAATATCAATTTACCTCTCCGACTTAAAGCTCCGTGAAGCCGTATTTAAAAATAGAATTTCTATCTCTTTAGACTCCCGCATAATTCCAACTGTTTCCTATTCCAGGACACCTTGACATTCACCCCTAGCATGCACTTGTCCAAAAACAACAATAATAAATAAATCCCTCAGGCCTAAAGATTAAAGAAGCCTTAATGTTTCTTAATTCCCTCTTCGTGAATCAACAATTTCCCCGCCGATTATGTAAATCAATTTCTCAGGTTAAGCTAACCAAACAACAATGAAGCCATGTTTGTTTCATAATTCTCCCCTTCGTGAATCAATAATTTCCCCTAGCGATTATGTAAATCACAGATTAAAGAAGCCATGTTTGTTTCTTAATTTCCCCTTCGTGAATCAACAATTTCCCCTTCGATTACGCAATCAATTTCTCGGAAATTCACTTCCCCTTCGATTACGCAATCAAGTTCTCGGAAATTCACTTCCCCCATCGAGTCCTAGATCAATAACATTGTTCCCGTTAGAATTCAATGCGCATGTGCAACCTTCGTCCCCGGAGCTATTACACATAGAAACATCAAATAAATCGACCTTGGAAAAAGAGGTCATTGACCGATTACGCAATCATTCTCCCTAGGGAGGCTATGCCCTTATTTGGTGTGGGCGTCGGAATTTTTAAAAAAAGTGTCCGGATCGGGATTCGAAGGGGTATTGTCCTCGAGGGGCTGGTACCCCCTCCTCTACTCACCATTGCCTGCAAAACAAAAGGCCGACCCTCCGGGGGCCTTGCATATGCTATCAAACGATTAGCTGCTCCTTTGTCAATTGTCTTACTTCATTCCTCTGGTATATTATGGCATACAACTTGGTCACCTTGTATTTATAAATGTATATCTTCAGTCAGAAACGTCTAGCTTCACTTACTAAGTTCTCTAATGCCTGCTCATCCCTTAAAACTCTTTTATGCAATATTGAAAAGCATGGGTATCGGTGGCTAGTGATAGGTGACCACTAGCCAGGTGACTTCATTGATAGGTGACTTCAATTGGGATGTTTAGAGCTCCTCTACTCGTACCAACTTAGTTTTAGATTCGTTACCAATTGTTACCGCATAGTACCTAAAGTCCTTAATTACAGTTATATTCATAATAGTGGTACTATGACCAATATTGATCATTGTATCTGCTCCGCCGATGTTCCCTGCTCTGTTATTAATGTTGACGAAGACGAACGTGACTTCGACCACCTTTCCCTTACTATGATATTAACCGCTGACCCATCTAAGTATCCTTGTGCTACTACTTAGAAAAGATGGTGTATGAAACGAGAGTGGAGCCAAGCCAATTGGCCTTTATATATTTCTACCCTAACAACTCTGTTGTCCTGCGTCAAGATCCCTTTTAATCTACTGTGCATGAGTGTTTATTTGCCACAAGCCAGAGTGCAACTGAATGTTTATTACCTTCGCTTGGTTGAGTGCATAAAACAAGCAGAGAATGTGGCTGTCCCCCTTGTCCGGGTTAAACTCAAAACTCGAAGTCCAATATGGAAAGAAGACCCGGGTGTTAAAGCCGTCAAAAATCGTGCTAAATTCTGGCTTTGCATCTGGATTGCGCGTGGGTGGCCCTTGCTATGCCAGGTGTTTGGTATAAAAAGTAAGACAAAAGCGGAGTTTGAACGATATCTTCGTTTGGTTCGATATAATGGTACTGAGTTCCCTAAAAGTGCGGTACAATGGAAAGAAGTCATTAATGCGTCTAAATTTGATTCACTAGGAACCAGTGATGTTATCCCAGATTCCTCTTGGCTTAGGCATTATAAAAATATTCTTTGTAAGATTGAGTATAGCGCTCATTATCATTTCAGTGCTTAGTTTCTAATGTTTGCCACCTAAAGTTTTGCAACGTCATGTTATTCCTTATATCAACTATTAGTATTGTTAGTTGGATGCTTAAACTTTAAGTCTAAATTGAGTGATCTTGATGGGATTAGCGCTTACCATTTACGTCCGGCACTAGTCGCTCAGCTCCAGTTACTTTTTCAGTTCTGTTTATGTTTGTCAATGGTGCCTGATTCCTTCCTTTGCGGAACGGTAACTTCGATTCTTAAACGTGGAAGAGACCCTTTTGATTGCAGTTCACATAGGCCCATCACGGTGCTTGCAGTATTAGTAAGATTTTTGAATAAGTTTTGCTGCTCCCATATATTATTGAACGAACTGCGAAAGACTCAAACCAATTTGGATTTCAACCTCGTATTGGGTGCCAACATGCGCATAAGGTTTTAGCTTCAATTATTTATGATGCCCATTCTAAAGGTTACTAGTTACATATTTGCGCTTTGGATTTGTCTAAAGCTTTCAACAGTATTTGCCATGCACAAGTGTGGCACTCTTTGTCAGAGTTTAGGGTGAACCCTTCTGTCATACATTTACTTAAATTTTGGTATAGTAATTCGTTTTTCTTCGTTTAAAATCTGGTACAGGGTACTCCGGTAATATACCAGTTAAATCTGGATTACGACAGGGTAAAGTGCTATCGCCTTATCTATTTAATGCTTGCATTCAAAATGTGTTATTGAGAATCAAGCCTTCGTATTTCTATAATTTATCTGATGTCTTATATTGCGTATGCGGACGACCTGCTAGTTTTAAGCCGAACCAAGTCTATTTTGGCATTATCTGCGCAACGTATTTCTATGATGTTTCGGGATGTTGGCCTGTTTTTGAATGTTGATAAATGTGAATATTTAGTTTTCAGTTCCAAATCATCAGCTCATAATTTGTCCTGTGGATCCACAGTAATCCGCAACGTTGCGACTTTACGGTGGTTAGGAATTAGTATTTGTTCTACACTCACTTTTCTGCGACTTCAGGTTCTGACAGATGTTAAAGAAAATTGAAGATTGGATATGAGAAAATTGTACCTAACCGTGGAAAATATTCACGCCGAAACTTTAGATAAAATGTATTCTACATATTGTGACCATTCTGTCTTGTTTTTAAGTGGAATGTATTCGTTAATGAATAAGAATGATTTGCGCCAGATCCGTATTGCTTATTTTAGATATTGCAAGTTTTTACTGTACCTTCCCACTTTTTTCGTAATACCCCCGTATTATTGAGAAGCATGGTGCTACCAACATTATTCAATCGTTTGAATTGCTTAGTACTAATTTAACAAGACATGCCTTTGTGTCCCTAGGCCCAAACCATAATATTATCCGCGTGTTTTGTCTGTGATTAAGGTTTAAGTTATCTATGTTTCTCTGTATTTGATCTTTCTTCCTTTTTAGTATAATTTACTCCGCTTGTTTTGTATAAAAGTGGGTTATGAATAAATTATTATATTATTATATAGGTCTTTTGGTTTAGTTCAACATCCCCTGAAAGCTCCAGTTTAATATCCCTAGCCGTTTTGATTAGGATGAAACTGAATTCTCTGTTGTTAAGCAAGAGAGAGTCGCACGAATGTAGAGAGAAGCATATTTCGGTGTAAATGATCAAGTTAATCGCAAGAAATACTATTTTCTACAGAGAGCGTTTGAATATCACCACGTTAAATTCAACACAGAGATGTATCTTTCCATCAACATTCTCACAAAGGCACTGTTGTGGTAATATATGCAGGTATTCCATATGTTTGTTTCGGTAATAAACCCTAGTCTAAGGGCATGCATAGGAACGGGCAGATTCAATGTCGAGTGGCAATTTAATATCCGGGGCACTTGCCCCGGCGCAGAATTTTGGGGGCGCAAAATTTCAAATAAGTAATCTAACAATTATAATTATTTTTTAATTTTTGAAATTTTACGTTTCATTAAAACAAATTAGAGGGTGCAGTTAATTAATGAAAATAATTTATGAATTATTAATTAATTAATAAAATAAATTTAAAAATTAATTAAATATTAGCGAAGGGCTGATAAATTCAATAGAAAATACATCCCTGGCGTTTCTGACAAGGTCTACTTCCAAGCACCAACAACAATTTTGGCTATATTTTAATGTTTGTACTATTTCGGTTATAATGTTAATTATTAAGCTCTTAGCTTATTTTACGTAATTTGAGAAAGGGAAAAATTATATTGAGAGTATTTTCTCTTCAAAAATTTAGAAGGATTTAAACTTGTGTGTTTGTTTATCGTTTGGTATAAAGTCTTTTATTGTCGTCTTTAATTATTTATTTGTATTTTAGTATTTATTATTTTTTTTGCCATATAATTATATATTTCAGTTCATTGTGGCAGTGTGAGACAGACGGCAACAATCTTGGAGATGTCTCAAGACTGTTTACGCACGGGTGATCGAGCCACACTTCGCTTCCGATTTATCAAAAACCCTGAATACCTACGCCCTGGACAGAAAATCGTAATTTCTCTTTTTTACTTAACATATAATCTATTATATATAATCTGTGGTATCTGTCTGCCCTACGTCTGCTGAGAACGGTTTTTCCGAATATGTATTTTCCAAAATTCGAGAAAAACGAGTCAAAAATTTTTGACATTTGTATCTCAGAATCGGCTGTAACTAGAGCGCTGACGTCTTACAGCAATGTCAATTAGACCATTCGGAAGAGATGTTTGTTTACACAACATAGCGTTTGTAACTCAGTTTGCGATAAAAAACTGTTATTTTCGGCAAAACCTCTCTCAGCGGACGCATAGCTAATATGGAAACTAAGACAATGCGAACATGAGAACGTGAAATCTGGTAACAGTTTTCCCTTAAAAGAGGAGACCTATAATGATCTCCAAAAATGGAGATCAGTCGTTTAGTTCTTTGATGCTTCTAAGACAGCATGTTTTTTTTCACAATGGCAAGGGATCTCATTATAGAGATTAAATAAAAAAACTAAGTTTTTTTTTTTACTGAAAGCAAGGAGCGACATTAAAACTTAAAACGAACAGAAATTATTCCGTATATGAAAGGGGCAGTCCGCTCCTCAACCCCTCGCTCTTCACGCTAAAGTTTTTTATTGTTTTAAAAAATAGAGTTTTGAGAAAGAGTCAAACTTTAGCGTAAAGAGCGAGGCGTTGAGGAGCGGACAGCCCCTTTTATATACGGAATAATTTATGTTCGTTATAAGTTTTAATCTGAACGTTTTTAAATTCATGTAGGTTTTGATTTTGGCTCACCCTACATGAATAATTAAAACGAAATTTGCATATTAATTTTACTTTTTTTTGGCTGAAATGGCTTTCTCGGAAGTTGTTTAATTTTATTTGCGAATTTTTTTATTAGTAATAGATATACTTACGAATTATAATATAAATATACTTACGTAACTTACGAATGAACTTACGTAACTAACTTCTATATTCGTATATTCTTACTATTTATATTAGGGAGGTCCGCCCCCCCTAGTCAATACCTCGCTCTTTACGCTGAATTTCGAATTTTTTTCCAATTTTTTAAGAATGACCCCTTAATCACAAAGGCCGTAAAGAGCTTAGCGTAAAGATTTAGCGTAAAGAGCGTGGTATTGACTAGGGGGTAAACCCAATCATATACGTAATAGTTTCTGTTCGTTTTAAGTTTTGATGTCGAAACAATTTTCAGTTGAAATGTTTTCAGTTGAAAAATTGTTTTTTTTTTTCAATTTAATTTCTGATTGTCTTTTTAAATAATGCTGGGAAATCCGGCGCCCCCTTCGTAGCAATGTCTCATCCCCCATGAAAACTTCCTCCATGGACAGATCCTCCCACGTGACCCCTGATCCACCCCCCTCCCCCCACTACCAGAAAAAATTGCCCCTGAAAACGTCTGTATACTTCCCTATAACCAATACTATATCTAAACATTGGGCAAAGTTCATAACTTGCAGCCCATCCCCCTGGGACTGTGGGGGATTAAGTCATCCTAAAAGACATATTTATTATTTTTCGAACATGCTGAACAAAATGGCTATCTCAAAATTTTGATCGGGTGACTTTGGGAAAAAATGAGCGTGGGAGGGGCCTAGTTGCCCTCCATTTTTCGGTCACTTTAAAAGGGCACTAGAACTTTTGATTTCCGTTTGAATGATTCCTCCCGCGAAATTCTAGGACCACCGGGTCGATACAATCATCCCTGGAAAAAAAAAAAACAAATAAACACGCATCCGTTTTCTTTCTTCTGGCAAAGAAGTACAAATTCCACATTTTTGCAGATATGAGCTTGAAGCCTTAACAGTAGGGTTCTCTGATACACTGGATCTGATGGTGTGATTTTCATTAAGGTTCTATGTTTTTTAGGGGGTGTTTCCCCCTTTTTTCGAAAATAAGGCAAATTTTCTCAGCCGCGTAACTTTTGATGGGTAAGACTAAACTTGATCAAACTTATATATTTGAAATCAGCATTAAAATCTGATTCTTCTGATGTATCTATTGGAATCAAAATTCCCTTTTTTTTAGAGTTTCAGTTACTATTGAGCCGGGTCGCTCCTTACATACAGTTCGTTACCATGAACTGTTCGATTGTATGTAAGTTCGTATGTTTCATTAAAAAGAGATGAAATTTAATGTGTAGTTTGGTAAGACGTTACCAAACTACGTAGTTGGTAAGACGTAGTGCGTAGTTGGTAAGGCCTACCTGGCGAAGACGTAATGAGTAGTTGGTAAGACGTAGTTTGGTAGTTTGGTTTTGTTCTACGACTCGGGTATCGAGTTGGAACTTTCAGGAATAGTTTTCTTTCTTGGGAAGACAAAGGGATTTTTTAGAGAAAGCAGTACAAAGCGTGTACAAAACGTGTACACGCTACGGTTTAACTTTTTTTTTTATGTCTGCCGTTCTATTGCCTCTTCAGCTAGTTTTTGTTAGTATTATTAATATCCCATTGTTCCGCTTTGTGTAACTTCGATAAGCTGTATTTTGGCTAGGTCATATTTTGGTTTTGTTTAGGCCTTCCCGGCGAGCTTCAGTGTGGTTGGTGTCACAAGTGAACGACTATAATCTGTTTTTTAGAGTTATTACCACATTCATATAAGTTGGTAATAATCTAGACTTATCGTATAAGTTGGTAATAATTGTGTAAATTATTGTAGTGTATGGGGAATTTTTTTCTGTTGCTTTCATCGTTGGATAAATAAAACAGATCTAAATTTTACTGCAGAGCGAAAATGCTATTTTGACCTTCTTTTTCTCAAAGTTATATAGTAAACCAATAACACATCGTATTCTGTTTGCCGCCAATAAAGAAAAGACGCATGGGTATCGCTCGAAATTCTTTAATGCACGTTCTATTAATTTAATTTTTTTATGCCTTGTATACTGCGCCCATGCGGCAATATGCCCTGGAGCCGGGGTCTATAAGCTTGTTTAAAACACCCCTATAATAACAAAAAAAGAAATATGGCCTCACCCAATTTTCAAATAAAACCCGGAAAAAGTATATGGCAACCCTGTTATTTATTTAATTGCCAGTCGATTCCATGGCTGGTCTCTAATTAGTGTTGATAATGTGAAGTAATTTCGACTTGACACCCAACGAATGCGAAGTCTCTTCTCTTCGAACTTGGCTTATTGATGATGTATGCCAACAAACCCTGTAAATCGGCTTGAACTTACTGCTGATCATTAAATTTTGAGCAGTTTTTTCGTAAATTACGAAAACTTACTACCATACGTGAATTTGCACAATTTAAGAACAAGGGGACAAACACCCAGAAATGGTCATCTTGCACTGATTAAAATTGTAACTTCCAATTCAGGATGTCAAAGACCGCTATTTCAAGAGACCGCTATTGAGAAATGGAATGTAAAGGGTAGTTTTCATTGCGTTTACGATATTTGAACTGTTGTTTTCTGCGGTTTAGAGGGGGGGGGGAGGTACCTAGGTTTGGTTATGTATTTAATATATGGTAAAAATTTCCAGATTTCTAGTAAAAATTTTTGTGAAGTGCTGCACGACATTGGGGATAGTCTGTGCAGCTATTTCAAACAGTAAGAAATTCGACTTGACACCCAACGAATGCGAAGTCTCTTCTCTTCGAACTTGGCTTATTGATGATGTATGCCAACAAACCCTGTAAATCGGCTTGAAACTTACTGCTGATCATTAAATTTTGAGCAGTCTTTTCGTAAATTTGGCAGTCGAACGGTGAATTTGGGCGCTGAGAGGGTCTTTATAGTATTTTTTATGACGAAGGCTATTGCTGTGATTTTTATAAGGCGTTTGACAATAAAATCATTTGAATTTTAGTTTGAGAGTCTTCAAATTTCAAATAGAAAGGTCCAAATAAAGGCTCAGAAGGCTTGGGACCAAATCTTCCCATTATATATATTGTGAATTTTTATTTTTGCTATAATTTCTTGTTGTCTATGTAATTCATGTATTTCTGGTATTTTTCATAGTTGTTTATTTTAGGAGAACGGAAAATGTTACAAAAATGGTAAATCAGTTCTTGACGTCCGTTCATACCTATCTTAGTGAAAAATTTGTCCCTATTTCTCTCCATATCCTTAAGGACAAGTGGAGCCAAAAATTAAATTGGAACATTATCAAGAATCACTAGCGAAAGATGAATATGCCTTTTGGTTGCTCTTCGTTAGTGAGACCTGAAAAATATTACAAATGTACATCCTTCCTTATACATTTAAGATTGAGTTTTTAATAATAAATAAGATTGTTATGTAATTATAAAATAAGATCTAGTCTTAAAGTATAGATCGCAATCGCTTCAATTTTTCATTTTAATTGAGCAATCTTCGATCGCATTTTTCTTTTTACCATATTTTTGCATTAGGACATTAACCCTTTCCGACGAAGTGGTTCCAACGTGAAACCACCTTTTTATATTTTTTTACCATGATCCGTATGTGGTGAAAATAAGAAACCACTGGTCTAGCATATGCCTAGCAACGCTATCTGACGGGCAAAATTTTATAGGCTGCCTAATTGAGACCTAGTGAGGTGACACCTAGTATTTAGATTGGACCACGTGCTGCTTTTTAATAAAAAGTAAGAAAGTTTAAAATACTTGGAAATAGTAGTATCTTTTATATTGTTTTTTCTGTCAATTTGTTCTTTGTGTAGTAGAGTACAAGTTAGTAGCATCACAGTTTCAGATATGAAGCACGATAAGGAGATATTGGACATGAGAGGCTGGTCATCCCCAATGACCACCTTGCAACATATGCTAAAAAGTTTTTTGTTTTTTTTGAGTGGTTTGAGTTTGAGACCACTTCAGCAGCTCGACAAAAAAATGAAACTCAAGCAATTTCCACAAAACTAAGTCTAGCATCTAAAATCTTAAAATAAATTTGCTCTTTTTTATTCTTTAATTCTAAATTCTTGATCTGATTGACCACATCGTATTTCAAACAAACTTATATGCTACTCAGAAAGGTGTTTCGTTCACCCCAATTACTGGAGATGAAATGAAAATTTTTTTAGCAATAAATATGCTTATGGATGTCAAGACAGTACCATCTTATCGAGATTTCTGGTCAAGTCACGATGAACTCAGAGATACTTACATCTCTGGGCTGATGAATATAAGCCGTTTCAGCTGGCTTCTTGCTCACGTTCATCTCAATGACAGTTTGATCTTACCCGGAAAGGAAGTGACAACTATGACAAACTCTACAAGATCAGACCTCTGATTGACAAACTACGCTCAAGCTTTCGAAGGACTTACAAGCCTACCAAAGAGCAGGCCGTCGACGAAAGCATAGTCAAATTCAAAGGACGCATTGCTTTCAAACAGTATATGCCTATGAAGCCCATAAAACGAGGATACAAGATCTGGGTCAGAGCAGACACACACGGTTTCGTTTGTGATTTTCAGGTTTACACCTGGAAGTTAGCTGACAATAGAGAGTTTGGACTTGAAGAACGAGTAGTTATCGATCTTACCACGGGATTGGAAGGCAAAAATTATCACATTTATTGTGACAATTTTTTCGGTTGAGTAAACCTCATCGAAAAAATGGTAAAAACCTCCTGGAACAGCAAGCTCTACTGCTGTGATGCAGTTCGTGCAAACTGTAAAGGTCTACCCAAACTCAAAGCCGAAAAAGAGCTGAGACGAGGTGATTCGGACTACGCTGTGAGTTCAGATGGAATCCACTGTGTATGCTGGAAGGACAAACGATGTGTACAACTTCTTTCGACGATTCATAAAGAAAGAGAAGTGACACGGATCGGTAGGAAGGAGAAAGATGGATCTATTACCCAATTTACATGCCTAAATGTGGTCGTCGAGTACAACAAGTTTATGGGATGCGTCAACAAAGCTGATATGTTGAAGTCTCTCTATGAGATTGAAAGAAAAAGCAGAAGTGGTGGCACCGCCTACTGTGGCACTTCATCGACATTAGAACGATCAATTCCTTTATCTTTTTCAAGTTGTCCACTATACCAGATGCTAATAAGATGACGTTGAAAGACTTTAGATGTCGCATTGTCACTTGTTTGGTTGGAAGTTATTCATGCAAGGGTGAGAGAGGTCGGCCATAGAGAAAATTGGAAGTTTTCCCCAAATTCAAGCCTTGCGTTCCTCCAGAAAAGAGATTGGATCAATCAAAACACTTACCTGTTCAGGGTACTTCAAGAAGATGTGCTCAATGTAGTAGAAAGATTGAGCCACATCGCACAAAATGACAATGTTCAGTTTGTAAAGTTCTATTGTGCATGAATTACACAAAGAACTGCTTTAGTTCTTTTCACCAGAAGTGAGGTTTTTTCTGCACATGTTTCAAAGTGGTCTCTACCAGACACCACCTTATATTTCATTTCATAGTTGGAATAAAATTTTTTTAGTTCAATATTTATCGGTTTCTAAGCCCAAGGACATAGGAAAAGTAAAAAAAAAGCGAAATTTTCTGACGATTTCATAATTCGTGCCGGAAAGGGTTAAGTGTTCCTACTTCCTTTAAAGTATTTAAGTGTTTTTTTTTTTCGTCCTTTCTTAATAATTCTACGTCCTGTTTCTACTCTTTTATTTTTCTTTTTATCATGTTTTCGCATTAGGGTGTTAAGTGTTCCTACTTCCTTCAGGGCATTTAAGTGCAACCTCCCTGCGTTTGCTATAGATATAATTGCAAAATTATTTGGTTATTTACCGTGTTTCTGCTAAAACGTTCTTGCCAGATTTCTAGTAAAAATTTTTGTGAAGTGCTGCACGACATTGGGGATAGTCTGTGCAGCTATTTCAAACAGTAAGAAATTCGACTTGACACCCAACGAATGCGAAGTCTCTTCTCTTCGAACTTGGCTTATTGATGATGTATGCCAACAAACCCTGTAAATCGGCTTGAACTTACTGCTGATCATTAAATTTTGAGCAGTCTTTTCGTAAATTACGAAAACTTACTACCATACGTGAATTTGCACAAATTTAAGAACAAGGGGACAAACACCCAGAAATGGTCATCTTGCACTGATTAAAATTGTAACTTCCAATTCAGGATGTCAAAGACCGCTATTTCAAGAGACCGCTATTGAGAAATGGAATGTAAAGGGTAGTTTTCATTGCGTTTACGATATTTGAACTGTTGTTTTCTGCGGTTTAGAGGGGGGGGGGGAGGTACCTAGGTTAGGTTGTGTATTTAATATATGGTAAAAATTTCCAGATTTCTAGTAAAAATTTTGTGAAGTGCTGCACGACATTGGGGATAGTCTGTGCAGCTATTTCAAACAGTAAGAAATTCGACTTGACACCCAACGAATGCGAAGTCTCTTCTCTTCGAACTTGGCTTATTGATGATGTATGCCAACAAACCCTGTAAATCGGCTTGAACTTACTGCTGATCATTAAATTTTGAGCAGTCTTTTCGTAAATTACGAAAACTTACTACCATACGTGAATTTGCACAAATTTAAGAACAAGGGGACAAACACCCAGAAATGGTCATCTTGCACTGATTAAAATTGTAACTTCCAATTCAGGATGTCAAAGACCGCTATTTCAAGAGACCGCTATTGAGAAATGGAATGTAAAGGGTAGTTTTCATTGCGTTTTACGATATTTGAACTGTTGTTTTCTGCGGTTTAGAGGGGGGGGGGAGGTACCTAGGTTAGGTTGTGTATTTAATATATGGTAAAAATTTCCAGATTTCTAGTAAAAATTTTGTGAAGTGCTGCACGACATTGGGGATAGTCTGTGCAGCTATTTCAAACAGTAAGAAATTCGACTTGACACCCAACGAATGCGAAGTCTCTTCTCTTCGAACTTGGCTTATTGATGATGTATGCCAACAAACCCTGTAAATCGGCTTGAACTTACTGCTGATCATTAAATTTGAGCAGTCTTTTCGTAAATTACGAAAACTTACTACCATACGTGAATTTGCACAATTTAAGAACAAGGGGACAAACACCCAGAAATGGTCATCTTGCACTGATTAAAATTGTAACTTCCAATTCAGGATGTCAAAGACCGCTATTTCAAGAGACCGCTATTGAGAAATGGAATGTAAAGGGTAGTTTTCATTGCGTTTACGATATTTGAACTGTTGTTTTCTGCGGTTTAGAGGGGGGGGGGAGGTACCTAGGTTAGGTTGTGTATTTAATATATGGTAAAAATTTCCAGATTTCTAGTAAAAATTTTGTGAAGTGCTGCACGACATTGGGGATAGTCTGTGCAGCTATTTCAAACAGTAAGAAATTCGACTTGACACCCAACGAATGCGAAGTCTCTTCTCTTCGAACTTGGCTTATTGATGATGTATGCCAACAAACCCTGTAAATCGGCTTGAACTTACTGCTGATCATTAAATTTTGAGCAGTCTTTTCGTAAATTACGAAAACTTACTACCATACGTGAATTTGCACAATTTAAGAACAAGGGGACAAACACCCAGAAATGGTCATCTTGCACTGATTAAAATTGTAACTTCCAATTCTGGATGTCAAAGACCGTTATTTCAAGAGACCGCTATTGAGAAATGGAATGTAAAGGGTAGTTTTCATTGCGTTTACGATATTTGAACTGTTGTTTTCTGCGGTTTAGAGGGGGGGGGGGAGGTACCTAGGTTAGGTTATGTATTTAATATATGGTAAAAAATTTCCAGATTTCTAGTAAAAATTTTGTGAAGTGCTGCACGACATTGGGATAGTCTGTGCAGCTATTTCAAATAGTAAGAAATTCATAGTTTGCACATTTCTAGGTATTTAGAGAAGGAAGAACCAAAGCAGTTGGACAAGTCACTAAAACGGTTCCTTATGCTACGTCAAGTGCCCATCAGTCAGGAAGACAGAAGGCCCAAAAGTATCAACAACATAACCAGGTCTCTCTCGCTCTCTCCCTCGCTCTCTCTCTCTCGCTGACTCTCACTTTCTCTCTCACTCACTTACTCCCTCGTTCTCCCTCTCTTCTTCTTTTTCTCTTGCCATTTCTCCCCATGTGTTTATCTACCAATAAGAGGCCCTTTCCACTGACAAACCGAATTATTAAAACACGATTAAGAGTTGTGCGGATGAAGGATGACAGATTGCCGAAGATTGTTCTTTTCGGCCAACCGTCTCTGGCTAAACGGAAAGCAGGTCGTCCTCATCTGGGGTGGGAGGACGTCATAAAGAAAGATTTAAAGGAAATGGGAACTTCATGGGCGGGCGTAAAAAGGGAGGCTTGAATAGATTGGGATGGAGGAGGGGCGTGCATAGCTGTGTTGGCCTCAGGCGGCTAGGTGCTGCGGTGAGTTGTTAGTAGTAGTAGTAGTAGTAGATTGAGAGTTATCAGTGGAACAATGAAGTTCATGAAACTAGTTTATAAAACTGGATTGTGGAGTCGCAATCTGTGGAACAACAAAGGTTTGTGAACTCAATTGACGACTGGGCAAAATCAACAATCCAAATCCACAATCTTTCTCTTTCGAGCGTAGTTGTAAAATTCACAATCTAGATTATGAACTTACAATCCAGATTGTCAATGGAACAGAATTTCATAATCTCAATTAGCAGTGGAACAGCAAATTTACAATTCAGATTATGATTCTACTATTTCGTTTGTCAATGGAAAAGGCCTAAATTAGTTGCATGTAATGTGGAAAATAGAGTTTATGTGTATGAAAGTGAAAAAGCCGAGTTTCAAAGTTAAAATTACATATATATCAGAAGAATAATTTTATCATAGTGGAGTAAATTATTATCTCTTCTTCTTTTTAACATTTAATCAATAAGTATAACACAGGGGTGGCAAAATGAGATAAACGCGAAAATATATGAATGAATTAATTCTACCTTCTACTAATAAAACTACGCCATTAATGCGTATTTCTCGCTAAACTCTTACTGAAATTCATTAATCCTTAGAAGTAGCCATTAAATTGGTAGGCATTAGAATGTCTACTAATCAGTCTTACTTTTAGGTAGCTAGACGCAAGAGAAATTTGCACAATTTTAGGTAAAATGTTGAGCAGACTATACATAGCGAAAAATAAATCTAGTTTTCCATCAAAATTTTAATGTTCTACAAGCCTATCGTATGTAACTAGGGCAAGAAAAGATGTAGTCAGACTTTGTATAGATAGGATTCCTGACTCCTTTCTATCAAGTTGAAGCCTATTCAACAATCTGATTTTTTTTTTTTTTTTTTTCATATCGGCTGAAATAAAAAAATGCTCGCGAGTACGTAGGTCATTTTTAGTAATGGTAAGGTGAATAAGGTGGTAAGCTGAGTAGTAAGTAGATGAGTAAGAAAATGTTTCTGAAGCTTTTGCTTCAGCTTTAAATTGATTTAATTTTTGTTCGAAGGTGGCAAACGTGTTATTTTTGTTTCTATTTCAACTGTGTTATAACCTCTGAAACCTCTTTTCCTCTGTAACCACCTGAAACCTCTTTTTCTGTGACAACCTATAATCTCTTTTTCTCAGTGTGAAAAAATACTGCGTTATAGAACTCGCATTCTTTAAGAAAAACTTCTTCTTCAAGAAAAGGTTCTTTGTATTCTTCTCTATATTTGTGGACAATGAGGCTGTTAATTGTGACATTGGTTGTTTTTTTTTACTTGCTGCATTTCAAATGTGGTGCAAATCAAATTCAAGTCCACCTTTATTTGACTGTTTTATGATGGTAATAAAGAAGTTCAATTTTTAAGAAAATGTTTCATGAACTATCGCATTCTGATAGAAAAATTGTCCCATATAATTCTGAGAGAAACTGTTGCTCATTATTGTTGATATATATATATATATATATATATATATATATATATATATATATATATATAATATATATATATATATATATATATATATATATATATATATATATATATATATATATATATATATATATATATATATATATATATATATATATATATATTATATATATATATTTATATATATATATATATATATATATATATATATATATATATATATATATATATATATATAGAGTAGAATATTTTTATTTATAACACGTACATAAATAAATGTCACAAAACAGCGCACATGCCTGGTGGCATACTTTAGCGCTGAAAATATTGCCAACGAAAATACACAGCCATTTTCTAACTAAATTTTACAACAACGAAAAAGAAAACCCTAATGAACAAAATGCTTAGCATGTCATAGATATTTCTTCGCCAGTCTTAGAAAATGTCGCTTGTTGGTGCATTCTCGAACTGATGCAGGAATTGAGTTCCAGATTTTTGGGCCAATGTGACGGATGCTGAATCCCGCTCTCGATGTCGGGTGAATTTCGCACGAAAAGTCTGAACGATGCGTAGTAGGATAATTATGAAATTGAGAATTAGTTGAGAAAATGCCGGAGAAATTTACAGGTAAATTACTATATTGATAATCGTGACAAATACTAGAGATAGAAATTAAATGAAGTTGGTCCAAGAGAAAATTTCTGAAGTCCCATATAGGTGTCTAACTGAAGTTCTGCAATCAACATTAAAAAGAATCCTCATTGCTTTATTCTGAAGTATTTGGAGAGATTTGAAACAGACGGAAAGGTAGATGCCCAAACCGAAATGCAATAGAGAAAATAGAGAAAAAATATATATATATATATATATATATATATATATATATATATATATATATATATATATATATATATATATATATATAATATATATATATATATATATATATATATATATATATATTTTTTTCGGATCACCGAACAATATATATGCGAAAATTGTTTTTTTCGCATATATATTGCTACTTATATTTATATATATATATATATATATATATATATATATATATATATATATATATATATATATATATATATATATATATATATATATATATATATATATATATATATATATATATATATTGTTTTTTTTGGATCAGGGATGAAAAATTTGATTTTCCGCACTGCAAAATTTTGTCTTGCTGGTAAAGTAAAAAAAAACCTGGCGAACAGTTAAATTTAATTCTGTTTTGGATTAGTTCGTTTTTCCGGCTGAAGTCTGGTGGCAAAGTTTATCAAATATTCTTATTTCAAACAGCAACAATGGAAAAGTGAAGAGTTATAATATAAAAAAAAAAATTAGATCGCTAGGTTTTATATAAACTAGGTTTATAAGTGATCTGCCTTTAGTCTTGCGATTTTAGACTATTTGCTAATGATTTTTAACGATTTGTCTAGCTATTTGTGACAACCCTGGTGGAAAGGTTCATTAAATAATTTGTAATATTTTCTCTTTTTCTTTTAGCGTCAGAGTGAAGCAAATGGTTTGATCCCAAGCGTGAATGGAGAAAACTCTGAAAATCAACCACAGAAGTCATCTAAGAAACGTACCCGAAGGAATAGCCGAAGCAAAGTAGGAGAAATGAGGACCCATCCATCTAACGCACCCGTCACTACTCCCCCACAAGGTAGTCTATCAGAGCAGTGTAGATCTTCGATACAGTTGGAATGATGGTGTGGTTGACCAAAATACAAAATTCATTTGGTAAATATTTGAAGTTCTTGATTCGTAATGCAATATTGTAGTCTTGTATGGGCCTTGCATGCAAGCCGTATCCAGGGGGAGGGGTAGGGGGTTTTAACCCCCATTCCCCCAAATGTTTGTCCGACTCGTAAAAACATAAGAAAAATGAATATAAACAAATTTTATTATTTTTTTTTATTTTTTTTGTACCCCCCCCCCCCCCCCCCCCCCCCCCCCTCCCGAAAAAAAAATCCTGGATACGTTCCTGCTTGCATGTATTGATTACCAATTGCCAGCGATATGGTGATCCTCTAGATATGCCAACTTTTCAAGAGAGTTTCGAAATAATAACAAAGAGAACAAAATTTTAATTATGTCGTTAAACTTCGTGTCGGACTTCTTTGCTTGATAGTAAAACTTGTTGGATTGATTATCTCTGCTCTAACACTGCATCTCATCAGCAGTACTTAGGCATAGCATAATACTCCTTCGAGGATTATAAGTTACCTAAAGTAGCTTAAGCTAATATATTTTTTATATGGGCCTTTCTACGGACGTAAAATTTTTATTTTGTGCGGGGTTTTAGCTTTTCGTTTGTAAAACCCATTGCCATTTATTATAACTAGCCTATAATCAGAATAAGATCTTCCAGCCTTTGCACTAACCAGAGATGTCAATTGAAGGGATAGAATTGACCAAGGTTGTTTCCAGAGGGGTTACTAGGTCTACCCCCCCCCTGAAATTTTGTCCGACTAATGTAACAAAAGCGTAACGTAACTAACGTAAAAACGTTAGAAAATACACATTAATGAATTTCTGATGCATTTCTTCAGGGTTTGTTGTACAAAACACTAACCCCGAACCGCTTTCCCCCCAAGAAAAATTCTGAATTCGGCCTCGGAATTGACCCTAGAATTTGAAAAATACTTTCTCCTTAGTATCTTTGTTTTTTTCTTAAACTAAATCTCTAAAAAAATTGTACTTTTTTTTTTTCTTGTGTGAATCTGGTTATATCTCAGGGTACGCCTTTCTGTGGGGTGGCTTTTCCCTTTTTGGGGAGGGGTATATGCTGGACGCAGTTTTAATGATTAAAGTCACTTCACTGAACAAAGCTTGGTCCAGTGGCCATAAGACAAATAAAATCCAAAATTGCTGATATATATTGTTTTTTTTTACACTAAGATTTTTTCATTTGTTTTTTCTTCTACGTTTGAGACATCAATATGGTTAGCCTAACTCTTCGTGTTGACCTGTAATCGACTGAAGTTAATTGCACTCTTTAAACGGCAAAGAGCCCAAAGCTTACGAGCTTGGAAAACGAGATTTTTCCTTCAGTCGCAAATTGGCTGCCCATTGGCAGCCAATTTGCGACTTCCTTAAAGCAACTAGAAAGCTCATCATACGTTAGTTTCAGCGTTGGGTCTCTAGTGTCTGGAACAGCCTAGCATAATTACCCAGAGACGCTATTAGTGCTTATTTTATTCATTTTTACTTTGAGTAACACCAGGACATTTTTTACCAGAAATATTGGCATATTTGAATAATGTGACATTAAAGTCAGTTGAAGACAGATAGTGTATTGAAGGTTTTTAATTTATGTACTCGTTTATGAGGCTATTTTTGTCAAGTGCTGATGTTCTTTAAGCTACCAAGGAATCTCATTTCTCAAAATTGGAATCTCAATATCTCTCTGAAAACTAACGTCTCGAATCCACGAATAGTAATACGATATATAAATTGTTAATCATCTTATGGGGTTGCAACAACTTTTTTTTGATTAAAAAAAAAGGTAATTTTCAAATTTATTTTGAAAAAGAATCGATTTTTTTTTTTAGGAACGCAAAAACAAAGTACTTTTCTATGTCTAGGGAGTGGCAGTTGCTACAGCTCACTTGTCATCAATTGATATCACTGAGAAAAAAAGATGTTACCGTTTTTGTCCTGGTACCAAAAACAGCACGAGTCTTTCCTCGTCTCTTATTAGGTCATGTGATGATTTTTAGAGCTATATGCTTTTTATAATTTTAAGTTATGCTATCAACTATTTATGATGCCTGAATGTTTCAAATATAACTGCGACTCAGTGTGAGTTTTGGGGGGAAATAATTCTCAAGCTCTCTTTTCAACTTATCTGTCACTACAAGCTTCTGCACAGTATGTTAATCAATTGATTAATCAGGCGAATTTATCAATGAACCAATATATGATTTTTTTTTTTCCTTTGTAAATGAGAGTTTTCAAAGTTACGGTGAGTCTTCTCTACCCTGTGGGATCGAGGTGCAACTTTCAGCTTTCAGGGGATTTTTTTTGCTAGAAAGGGGGATGGGGTGGTGTTCAAAAAATGGTTGAATTTTTGTTGAAGGAGGGGAACAATTTTATCTGATCCTCACTCTTTACCATAATATATATTTTTTCATGTTTGTCATCCAGTGAGATTCGGTGCTAGTTTGAATAATAAATAACAACTAAAATAATAAATATTATAAAAATAATAATATTATAAAATAAATAATAACTAAAATAAAAATATTAATACAAAATAATATTTATTATAATAAATATTATATTCAGCTTATAAAATAATAGCCTGAAAACATATGAGAAACAATGAGAATATCAAAAGCTATAGTTATGATAATTCTTTGGTTTAATGGCTGGAGGATAAAGCTTCAAATTTTAGGGACAGTTTTTTTTAGGGGAGGGGGGAATGCGACAGAATTTTTGTTGATAGAGTGAAACTATTTTTACCGCGTCTTAAGTAAAAAGTTTACCACGCGGTTTTTCGTTGATGCTTGTCGTTCAATAAGATTCAATGTACAATTGTTCTGAGGTTTTGAGCGGCTTTCTCTATTCCAGTCCTTGATAAACGCGTATCAGATTTCAACTTTTTTGTATGAATGTTGGAGCAAACGGTTCTACCGTTTTAGTTTATGTATAAGCCTTTAAAAAGTTAGTCGCACAAAGTCAATTTTTCACCTTATAATTTTTTATCAAGGATCTTTGCTTGTAATTTGCGTAATATTAAGCCAAAGAGCCTAGCGAGGACACGAGAAAACTCGTTGTGTCTTCTCGCCTCACCACAAAAGGTTGAAGCCTCCTAACTCCTTTTTTTTCCCCCTCCCCCTCCCCCCCCCCCAAAAAAAAAAAAAATTCTCCAGCAATTTGAACTCAATCCCCTGTCATGTGACAATAGCGAAATGATCGGTCGACCCCTTCCCCCCCCCCCAAAAAAAAACAAAAACAAAAAGATCAACAACCGAAACTAGAGATAAAATTCGCTAAGCCTACTGACCGTCTAATGAGGAATGCTCACCTGACTTCAGACACGTTCACACAACTGTGGTCATAGATAGTGGCTAGTGATTAGCTGTTCTGGTTCGTCACACCACACAGTAATCTTCACCCTCTGTCAATTTAAAATAGTTCCCTAGAATCGTTAAAAGCCTGATTTCCAAACCAATTATTTCTTTTTGGAACGATTGTTATAATTATTAAAAAGGAAATTGTCCATCTTTCTACTACACCCTGAAAAGTTCCTGTTTTCGGTGTTGATGCTATTAGGACCAGAATTTCAGCAAAAACAAATAGCTGAAATTTATTTAGTAAAGTGCCTCGGAGAACATCTCAATGGGCGATATTGGTCCATACACATATATTTGCCCTAGTTCGATATCATGTTTTTACAAGTAAAAGAGTTTCGAGACCATAGTGGAGTTAAACGAAAGAGGTACAATGCTACTGCTACCAACAACTCACTACAGTTAAAAGCCACCTGAGGTCAATACTGCTGTGCACGCTCTTCCCCCAAATCTACTCACTTTTGCCCTTTTTTGGCAAAGGGCAAAGGCTTCACTTTTCGCCCTCTCCCAAGAAGTTCTAGTTTCTTCTAAATTATTCCTTATGATCTCTTCTCCGCCCCATTTAGTGACGACCTGCTTTTATTTTGACCCTGATTTATTGGAAGATTTGAGTCTTTAATATTTTTTTTTTAGGTTCATCAAAACAGCGTCTGCGGGAAGCCCACTAGTCATGTGTGCATCTTGTTTTTACTTTGTCGCTTTTTCAAATAGTTAATATGTGTATTTGGATGACCGTACTGCGATTTGAAAGTTGAACTATCTTAGTTTTGAATGAGTATATGATATTTTCAAATGGTTCTGAAAAAAAAGAAGAAAATTGGAAGTGTTGTATGAGTTTAATTTGAAGTTTCGTAATTTTCAGAAGTTAGTTTCTTTTTCTTATTTGAAGTTTTGGATTTTTAATCGGATTTTTGAAATTAAAGTATTTAACAGTATATATAGACTAGTACAGATATGTCAAATTCAGTCTTTTAAAGTCTTTGTAAAAAAAAAATAAACACACACACACACACACACACACACACACACACACACACACACACACACACACACACACACACACACACACACACACACACACCACACACACACACACACACACACACACACACACACACACACACACACACACACACACACACACACACACACACACACACACACACACACACACACACACACACACACACACACACACACACACACACACACACACACACACCACACACACACACACACACACACACACACACACACACACATATATATATATATATATATATATATATATATATATATATATATATATATATATATATATATATATATATATATACATATATATATATATATATGTATATATATAATATATGTATGTATATAATAGAAACGACCTGTTTTTACTTAAAAAACGGCCGTTTTAAACAGATATTTCTGTTGTTTTTTTTTTTCAGTTTCTTTAGATTTACGAGAGTAAAGTGAATATTTATTATATAGATTAATAAAAAAGACCAAATATTGAAAAGACCACATAAATTAAAATTTATCACTTATTTTTCAGAATTATTTTGTCCTGATCTTCGTCTCTCGCTCAAAAACACAGGAATTCTCTCCTCATATGCCCTGATAATATTTGCTGCCACGCGGTCAATGCTCATACTGTTGGCATTTTGCCTCGTAGAGTTCATCCGTAACCCAGTCGTGTCGAGAAACTTAGAAAACAAGCTGTGTTCTTGATGAAGAGTCTCTGGTGACCCTTTTCGGTTAGTCCCTGCCTTAGTAGGAGCGACGTCAATAGGGAAAGATTTGGAGTTCAATTGGATTGGATCGAGTTCTTCTGTGCTTCTCTGCTCGGAGATGAATTGCTGGAGAAGCGAGGAGATGGACTGACGAAACTGACTCTCTGTCTACACGTGTCATTTTTTCATAAATTGCAGGGTCCAAAAAGCCAGCTCTTGTCAAGAGCATCATATCAAACTTAGGACTGGCTGAAAAGTATCTCCTGAGCTGAACAACTAGAAGTTCCTTCAGCCCATTGATTGACTCAGCCATAATACTAGTATCTGGAGTCTGACAAAACAGCAGTAATCCCTTAATCATCAGCACGACTTTGCTTGCCGAAACATAATTGTATCCACTAGCTATCACTGTTGCCTGTTTGAACGGGCGAAGAACCTCAATGACAGCTTCCATGATGGACCACTCATTGCTGTGAAGTTCGAGCTCTCTAATCTTAGCGTCACGTAGGTTTTGGTTGAAGAAGTCGCGCAGTGGCTCTTTTCGGGCACAATACATTTCTATCATGGTAAGTGTGCTGTTCCATCGAAACATTCATGTCTTTTGTGATGGATGGACTAAGATTATATGTATTGCAGATAGCTTCAAAAAGATCGTGGG